>JAANDG010000119.1:0-310479 GCA_036852015.1 Pelodera strongyloides | reverse complement strand
CACTAATAAGAAAATTGCACTGTGGAAATGACATCTACTGCACACAACGCAACAGTCAAGTCAGGTGCCGGCATCCGGCACTCAAATACTCAAAATAAAATGCCATGAGCAAAACCAAACCAGCCAACCAAAACAAAAACTCAAAACTCACCCATCGGGAACTTATTGGCGACGATGGGAAATATCCGGAATGCTTTGATCAAACATCTCGGATCCCTTTCTCCTCCCATTGCACGAATCCAGTTCATCACAACGTCACTTCCTAGAGGTACCATTTCTGAAAGGAAACTCGTTCAGTAGAATGAAGGTGCCGAAGTTATCAGTTATCGTAGAAAAGAAACTAAACGAAGACGTTAGAGGTCGGACACTCAGGAAACTTGGCCGGTGCGCGGCCTACTGTCTACACCAGGCCCGAAATGGGTGGGCCGCCATGCCAGGGCCCACCGTTTTTTTTGTAGACCGGCCAAAGTTTCGCGTTGTAGGTGTATAAAATTTCATTCCAGATTCGGTTTCTGCACTGTCTGCACATGCAATAAAGTCTAAAGGAATCAAAACATAACATGGACCACTGCATAAACGTTATGAAAAGAAGACTGCAGAGTGGGCAGCGTATGTGGGGAAACAATGCAAAAAGGAGAGAAAAAAACGGGATTAAACTTCTTCGTGGACCACCCACAATCGGAGTTTGACCACTGTCAATGTGTGCGCAAATTTTCTCTCCAAGAAACGAGGTTTTTGACTATACCACGCTATGCTACCCCTACCCTGTCAAGAAAGGAGGAGCTGATAAACTTGTATCATACAAAAATATCAAAAAACGTGATTAAATGATATTAGTGTCATTCATTGTTGAAAAGAGACGACGAACCTAATGACTACAAACTACGAATTTATGAGTAACCCATGAAACATCTGCAATTGAAGTGCAACGTTCATACAAACGCAGAGCGTTTATCATAAGCAAGAGAGAACTAACTACATATGCATTCGAACTTTAAACAGAAATAACAAGCCAAAAAAAAAAAAAAAAATGCGCTCACCTGCTTCAAATCTCGTCACCAGAACTTCGAATATGTCGTAGAACATGTTGCGCACTTGCTGGGGCCAACCCTGCATTTCATAACCTTCGATTTCAGTACAATCAGATGTTTCGACTATTGACACTAGATAACAAGATAACGTAAGGCAAGTCAATTCAGAATAGAAATGAACTTCGATTTCGCTTGTGAAATGGGAAAATGCTATGAAAACCGATCGAACGTCCAATTACTACACGTCTGATATGTTGTCGTACGTGTCGTACTACGTAAATTATTCACAATCTAACACATTTACACAATATACATACTCATGCATATACGTAAACCTACCCATACATATACGTAAGCTCTTTTTACCTGAACATTTCCGTCCGTAAATAGATTTTGCATCAATGGCCGGGCACATTCCGACGATGTGTTTACACAGTCCACAACCTACAAAAAGTTTATGACTGACCATCTGAACTGCTGATATTTTTCAACAACGTGCAACTTAAAAACACAGAAAAAAAGGAAAACTATAAACATGCGAAAATAGAACAAAGGCTATTTATTCTACAAATTGTACTCAATGGTCAAATTGAGATTGGCAGAATAGCAGGATCTACTATTATAAACAATATACAAAATGTGCTAACCACAAGAGGACACACCGCAAAGCCTCACAATACGCAGCGAGATGACGAGGAAAACAATAAAATAATAATAATAACAAAATACCAAATATCTGAGTCCTGCCACAATGTCCTCTCCGGCCATGCCCATCGTCTCCAGTTTTGACATGAAAAAGTCGAGCAACAGGTTCACTAAATTATTATTGTGGATTGTGTTCAGTAGGTCAAATAAGATAAATTCACAACAACGACAGTATTGTCGGTGAAGCCTTGCTATGCATTTGAGTTATATCGTAGTAGTAGGCGACCAACAGGGAAGACATATTAAAATGTTTCACGGCAAAGCCAAAGCAATTATTTTAGTCGAGCGCATATAATGAAAAGAGGCGAAAAAAACGGTCGTAATGTATTAAAAATGTAAGAGTATGCGATAAATAGCACGATGTTCACTACTTGAACAACGACAGTTTTCTAATGCTCTTGCCCTTTTCATCGCAGGTCAGCTCAAGTACATATTCCAATGCTAATGCATACCTTCTGGAACTTGGATGAAATCCTTTGGTAACTGGGTAAGGATCTTCACTAAAATCTTCACTCCTCTTTCACGTTCTTCATCTTGCTCACTCAGAAAGCCGTCTCTACAAAAGAAATAACATTCTTAAACAAAAGCGGGTATAGAAATTCCGGAAACCAAATAATAAATAACGACGTTATGTACATCTAACGTATCAATATGCACCGAGCAGATAATGAGATGAGAATGACTGGCATTTAAAGGCACAAAATCGAAAAGTAACAACTAACCTCAAATCCAGCATAACATCGCTCAGTTTGAGTGACTTCCTCTGCGTGAGCTTCTCTAGAGCATCTGAAGCTATTTCTTCCACAGTTTGTTGTGTCATCTAAAATCACAAAATTATCGAATTAAAACAGAAATAGACTTCCAAAAGTTCGAAGTACGTAACTGTAACGCAACATCATAACGTCAATAAACAGCCCGAGCAAAACGATATTAACAGGAGCCGCACGCAACCGTGATATGTACGCATAGACACTGCAAAATATGAAATTTCTTTATTTTACAAAGGTAAACGTACAAGAGATCAAAGCACAAGAGAAACCATGAGAACCCGAATCTAGATAATAAAAAAGCAACTTAAATTTAAAGCGTTACGTAACGTGATTTTGAAACATATATTTAGGCACAACTGCATTACCATGTGCTACAAGCAAATTGTACTCCACTATGTGCCAAATAGCCACATTTGCATATAACACGAGCGTAAATGCATTCGGCCAGGATACGTAACGGGCCACATAGGCCTTACTTACTGACAAGTACTAACGTATAATCAAATCATTATGAATTCTTGTAGTCAGCCTTTTAACCGGCGTTTCTCGTGTTATTGATGACCGTACAGTAGGTTCGGGCTCTGGAGCCGGTAAGGCATTCCGCGATGGACCGATGACCCGCATATGCCTGCAAAGGTTAGTTTTGCAATACAGCCAAGTCAAGTCGGGCGTGTCGGGTGCCAAAATCCATCATTATGATGAGGAACCCACGACTACACAATTGTAAGTTTACGGCATTAAGACCCTTAACGGTGACTACTTCATACATAACAGACTTTCAACTCACGTACTGCACATAAGGTGAACTTTAACGGTGGCTAGTGACTACGCCATAATACACTTTCAATTCAGGTAACGTAAGGTAATTTCGAAAAAGGAGCTCAAATGTTAACCTTATATGTGTGTCCCGTCCATTTTGATGATTGGCCACCACTTGTAATTGAACAAAGAAAGCTCGAGCGGGATCGTTTCGCTCATTTCGAAGATCGATCACCTGAATGCACAAATTGAACATTTTTCTAACTTATATGGGTTATGAATTTCCCCGTCGATCATACCCATTAGTAGATTTAGCCGCGCTATTAGCTGTAGTAGGTTCCCTTACACGTTTGATAGCAAATGCATTATCTTAAAGCAGTATTGTACCTACTTTGGGAAATTTGCATAGGATACCAATATCCTATGTATCCTATGCAAATTTGGTGCCGGAAGCTTCGGAAGGGCACCAAAAATTTGCATAGGATACTTGGGAGTGGGAGGTACAATACTGATTTAATAACCTACAATTTTTGTTTGTTTCCTGACGAAACAAACATTTAAACTTAAATAATAAAATAGTACCTGCCATCCGCACGGTTCCATAAATTGCACAGCAAGCCCGTCGTCCATATGCATAACGGATGATCCAAGATAGACAACCACCCTGAAACGAACAAATAATCATTAAACAAATTAACCTACTGGCCCTAGCCCGAGGACACCGAGCAATATGTCAGCTGGAACTCCTCGACCTCGTCGCCTACTGCTCAGATCCTCTGCGGAACACAGCATAAGCAAACTGAATTTGAACTTGAATCCCCTTGAATGTTGATTAAAGGTGCACGCTCTTGAATTGAAGCGTGAAAGATTTATTTATGCACTTAATCTCTTAATCATGCTAATGCGAGTCCAAGATAGCACGAACGATCATACAATAACAAAAAGCATACAATACTTTGAAGCTATAAACCTACTTGCTGGGCGTGTAGCTCTCGTCAGTCTTGTAATCAAAGTAGAGCAAAAGAAAGGAAATATCCGTCTTTCGAGGGAATTCGATCACAACCTTAAGTTAAAGCAAATCAAATATGGTACGAATAGAGTGCGTTGAGAGACATGATACACTAGATCACTCGACGCACTCTATTTGAACCGCATTTGAAAAAAGTGACAAGCTTCAAATTCATGTGCTTGAAAAAGTTTACCGTGTGAGGTTGAGGTCCGTCCGACTGCCAATATCTCTCAACACTATCATCGAGTAGCTCATTTATACCATATCCTAAAAGAAAAAGAAAGAACATGTTAGTGGATACTATTTGGTTCAGGGAGATTGTGCGGTATCAGCGTACTCATATTTTAACTTGACTCTGAGTAGAGCCGATTCACGATAACGTGAAAATGAGCACGCACCATGCACGCAGACATAACTACGAAAGGAAAATGACCTCAGTAATGCATTAACATCTATTTACCTGATTTACACGAGCTCAAAGTCCATATTGCGTTTTCAGATATATCCCTGAGGGAAGCTCCGGCATTGGGTGGAAGGGCGGTAGCCCAATCGGCACCGCTTGCCGAAGTATGTTCATCATCGTCCAGGTTCATTAAACTGAAAAGTACGAATGAACGTAAGGAAAAAAAACATAGAATGATCAGAGAATCAGCACTACACGAAGACAGTACAGAGCGTCACACTATACAAAACACACGAGGTGGTACTTTACAATATTCGGCCAACTACACAAAGCGGTGAAAGGTAAAAACCAAATTGTGTCGTTTTTGAAAACCGTCGGAAGTTCGGAAGACAAGAACAACGGCCGGAACGAGCGAGCGCGCGAGCATAAAAAAATTGTGCAAAATTGCGGCATCTTTCCTCGTGACTCTGCACACTCTGTTTCTATAAATCAGAGAGTTGGTTACGGTACGTTTGACATTTTATATGACATTTTATGTTTTTTTATGGTAATGTAAAAAACGTTCATTCTGTATTAATAACGTGTCACCTTTTAATTCTGCATTTTTATGGTTATATATCAGGCAACACAGTAATTAATAAATTCTTTATTCAGATATCTACACACATTCAATGGTTTTGTAAAGAAAACATTTCGATCAAGGGTACTGCTCTCAACAATCTACTGATAAAACTACAGTAATATGTTCTCACGTTTGTACAAAACAATCCATATACATATAAATACACTTTCTACGGTAAACCGTTATGCATACAGTAGATTAATTGCCTTAATTGGCTTAATTGCCTCCGCAGGTTCGCTTGCACGAGAAATAATCGAGGAAGTTATTGGCGTTTCCAAGTGTCCCATAGTACGAGAATCGCATGCAAACACCGAATTCGGTTGCGTAGAAGTAACGGTCAGACTTGCCCCCTCCAACGGAAAATTTGCCCGCATCGTAAGCGAGATTGCACAGGTAATCTGAAAAGAAAAAGTGAAATTATTGTATCTGGGCCCCACACCCTCGGGAACATGAGTGCGCCGCACGCTGGGGCGCCCCTTCTTTGCTTCTGCGCTACCCCCAATGGCGAGCGGCGATGACGCGAATTTCCGCGTTGATGCAGACATTGATCACTTTTTCATATATAACCTCCTTCGTCTTATTCTCAGGACCTCAGCGGAATATAGAGTGAACTTCAAGAAATTGTAAAATTAGCGTAGCTGATTGCAAACTACTATTTCTATTTTCTTGTTGAAGTTTCACATCAACAACTAGGGTCTCGTCGGAATTTTAGTAAATAAGGCCATATATAGCCTATTGTAGTATCACACCTGCAGTCGGGCAGCAGTATCCACTCGAACATTCGAATCCAGTTTGGCATGCAGTGTTAGACGTGCAGGTCTGGGCCTCAAGATGGGACAAGTCTGCTTCGACACTGCAGGCTCCTAAAACAATAAATTATGCCATTGCGGACCTTAACTCGCATGCTTATGTTAATTGGTGGTGGGTGCCGGTAGCGTAATGGTAAACACATTGGCCCGGATAGCCGAGCGGGTTCGACCCCGCTCGGCCAAAACGCCAATTTTTCATTTGCAATATAAAGTCATAAAACAGTAAAGGTTAGGTTTAGAATCTAATAAGTGGGGAAGGAGCGTCAGGACCTAACCCGAAATCCATTGTATCACCTCTGTAATAAGTTGCTTCAATTGTCCTATATAAACAAATTCCTATGCTTGCTAGTTAGTGCCTTTATCAGCTACCAGTCGGCTCACGCCGCCTGAGGCGACTTACATGGAAATATGACTGGTTTAGCATGGGCATACTTATATACAAAGTTTCAAACGTATCATAAGAAATTCACATAATAGAAAACAATTGCATATGCATACTTCGATAATTGAGCTGCGAAACTCTTTTTATACCCGAACACGAAATTTGCATTTCCGTAACGCACATCTGTATGCAAATTACGCTACAGTTACTCTTTTATATAATAAGAAAGATTTTTGCACAGAAATTTATATCGTTTAATGTTTAGTGGCTTACAACACTGAAACGCCCAGGACAAATTTTTCATGTGTATGCCGCTTATTCCTCAATTTCAGAAAACGCCGAACTCTATTTGAACTAATTTGCATAATACCGTACCCGCTAGCGGATTCTGTGGTGCGTCCATCTGTCTCTGCAGCTTCTGTGCTCCCTCTCCATTAATACAGTAATCTCTACAATCGGCAGCGGTCGCGAAACGGTTCATGGTTCCTCCGCACCCATTGTATGTGAATGGCTGACACACGCCTGTAGAAAGAAAATAAATACCGTAATCCGTAATCCGTGTACCGTAATCCGTAACGTGTAATTACCGTAATCATAAAGCTCTGGGACTTACAACCACTAGACCCCCAGTGGATGAGCTGCAAGTATTACTTGAGAATACTACACAGCCTGATTCCAAATTGAACTGATTACCTTAATTACTAAAAGCTTGCGAAAACCTAATATATGTAAATGTATGATTTTCTTTTTACCCTTCAGCCTGTTTCAATTGTCCCTCAAACAATTCGAAACATATATAAGTGGAAAAGTCGAATAAGATGACAAAGTGCCCGAAGACGTCCAGCAATTTGTCTTTTGCAACTCGTCGCCTAATGCTCAGAACTCTGCGGAACAAGTCACAAGCTTTGAACCCTTGAATTGTACCACCCTTGAATAAAGAAAAGTTTCCAACCTCTCAGTTTGTCAAAGTAGAACATTCTGCTCTGTTGCGCTTGATTACACGTAGTTCCAGCATCTCTTTGTGCCGCACAATCTTCTTGTCCAGTGACTGCACGCGCGCTTCGGACTAGTGTTGAACATTCTTTAAAAATATATTAGTGAAGGGCAAAGTAGTATTTACAAAAGTCCTCATTTATTAACCATGCTAACTATGTATCACATTCTTGATCGTGAATGATACTACTACATGTACAGACTACAACATTAAAGAAATTACCGGCCGGTTTTTGAAACGCGTCGTGGACAACGGAATTCTTACGTATCCATGCTAATTTGCTCGAATTTGCTCGATTTTTTATTTTATGTTCATTTGCATAAGCTGCAGAAGAATGCTGGTGTGGTGTACTCGATGTGTTTCAAAAACCGGCCGGTATCGCTTTAAAGATTTGCTCTGGGACTGGGATTCACAAAAATTACTCCACCTGCCACAGCAACGATGACGAGTAGAAGAACAGCGTTAGTGGAAAACATTCTGAAACGATTACGGTAAATAAATGAATGTAATGCTAAAAATGTAAACGCACACTCTTCGTTGAACTTGTGAAGCAATAGTAGGAAAAAAATGTGTTTGTTAGAGGAAAACCGATTCTTAGTACTGTTATTTCATCGTATCCTCGAATGGATAAAGTTGGTGGTCAAGAACTTTTTATATAAAAATATCAAGATTAAAGCGGTACGGCACGTGGTTTGTGAAACATATGTGTTTTATCTACAACTCGTGTGTGATTCCGATCCATTTCGGGCAATCCTAAGCCACTCGCACCGAAGAGTGCAGATGTGCAGCCGAAATTTCACAAACCGCGTGCCGTACCGCTTTAAATAGCATGCAAGTATGTTGCAAGTCAGTAAATGTGCCGTAGCGTTCTCCACTTTCCACTTAAATATGACCAACTCTACCGATGTTTTCCTGGCCTGTCCCATTTTCTATTTGTAAAATCCTTCCAGAAATTCGCAAATAAAGTTTTTCGGTAAACTTTACCAGCCAACAATGTCCCCCGCTCTCTATGCACACAATCGAAGCAGTGTGGCAATTTTTGTTTGTTCCCAAACTAAATACTCAATTCAACGAGAGTATCAAACAACGAAATTCGCGGCAGAGATCCCGAATGTTTTTCTTTGTTGACCGACCCTTTTGTCAGACCTTTGTCAGAGTTTACCTACCTGTCAAGAATATGCATATAAAAAGAAGGTGTCTGTCAAAGCGAAACAAACTTTAAAGGTCGCAGAACTTTTTATTTTCAACATATAAATTGTGTTTATAAGTTCCCTGGAAAGTGGTTCTGATACCATTCTGTGCAATGCCATCCTAGCGTAGAGTTGGTACAATTTGCATACAAAAAATGCAATTGTTCAGTAAAGGAATCCAAACCACGTGCAATTCCACTTGAAAATTCATGATTTTCTGAAAATGTTTCAAAAACCACGTGTTACACCTCTTTAAAGTTCACGATTTCCTGTAAATTGTTCGGTTTGTCATGCAATGTGACCCCTGTTTGAACCCCCAATGTCGCCGCTCGACCCTGTCTCGCATGCGGTCTTTTGTCACATTTTACAACAAAACCAGTCTCACATGATAAATGCCACCTGGCAGTTCCACCTTAGGCTATCGAAACTATTGTGAAAGTTGTTTGTATATAATTTTACTTATATTATTATTATTATTATTATTATTATTATTATTGTTTCTAGAACTATTTGTGTCATAACTACGAAGTATACTATGGTGTGCGGAGTACGTTTAAAGGTTTAAACCGTACATGATCATTGCTAGCCCATTTTTCTTGTGAACTCCTATTTGAAACGTGTTTGCTTTTCCGGGGTATCTTTAAAATTGGCGTTTCTCGTCCTACAACTTTGGTTGCGTTTTGACCTTCATTTGTTTGTTTTGTATTTTTGCCGGGAAGGAATGTAATCGTCTTTGGTGTAAATACTTACGTACACAGCTTATTTAAAATATAACTTAATTATTTGCGATTAAAGTTCGGGTTTTAGTACACGAGGAATGCAATGCTCTTTGGTCTAACTACTTACTTACACACAAATCCACTTAAATAGTTTAACTGGATTATTTGCGAATTAAAGTTTGGGCGGGGATACTGTATGTATTATGGTGTAGTCGTAAGGGTCAATAATCGTCATTTAAATTGTAAAGGGTGGCTCACGTAAGAAGTGACTGCCCTTATTTTTGGAAAACTACGAAATATGCATGTGCGCTATTTCTCACATTATGTATTATGTCAAGCGATGCGGTTTTCAATTAGTATTGCGTAGCAGAATCAGAAGTTTTCCAACAGAAACACCCGGGTCGGGGTAGCATTTCTATGTGGGCCGGAGCCTTTAAAGCGATATAACGGCCGGTTTTGAAACTTTTCATGGACAACTGCATTCCAATATATTTGCGTTTGAGCTCGAATTAAGCTCGATTTTTTATTCTAATCATATTCACTTCCAAGGTCCGTTTTAAAAACTGGTTGTTCTGCCGGAATCAATATTCATGTCAATTTACTTATTTATTTATTAAAGAACACCGAGTTGTGCATCAATTTGTGACAATTTGTGCTTATTACTGTAGAATGAACATTTGATCGTAGGTGAAATTCTACAAAATTGATAGGATTACTTACTCTCGCTCGGTATAATCTATCGTTAATTCTTGAGCGGCGCATTCTTTTGCTGACCATACACTTCGAAGGCAAATACAAGAAAAATTGAACCCACTGCAAGGGAAAACCAATAGCCGCCTACCTCATTCATTTATAGCCGCCTACACCATCATTTCATTTAAACGTACATGTTTTCTTATCGTTAAAGCGAAGTAGCGGCCGGTTTTTGAAACACCTGCAATTTTATGCTCATATGAGCATAATTTAGAATAAAAATTCTACCCCAATTCGAACATACTTAGCATAACTGTATAAGTAGGCAGTTGTCCACGATGCGTTTCAAAAACCGTGTGCTATTTCGCTTTAAAATGTGTTGATAACTCCCCGTGTGAGGACTGTGACGTTATTTCAACCAACCACATATAATTTGAACTACTTTCAGAAATGCTACAAATACTGCTTCTCTCAGCGTCTATATATGCATCACTGGCAGCAGGTATGATATTCTGAATTGGAAAAATAGTTATTCGGTGTTTACAAACCCAATGGTTACAAACCCAGTACCCAATGGTTCTACGTAATTCTGTACGTTAATGCTGTAAGGTATAGTTCGAGAAACACAAACTGATATGCGAATGCGTTTCTGGACATACAAAAAACTGCTTACAATAAGTTGATTCGATCCCTTAGTTCATATCGCAATCTATTTTGCCTTCTTTTAGCACAAAGGTCTTAAAGCGTTATTCTACGTGATTTGTGGTCACCTGCATTTCCAGTAGTATACATGTATACATATTCATGTCCATTGGGTTTACTTTCGACACATACTGGAGCATAGTTCCATAGTTTGAACACATTACACTACATACATAACAATGAAATTTCACGCAATACGTTTTACAAAATATGCGCTTTACTCTAATTCAGAAATGAACCGGACCCCTGTGCACCGATTCTGCGGATTCGGTTGATATAACCCGGTTCTCTTTATCTTTATCTAATTGTAAGGTTCCGTTCCTAGCGTTTAGGTGCCGAGCCACAGTTAGTGTTGAGTCAAATCCTTAGTAATTCAGACTGTTCTTCTACCCGAGACGCCGGATATTCTTGTTCCGATGGAACTCCACAAAAGTTCTTCTACTTCGATGCACGAACTAGTAAGGTCCCTGCATCTTCTAGCGTCTCCAGCCTTAGCACGCTATTTCGCACTTGTAACTCTTTTTGGCGTACCGTTTAACTACGGCTGCAGTTGTTTCACAAATTCGAGGTAGCTTAGCTTTTGAGCATGATGCTGCCTCGAGGAGCAAAGACAATTTACTGCAATTTACGTATTCTGACCAGCATAGGCTATACTATCAATATAAAATATTCAAACTCGTGCAAATCCTAGTGAACTTATCCCTTTAATATTCTACAAGCTTCAGAAGTCTGTCAGCCGCTCTTCCACAAAGGTTGTGGTGGTAACGAGAACAAATATGGTACCTCGCAAGAGTGCAGAGATACCTGCCTCAATGGTGGAAATAAGTCAGACACGCAGACACGGCCATTGGTGTTGAAAAGTGGACATGACCAATGGGTACATGGTAAGAATCTAAACTATGACGTCATAATTGGAGGACCAAAAAAAAATTACAAAAATTTTTTTAATCCGAAATCCAGCTACAGTAGGAGGAGCCGTTGGATGCTCATTTGCTATGGGTTACTGTATGAAGTGGGATAAATTAAGTTAGCTGATGATTGCATGCTCTTTTTTTGGATTCTCGGACGACGAACATGGCAAAAGTGTCCATTGGCTAAAATGTAAACTTGTAAAATTATGTTTCAGCACCCTGTAATTTTTTGAACTTTCAGTCGATAATGTTTTTTTCTCAAAAAATCTCTCCAGCTCCATGTTTCTCTAATACAAAATTAAAGCACTATAACGACCACTTTTTGAATAAAGTATGATGGATAACTGCATTCGAATGTATTTATTTGAAGTGTGCTGTTATACCGCTTTAACATAAGACATCATTGCAACCCAAACATAGTTTTGATTTTCAGCTACCAAATGCGATGCCGAGTTCCTTATTCCCAATGGTAACTATATTGCATGTGGAGAGGGATGTCCGTCCAACCACACCTGTACCGGAGATGTGTGCTGCCCTAGCAGAGGTGAGTAAAATATGGAAAACATAGTATCCAACTATTCAATTTCTATAAACACGTATGTTTGAACGGGGACCGTAACCTTTTGGCTTAACAATGGGGGTCCAGCGGGCAGCATACGTTTCCAATAAATTAGTTATTATATGTTTAACCATAAACAGTTGGTGTTCTACGTACAGACAGTTTCCGGTGTCTATAGCCGATCCCATGAAACGTGAAAAAGGTGCACACTGACGAAACTTGGCGTGCAACCGGCGTGCAACCGGCGTGCAACATGCAAGCCAGAACCCAACGGTGTGGAACTTTTTCGACGATGCATGCGCGGATTTTTACGTTGTAGCCATAGTAACACTGGCTAGTGAGATAAATTGGCTTCCTGAAGATTCGTACACTATTTTTCGACAAATCATCTATGACGTGATTGAACAATATAGACATATTTTACCATTTCCATGTTGGTATCTCTTTTTCGGGGAAGGTTCATTCATACCAACCTATCTAAAACGATACGTTGTAACAAAAACGGCAAACGTTCCAGAACATTTTCTTGAATAGTACATTTCCATCAGATATGACGTGGTTTCTAATTTGTTTACATTTTCAATAGCATTTTCCGTAAAAGGGAAGTTTGGGAAAATTCATAGGCATAGAGGGAACTGTCCCAAGTCCACGAAACAAACTGTATTGCTGTGAGAAAATAGCATCTAATGCCCTTATAACCTTCAAATCTAGAAGGATACTGATCTTCTATGCCAAAGTAATAATTTAATACCTATATTGGCAAAGATAAATAAATAGATAAATGGATAAAGAGTATCGGGTTATATCAACGAATCCGCAGAAACGGTGCACTTTGGTCCAGTTCATTTCTGAAATTGTTTCTCTACTTGTCCTTAGAATATTTACCGCAGACAGACCTCAAAAACTGACGTTATTAAGGGTATTTCCTTTTTTTTTGGTTTTGTTTTTACACTAGTTGGGAAAATTGGGAGTGAGACATAAAAGTTCCTTGACCACCCAACTTTACACAATTTCGAATTGTTTTTGAATGATACACAAACATTTGTCAAAGTTGCGTGATTCACATAAAGACTGCACTTTTAGGTTAGAGTGGCTCACAAAACCCAACAAAAATTAATAAAACAGCAATAAGGAAAATTTACGTCAATATTTAAATAATATGTTTTAAGTAATAAGTAGTTAATAAGTATTATATATATATATATATATAATATATATATATATATATATATATATATATATATATATATATATATATATATAACAAATACAAATGGCAAAAATTTGTCACTGCCATATGGATTTAGTTTTCTCGGAAATGACGATACCTGACTGAGGCCATATTCACCACTCAGTTCCTCTAGGGCTAGGGTTAAATTTTCCCTGCGACTCTGACGCTCGAATGTTATTTTCTCTCCCCAGGGAATAATCCCCCGATGGGATCGAGTATGGCTTCAGGTCATGCTAAAACGTGTCGCATACTTTCACGGTTCATAGTTGATATTACAAACTGGTTTTTACTGCACATTGCGCCGAAGCAACGGCGTTGACAAATTTACACCGAATATTTTAGACCATGTGTGTTCTTTGATCGACGACACCGGCGATTTCCAGGACGGAATAGAAGATAAGCCGCGGTTCGGATGGTCGGACACGTGGAAGTCTTGCATCAGGTGAGGAAATTAGCATATCACTTAGGGAGCAAACCGGGATTTAAGAGATATTGCATCACTAGGTTTGAAACGTACATTGGACAAATGCATTTATATTTTGTGAGGCTGTGTGCATACCATAGACCATAGAATAGACCAGAATAAGCCAAAACTGACATAAACTATGGATGGCGATGCCGTTTTCTAACAACACCGTTTCACAGGCTTCATGTTATACCGCTTTAAAGATGTGTACGGTCATTTGTTAAAGAATGAGTTTGAATAACCCTGGCAAATTAATGTCCTATTTATTTTATTTTCTCCTTTAGGTTCTCCTACTACGGAATAAACGGCAATTATAACAATTTCCCAAACTTCAACTCGTGTCAAAGGTACTGCAATCCAGCGAATAGACATTAAATTTTGTATTATTTTTCCCATTGGCCATGTTCACCAATCCGATTCCCTTGGGGAAATATTCCCTGGGGACAGGAAATAGCTTTCTAATGTGCGACACGCAGAGAAAAAGACGGGGGAATTCCCCATGGGGAACTGAGTGGTGAATATGGCCTCAGATTTATCCCCGTAGTTTTCTACTGATAAGTAGGTATTCTTGACGAAGAACATTAGATGAAACTGAAATAAAAGTCATTGCCTAATTTATAACTAAACATTGATCATGCTCATATTTTAAGATTTAAATTAAAAGCTTATCATATAAGCCAAGTATTCCCAGTAACAACAACAGCTATGTTAGTATTAGTACAAGGAACAATACAGTTTTTATGTTTTTATGTACTTTTTACCCTAGTTTATGTACATAACGGCCTATGAATAGGAACTGATAAAGTAAATAAATATTGTTATCAATTATGTGGTTTTGCTGGTGTTTTTCTTATATTTTACTGTTATGTACGACTTTTTGAAAGGTTTTTGTTGCTGAAAGCACAAAAATGTTACAAAATAAGAAAACAGAAAGCTTAGAATGTTGACTTTACGCTGAGGACAAATAAAAAGTGAGTTCCTTTGTTGTCTCACTTCTTATACTTTTACGAAAAAAAATAACAAAAATGAAAACAGCGGATGTTAATGCGATATACGTATAGCATTGTCATTGAGAGTTAAAGCAGTATAATAGCTTGAAATTTGAAACGTATGCAGGACCCTGTTTTCGGATGCATTGTATGCAAATTACTGCGCGATACCTGCGCGATACTTGCATACCACATTTCATTTGGGATAACATTAGTGCAATGACAATGACAGTGATGTATAATATTGCTGATCAAATGATGACACATACGGTGGGGGAAATCGCAAGTAGATCTCAAAAAATTTGCATATAATACTTAAGAATGCAGTTCACCAGCATATGTTTCAAGTATCACGTAACGTACCGCTTTAAATAGTCTGCAAATCTCCCAGCTGTTTTCGCTGACCCCCTTGATCTCCTTTCTTTCTTCCTCTCTCAAAGAAAAACATTATCCTCCTAATCTCTCTTTCTCGTTTTCTCTCCGCACTTTTTCTCTCTGCTCGGCGAAAAACAACAAATCTATGTATTGATTTTTCATTGTGATTTTATGTTTATCTCCATCCATCTAACTGCTATTTACATACACCATGGATAAACACATCGTTATACGTTTATCTCAACAAGATGGTGACTATTCTATTCTACGCATGATTTCATTCATTTTACGGTGGAATTATTTGTTTCTGTAAGTTTTAGCAGCATGTAGATGATATCTACGTTTGCATATATGATTCTGAGTTTTGACATAAGAAATTAGCGGGATTTTCATCAAGTTGTGGGTAATTGCTTATAGCTTATAGCCATCTCATGTTAAAGCGAAATGCCAGCTCCTTTGGAAAATTTGCATATGATAAGCAAATCCTATGTATCCTATGCTAATTTTGTACGATCGTCCACGGCAATCGTACAAAATTAGCATAGGATACATAGGATTTGCTTATCATATGCAAATTTTCCAAAGGAGCTGGCGTTTCGCTTTAAAAAGGTTCTGTTTTTGTGAGAATTCTATTCCTTGATTTACTCATCAGTTAGTTTTTTTTCCTTGAAATAATTACATGAATGAGCAATCATGACTGTGTTTGAGTTTGAAATCCCACTTGGGGAAATGTTATTAGGAAATTATCAAAACAAAAGACTCAAAAATACATTTCTGAACATAACCATGCTCATGCTTTATATCCCAGAAAGTAGTTTTTAGAATACCTTGAAAGTTTTTGGAACATATTATTTAAATACTGAATTAAATTTTGACTATTACTATACTTGTTCTATTATTTTTCGTATGAGGAGAATTATTATATTTTATTATTTTGACCATATTTGCTCATTAACGAAGTTCACCTATTTGATTTATTTTGCCAGTAAGTAGGCATGTCGTCAGCGCAACATTATTCCCCAAGTACCGTGTACTTTAGTTTATTTCCGTAGAAAATATCAGATAATCTTATGATTCAATCAGTGTTTCCCGCCTATTTTTCACTATTTTGGCGAATATTTGCCGAGATTTTACGAAATAAAAGACCTGTTTTTCATCTTTTTAACCCTGTTTGGAGGAGGTACTCGAGAATTATCTCACGATTTTTTATTTAAACACTATCTATTGAAAGGTATACTTATACCGTAAGGTAATCTTTGTCTATATGTATTTTACATAGATGATTAGTTGTTTGTTCAGTATTAGTATTTGTATTATCTCGATAAGTCAGAATGTCAAATCTCGTTCCTATCTGTTTGCGTTTATATGTTCGGTTTATTTTTCATACTCGGATGCAAACCTTTTTGGTGTATTTGATAAATAAATGAATATTTCCTTATAACCGTATTCCGCCCAATATTTACAAGATAATATATTTTTCAGGATTTTTCTTTGACCGAACTTATTGTTAGTGAAAGTGCAATGTATACGATACTAATATTATTGTTATCATACCACGCGGTTTCTGTTAATTCGTATTCATCCTCGAGTTACGCGGTAACAAATGGGGATTGCAAAGTTATTGTGAGTTGTTTTATTTGTAAAAATCGGGTGATGTCATGCAAAGGCCATGGCAAGCGTAGGCGTCGACGACGCGGCGACTTCGCCAAGTCTTCGCCAGGTTTTCGCCAAGGGTTGCCACTCGAGAGAAGCATCTGCGGCGAGATGTAGGCGAACTTGAGTTCTTGGCCGCGCAACATCGCACAAGTCTTGCGTTGGTAGCCACCTCTTTTTGTCAACTGCATTGTACTATAAGCGTCCCCTGCAGTTTGTGTATTTCGATAAACGGGGCCAATAATAATTTGAACTTATTTAGAACTTACTATATTCTATGAGATAGGCGGGGGAAGAATTCAGTGGTTACTTATTAGTAGTTGAGTTGCGTTTTTGACGTATGTTATGTATTAAATATCATTATTATTAATATTATAAAACGTTTAGAACGGAATGGTCTACGACGGTGATATTCGTCGACCTCTCACCTCAAGTGAAATGTCCCTATTGATTAACCATGAGAGATTAACCAAGGACTGGGGAGAAACAATGGGAAAGGTGAATTATTGATCGAAATATCTTAAACATCTTAAAGTGAAATACCGGCCGGTTTTTTAAACGCATCGAGTGCCCCTGCTTTCTTATGTTTCGTATGCAAAAGAGCATAAATTAGAATAAAAAATAAACCCCAATTAGACCCCACTTAGCATGAATGCATACGAATGCAGATATTTGAGATGCGTTTCAAAAACCTGCTGATATTTCGAATGAATACTTTCAAAGTCCTATATAATGTATACAAGGTATGTCGATGAGTTCGGAAACAAAAAAAGATACACCACACATCTTAAAACTTTATTCAAACATCAGAGGTAAATGGGAGCTGGAGCTAAGAGTTATTTTTATTCTAAAATGTTTTTTAAATTTTAAACATAACTTTGTCCTTGTGCAGGCGATGCGTGAACATTTCATCCGCATGATGATGGTGAGTAGTAAATTATTAAATTATTAAATATTAAATATTATTAACACATTAAAATTTGTGCATAAAGATAATATTCAGTAACTATTGAACCGCTATATTAATTATCTTGAGGAAATTGTAACAAATAAACGATATTGATTTGGAGCAAAGGGCGGGGCGGGATACGCTGATAGTTGTTACTTCATGTGCTATGCGTATTGTGTGACAAACAACAAAGCTATAAAACAACTTGATCTCTCACTTATAAGTCGAGTCGGTCCTGGCGTAACTATTCCCCGTTTTCGTACCTCCGCCTTACCGCTAGAGCTAGACTGCTTACCATTAGTTGCTTTGCAACTCATAGAGCCACAACCTTTAGTCAGGACGTATCAATAGAAGTAAGCTTTGCTTCGCTTGAGAGTCTTCCGAGAGAGAGAGAGAGAGAGAGAGAGAGATAATCAGACAAACCCAATTACAGGAAAACGAGGCGATGGCACACGATATTGTTCATTCGTCCTTCTCCGGCGAACCGTATGTACCACGAACCATTGGTACGTTTTATAATTTATATACAATAAAGCTACGGTAGTGATTAATTTAAGATATCTATCAAGTCGTACAGCAATATAAACTAGTGAATAATTATAAATTATTGATTTCTTAACGCGTCTGTAGCCACTAGCCAAAAAGGGTCCGCAACAGCCTCTGGCGCGCTATTCGTGCACCAAAATGTGTAAAATCCCATTTGGCGCCCTTGCGGCGCACTTTTTGCTCTCTCTGCTGATCTTGATCTTTAACGTTTGCTGCAGTATAAACTACAAACTATAATATCCATTTACCCAGAATAGTTTTGTTTTCTTATTATATTCTAATTGCAGGCCCCATTGGTCCATCGTTCCGTGCGATGCCCTCTCTCCCGTGTTTCTGTCAGCGCGTCAGTTGTACACACTCGTACACTTCATCTTCATATTCCTCCAGCTCGGGCAGTATTAATCCATCAAGTACATATTCCAAGCATTATTCGCCTTCTGCTTATCACTCCCTAGATCGGCCTAGTGTCAAACATTCAAGTATTCACCAAGCAGACTCGAAAACGCACACGTAGGTCTCACTGAAATGCCTTTCCTGACTCTGATTGAATAGCGCAACGAGCTAAATACAAACTAGTTAGTCGCAGTTAGATAGTTGACACTGCTTCACAACACGGTGATAACACTACGACAAGAAGTTAGCTAGGAGTCTCTCTCTTATAATCTCATCGTCGTTTTAAAAAAGAATCATCGTTAAGAATTTCATCGTGTGTAGACAGAATTCTTAAATAATATTTATCCTGGGGAAAGAACTCGGTTTTGGCAGTTGCTCGAGCAGTACAACAAGTACCGTACTGAGTGAATAGTTTCAGAGAATTACTGTATATTCGAACTCTGATATTCAGAAATTCTCGACCCGTCTTCAAACACGGACAGGTTGTTTATCCGTCAAAGTGACCCGCTAGAGAGTGGGACATCATGGGAGGACCTGGACAATGAGAGAGATCCCGTTCAGGATTTCATTGGAAGGGTGGGATATTGTATTCTAATTTGTTTACAATTTTAAAGCGGTATGGCACATCTACATAGTTCCACTGTCGCACCAGTGCATATGCATCCCGATTTATTATATGCAAATTATGTTCCCTGAAGCCGTACGGATGGACACAGATATTTGCAAATAATGCCAGGGCGAATGCATGCATATCTACGCCTTTGCTCAAGCGTACCATTTGATGCTAAATTTTATACAACTAATTAACATTGAAATACTTTCTAGGGCAACAAATACCTTGAAGACCGTTATATCAGCAGAAGACCGTTATAAAGAACTGCATCTTGTGCTGCTTCGAAATTTGCACGCCTCTTTCGCGCCGCTAACAAGCGGTGTTATTTAATAAACAAATAAATAAATAAAACTATTTGTGTAAGATAGTACCCAATTTCAGTCTCTCGCCAACGCTCGTCCATCTGTTGTGAAGGTTTCTAGAGGACCGGGCAGTTCATATTCATCATCTTACTCGTATCTAAGTAGTGGAGGATCTGGGAAATAAACTTTTTTGGTTATTTCGTTTTATTTTCAAGAGGTATAAAAGCCGGTTTTTGAAACATATGCTGCATAATTGCTTTCTTATCAATTTATGCTCAGCGAGCTCTGAGCTCGATTTCTTATTCCAAGCCCACTAATTTGCATATGACGCATGAGAATGCAGTTATCCAAAATACGTTTCAAAAACCGGTTGTTCTTGCACTTTAAAATGTTGTACTACTTTGTTGTTTATCCTTTCCTTATTTCATAGTCGATTTCCAGCCTTGATTGAGACTCACAGTTACCTCACAAAAATAGTTATTTTGATATATTTATTTTGTTACAAATTGTTTATTTTCTTATATCGATTGCGCATTTATTGTACATGTATAATTACAGTAATACATAAACAGCAGATCATAGATAATTAACATTTCACTTTAGAGTTTTGTTGTCCTTAACTTGACTTGAGCCCTACTAGTGTAACAATCGGTATTTTTATCGTACTTCTCTATTTTACTATTTTTTTATTTCAATAATATTTAATAAACAATGCTAACGGATATGTTTCATTTCTTGTTCCAAATAAATGTGTATATCAGCAAATCCGGTCTTTTCACAATCATTTTGTCCACACACAGTATATATCTCTTTCTCTATCAGCATACGATATCTAGACTCAAACAATATCAGAGATTGCTATTGATAATAAAGACATATAGCATAATAAAGCAAATACATTCATTTTGTTTGGATTATATTTTGTGTGATTTAAAGCGAAACACCAGCCGGTTTTTGAAACGCATCGAGTACACCAGAATTCTTTCTTATGCAGCTTATGCAAATGAACATAAATTAGAATAAAAAAATGGAGCAAAATTCGAGTAAATTAGCAATAAATGTGTAATAATTCAGTTGTCCACGAAGCGTTTCAAAAACCGGCTGGTATTTCGCTTTAATTTTTTTCATGATTTGTTTGTTTAACTGTAATTACGTGGTTTGTGAAACTATATTGGACACTTGCATTCCACAGTGTATTTGGCACATCCGACACAGAACGGTGCATCTAGCCTTCGTGAGGGTAGGCAATTCGAGCTTTTGGGGTCCGATTCTAATTTTTTATCTATCTAATTAGCGTTTTATTGGGGTTGTAATTGCTTTGGTAATTGTTTCTTCTTCCCCACTTTTATATGTTAGTTTTGTTCCTCAATCGGCAAAAGTGCCAAAAGGCAAGCATTGCCAACGCAGCCTTGAGGCGTATCGTAATAGCATTTAACTCGCAATCAGGTTTTATCTTTCTCTCACAATCAGCATTGCCACAGCAGATAATCAAATACGATTAACACCCACACAAAACAGCAAATCATAATGGCACATTTATTATCGTCTGATAAGAGATCGTTTCTCGAATAACTAACACATAAACAGTTTGCCTTAGGCTTAGGCTTAGGGTTACAGTTTTCTGGTTCTATCTCTCAACTGATTCCTCCTCTGTCTTGGTAATGCAGCATATGGTGACCTTATTAATTACTCCAATGCTAATTAATGCACAGTAATTCTTTCACTTTTATCAGTTTATTTTTGTTTCAAAATTAAAACAACACTTGATGGTTTCATTCGAAAGTTCGCAACATTGTTCGCGCAACGAGATATTTCCTTTCAAATTGTTTGCAAATACCGGTCGGTTTTTGAAACGCATCGTGGACAACTGAATCCTTACGTATTTATGCTAATTTGTCCGAATTTATCTCGACTTTTTATTCTAATTTATGTTCATTTGCATATGTTGCTGATGTGCTCAATGCGTTTCAAAAACCGGCCAGTATTTCGCTTTAATTCTATTTGTAAGTTGATATCTTACTTGCAAAAGTTTATAGCATGTTATATAGGATTTCCTGTACATTATTGTACTTCCGTCCACTTTGTACACATGTTTTCTGTGTTCTGTTCACTGACGAAAGTTGGCGTGCAAGCGGCAACCTTACAGCGTGCAAAGTGCACGCAAAATGGAAATGGCGTGCAACTATGGCGTGAGTACGGCGTGCAAGCGGCAACGGTATTGCGGGCAAATTGCACGCCACAACCCAACGCCGTGCCACTTTTTTCAACGCCGCGTGCACGCCGTAACGTTGCCGCCTGCACTCAAATGTTCACCTTGTTCAATGACAAACTGTGCGTTATACATATGCTTGTGTATACGTAATAAATTTTCTATTGAAGGATGATTTCCCGGTTGCTTCTATTAGCCATCGGCTCCTTACTTTTGGTCTCAATTTTCGCTTACACGGCTGTTCCACCACCGCCTAGAAGAAGCGTTACCGAGGTGGGATACCGTTTTATCTTTTTTCCCATAAATTATCTCATTATTTAAATAAAGTAAGCATTTATATTTTTCCATGAATAGTAAGCAAAAAGCATACATAAAGCCCTTTTCTAACTACTACGCTAGCACTTGTATGAAGTAATTGTAAGATCGACATAGTCGACATAGCAATAGTACAATAGTTGCTCGCCGAAAGGTGCTCCGATCTTCGGGAGCGAAGCTGCCAACAGTTTTGCAGGAGTGCATCGAAAAAGATTGCATATTTGCATTGAAAATCTCCGCCCTCTTTTCTGCGACTTCGCCTTTTCCATGTCAAAATTCCATATCTTGCTCGCGGACGCGGCTATGCAGTACAGCGCTGCGAGCCTGAGAACGTCGTAAAGCTCTAGCCCATTCCGCGCCTCAGTTTGTTGAACAAAATCAAATGTGTGTAAAGTTCTGAGACGCTTTGATGCTTTGATGTATGCAATATTCTTATTTGTCAAAAAAAAAACTAACATTAAATGATTTATTAATATTTACAAGTTTTATTGTATTTTTTTTTAGTTTGACCACATGATCCGGCAATGTTTCCAAACAATGTGCAAAGAGTGGATGACTGAGTGTCATTGGTTCTGTGATTCAATCAAAGGAGAGGTAATTATTCACAGTTACACTTTACACATTTTTTATTTTTCATTTATTGCGTTGTTGTAATTTGAATTCAACACATGGTAATGCAGCTTACAACGCGGAGTGCTGTTTGGACCTTAGACTGCATGGCTTAGGTTCAGGCTCATGTGTAAAAAAAAGTTTTTTATTTTATTTTTTTATTTATTCAGAGTTTTCGCCGTCGCTGTATGGACTGTCTTGGCTGGAGGGGCGAGCAGTGTTTGGAATGTTTCGATTTGTAGGAAATTAAGATTAGGAAAAGATATTTTATTTTATTAGCATGTGCATAATTCTTCTTACTAGAGAAACATTTTTTAAAGAAGACAATTATCTATTTTATTCAATACCGTCGCCGAACTACGTCGGTTGTTATTTTTTAGTAGAAAAAGATGCTTGCATTTCCATAGCTAGAATACTCTGGTCCTCAGGAGCGCAGCGCGGAAATGCGTTGCCGCGTCCGCGGAAAAAGATTGCAAATTTGCATTGCAAAATTCGAGACGCAGAGCAACCTCTTTTCTGCGTCTTCGCCTTTCACATGTTAAAAATTCTTTTCCGGCTACGCATTTGCGCGCTGCGCGCCTGAAAACGCAGCATGTGAGAATTCCGTGACATGATTATTATACGGAATCCTACGCGTGAGATGTTGCATTAGGTCGATTACAATCTACCTGCAGATAATTTATAATCTAAGATATTTAGTTTATTTAACACAGATAGAAGTACAAGCAAATCGTCCTTACCTTTTATCATACTACTACCTCACTATTGTACCAGTATTGAATTGTTTTCGAAGCATTGTTTTGTGTGTTCATTCTTCATTGTAATGTCATGAAGTATGTGCGGAACAATCGCTTACTCAAAAAATACTGTACCTTTCTCTGCTCATCTACCTCGCACATAATAAAAAGATTATATTGCGAATATTATACACTGGCATTCAATAAATATCATAAAGCATCTTATTATATAAAGGAGAAGAGTTTGTTTGTTCACAACGTTTTTCTACGTTTCAGGCGTTTGGCATAAATAGGCCAAATTTTCGCAACTCTCCAAAATTAGCGCATTTGAATCTTATTGCATGAATTTTGGTATGTACGGTTCAGATGTTTCAATAAGTATGCCCTTTTTGTGAGTAATTCGGAGAATCGCCTACACTGAATTTGAAGGTCGCGTCAGGCGGCGATAGCCGTCTGGTACATAATAGAACAATGCTGCATAAATATTTATTAAATATTTACAAGAGCTACAACACTAAAAGTTAACCTCATTTCATTCATTAAAAGATTCTAACCGGACGTAAAATCGCAGATATAATTTATGTATGATCGTCAAAGGGAGTTGATTAAAGCGAAATACCGGCCGGTTTTTGAAATGCATCATGGACAACTGAATTCTTACGGATTTATGCTAATTTGCTCGAATTTAGCTAGATGTTTTATTCTAATTTATGTTCATTTTCATACCCTGCATAAGAATGTGCTGGTTTATGCGATGCATTTCAAAAACCGGCAGCTATTTCGCTTTAAAAGAAGTGGCTATCATTCTGATCACTCGTTTACTGAGGCTCTGGACGTGTTGAAAACGTCGACCAAAACATCGCCCGTCTTTCGATTGGTACGGATGTGGACGTAGGTTCTAAACAATCGATATTCTTATATAATTATATAATACTAGGTCCAAAGTAAGTCTGTGACTTATTCATCCACTACACTATGATACTTCAAACAAACAAACAGGATGCCAGAATGCTCTCCCCTAATGAAAAGCTTCGCGAATTTCAGCAATTACTATATGTGTTGTTTAACGCCCCTACACTCCTTCAAATGTACATGTTTACGGAAACTTACATATAGCACTCTAGCGCTAAGGCGCTAAGGTAAATCAAAAACTCACGTATAATACTTGACGAGTTGTTCAACCGAAGGGAAGAGCGGCACTCTTCCGGAATTTGAATCCACACGATACATCGGACCAGCTTCTCCCAGTTCCTCACGAACAATGGGAATGTGGCTGAAGTACGAATGTAAAAAGACAAGCAGCGTGTGCCGCAACATAATCGCTCACGTTTTGTGAGCGGCGGTGTCGCTGCGCACGCTTCTTGTCTCAATGTACAGGACATATTATCTTATGCGAAGAAAAGCTCACTGATAGTTTCTCGAGCTCGACAAGTAGCAAACAAAAAGTTTGAGGGTGTCAGACTGCGGGATTCCATAGACCGGGGCACGATGGTAGATGTTGAATGTCGTTGGACGTGTCACCTGAATCAGTTTATTTTTCGTGCTATGGTAACTTTGAAAGGCCAGTGGATTGCTCTTGTTGCCACATGATAAATTTTCATAAATTTGCTTATGTAGCAATGGGAATGTGGCTGAAGTACGAACTTAAGACAGGCAGCGTACGCCGCGGCGATAGATCCAGAAACAAAAAGACGATATAGGCTAAGTGTGGCTGTGAGCTGTGACGAGCCTTCCAGCTGCATTCTCAACAAGAACGACATCGAGCTTTGAACTTGGAATTTGGAATTTAAGGCTAAACCCAGACCCACCGTAAGTTCTGCTTCTGCTCTAGTGGTGGCTCCGAGGTAGCGAGGCGCCGTCGAAGATACCTTAGAAACGGTGGTATTCTGCTGCACACCACGTCCGAGAACCCTAAAATAACAGTAATTCAACAATGTTCAAAATTTACGGAAAATTTGGCATTTCGTCAGCCTCGAAGAGAATTCTAATTACTTGACTAGTGTGTGACTTATCGCGGGAATGTAAAAAAACATTGCTAGCAAAATATATGTGGCAAAATCAATCAAAACCAACTTTCTCAGTTTAAACGCTGAGCCGCGTCTGTTATCGGTGGCCAAATCGCTGAAATTTGGATCTTATGCCCTGTCCATGTTTGCGATTCGCACTGGCGAAAATGACAAATGCCTGTCCATGTTCAGGCCATTTTACATGAATGTCAAATGCCTACCGTAACCAATGCGAATGACGCATTTGACATAGTCCCGCAACGAAAGTGTTTCAGATCCATACTATTTGAAATAGATCAGTACTATTTTGAAATAGATCCATACTAGATGCAAAATCGTTGCGGGACCTTGTCATTTACATCGACTCGAACATGGACAGGCATTTGTCATTTTCGCAAGTGCGAATCGCATACTTGGACAGGGCATTAGAGGTTTGAAAAGTTCTTTTGCGTCAGCAGGGTATGTATAAAGATCACGAGTTTTACAGCGGTATGGTATAACACCCGGTTTTTCAAACGGATTTGGATAACTGCATTCTTGCCGTTTTAGATAACTCGGTAACTGATAAGTCAATAAATCATATAAGTCAAATAAATCATAGCAAAAAAACTCAAGGACGGGCACTTTACATCTGGCCTCGATGATTTACTTGATGGTGAAAAATTAATGAGCTATAACGTACATTTCATAATCATGTTCAATCGTCTCTGCACTCTCGCGTTCCCTGCTCGATTTGGGAGACGACGAGAGGAGCGGTTGTCCGATAACTCTTTCCACGTGCGATGGAGAAGGCATCGCACCCTGGAATAATCAATAAATCGATAACTCAATAAATTATTGATCAATATCTTAAATTGAAGGAGAAGTACTACTATGAGTTGACAATGTCGATATCGGTGACTCGTCTGTAAAACTCAAGGAGGTGAAAATAAGTTTTGTGTGTAAATACTAACACAGAATCAGAACCTTGACCCCGAGTGTGTTTATTTCGCGGCTCGCCAATAAAGAGTAATCCGTACAAGTTATTGTGTGTGCTAATTGACGAGCGAGCAAGAACCAAGGGCGGCAGTCGCCAATTGAAATAAGGTACTAAAACCAACGAAGTTCTGCTTTCCAATATTTCTTGGTCCAGCATTCGGAAAGGGTGTCATCGCCTCGAAGGAAGACGTCAGCGACATCGAGGAATCGGCATTTGTCTGAGAAGGAACTGGACGACGACAGCCATGGCAACTGAAATGGAAGCGAGAATGAAGATGCCTACTCCTGGACAATTGCTTCACACAATTGGACACCGATTGAGTAATTGAGACACCCTTCGACACACAATTTTTGTAATAAGATGACAGTAACGCAGGACGCTGCTAGCGTGAAATAGACCGTTCATCTTTGTCAGGTCCTATCGCTAATGCAAGAAATAAGCAAAACTGCCAGCATGGTTACAATTTCTACTACATATGTAACGAACAGTTCCACGAAAAGGGTGTTAAAGATAAGAAAAGAATTATGAAACCAACAGTTGCGGGTATCCGTTGTTATTGTTGTTGTGCATGTGCTGGTACGGCATCATTCTCGGATCGATCTGGATTAATAAATATTTTATTAATACTGTGTTAGAGTCGACGACACTAATCAATAAGCCCATAAGAATACACTTCCAACAATCTTATTATTATTTAAAGCGAAATACCAGCCGGTTTTTTTTTGAAACGCATCGTGGACAACTGATTATTACGTATTTATTATGCTAATTTATCTCCATTTTTTCTGCTAATTTATGTTCAGTTGCATATGCTGCATGAGAATGCTGGTGCACACGATGCGTTTCAAAAACCGGCCGGTATTTCGCTTTAAAATAAAACCAACTTGATTTGGAGCATGGTTGTAGGCGCCAGTCGATTCGGTCCGTCCCAGCGACGAGCTAAATTAGAAATGTTTATTCATAGTTTTTACATTAGAAATGTCTAATTTATCATATCATGCTCTTGTGTGGTAGGCCCCCATAGTAAGTGCTATTTGCAGATGTTCTGTATGCTCAGCATTGTTCGTTCACGTAAGTGATACATAAGTAATAGGCAATCTGAATTCGCCAAACGGCGCTTCTAACACCCGGAATAGGAGATTATATGTGCAGATTGAGAGGAATGAATACCTGTCAAACGATGAATTGTACGACGAATTGTAGTACATGTTCTTTGAGTTCTGAAAGAGCTACATAGCCTTTTGTATGTATTTTTGTTGGCATACACACTTAGGCTTAGGCTTGGGCTTAGGCTTAGGCTTAGGCACCCGACCTACACTTTTTTGTCCCTCGAGTCACTTTCCCTCTTCTAGGGACAAATGAGCGAGGCGTGGGCACCTTTTTCAAGCCCAGAGTAGGCGGCGCACCAGCCAAGTTTACTGCGCTAGGAATAAGCCGCGCACTTGTGATACGCGAGCGACCAGCCGCCGCACGCTCGATCAGTTATCTCAACAAACTCACATCATAATTTGGCTGGCGCTGTCCTTGAAGGTTGACCGGAATTCCGTTTGAACTGAAAGAAGATTGGAATAGGCTTTGTCACGTACTCAATATATTTTCTCGTAAAAAATCTTGAATGTGAATCTGAAGTGAATATCGGCCCAACAACATGGTCTAACCCAAAATATGGTTTAAAATGTGAAATAATTAAACTTACTTTTTCATAGTTGATATTCAGCCGAACACGGGGTTTAATATAGCCTAACAATAAATTTTGCGTCCGCGACTAACGGTTTTATCGACGAAAACAAGTTTATTCTAATGATGCTGAAATGTACTGTATAATGCTACGTTTCAATTAAGTACAAGCTCACTCTAAAACTGAAAGGCGGAGAGGTAGAAAATAGATTTCTCTGTGTCTCAAATTTTTCAATGCAAACTTGCAATCCTTTCCCGCGGACGCGGCTACGCAATTCCGCGCTGCGCTCCTGAAGACCAGAGTATTGTAGATTTCTGAAACAAAAATACACAATTTATTACCAGCTCAAATTGCCAGTTTAACACCTTGTCGGTTTCCGGGTCCAGTTTCTTGTGCATCTCGCTATCGGTCACCCTTACTATATGATGGTTATTGAACTCATTTATTTCCGCTAAAGTTGACTGATGTTGTTTCAATAAATCTTATTGTACGTAAAAATACACAGCGGTTCACAGGAAGTCAAATTTCTCATTTTCGTTCGAAAATCTCCCTTTTCCTATATGAAAATGGGGAAAAGCACTCGAGAAGTGTGTATTTTGTATATAAAGTGAATAGTTGGTAATTTGTTGAGTAGTTTAGTGACCTTGGTGTATTGCCGAGCTGTTACGAGAGAATGGTAAATGGTGTAAGGAGGTAAAGGAATTGAGTTCAAGAGCCTTTGAGAGGTGGGGACGGAGGTAGGTTTGGAGTAAAAGCATAGAGGTTGACAACGAGAGAGAGAGAGAGATGGAGAGAGAGAGTCAGAGAGACAGAGAGAGAGACAGAGAGAGGGAGAGAGAGTAGTGGGAGAGAGAGAGAGGTTGCGAGAGAGAGAGAGAGAGGGAATGAGAGCGATGGTGCGAGAGACATGGTCAGGTAGAGAAGTCAAGGTGGCGGAAGCACCACAGTAACTTTGGTACTTTTTATTTCTCCCATTTTTAGAATAATATCTAAATATTTTGACGTGTGCTCAATTCATATGCATCAATGTGCTCATCTAGGGCTCGTATTTCTATATTTTCTCTAACTTTTAGAAAATCCCTTCACTAGTGCTGTCTTTACTTTAGTCTTTAGATATTAAACTATTTATTGTGATCTAAAAATTTAGTCTCCAGGGAAACGCTGTATTGTTATGGTTTCATTGAACTAGAATAAAATAAAGTGCTTTTATTAGAATGAACGTTTGGCTGGCTACAAAATTCAGCAACGAATTTAAAGCAGCTCAAGACTCAAGACCGTAGAGGCCCAAAGAATTGAAAAAAAAAGCGGTTTTGTACTTTGACTGTTTCCTAGGAATGCCACGACATGGGTCTACATAATATGTAGTTTTCTAAATACCAAATAAAAGTACACAACTTGGAAGTATAAAATATTTTAGTTGAGGCTGTCACAGCTACTTTCGAACGGAACTATATATCCGAGAGCTTGCGAACCACTGGCACTGTAGCCATAGCTATGAGCTGTGACGCAATGACGAAAGTTGGCGCGCACGCGGCAACGTTACGGCGTGCAAGCGACAACTACGGCGTTCAAGCGGCAAATTCACGGCGTGCAAGATGCATCGTTACGGCGATTCAACTTGCACGCCAGGGCCCAACGCGTGCCGATTTTTCCACGCCGCATGCGCGAAGTAAGGTTGCCGCTTGCACGCCAAGTTTCACTTTGGACGCAGAGGCGCGCAAATACGGGAATAACGTGAACGGGAAACGTGTTCAACGAGTGCACAGTGCAATAGTGAAAGTGTTTATCAAGCTATCGACAATATTTGTCCTTAATATAATACTGCAACTTCAGGTAAATTATGAACAGGCCCGTGTTGACTTGTCTAATCTTGGTGGGAATTATTCCCTCAACTTCTGCTTTGTACCGTACACGAAGACAATCAAACTATCCGTATCCCTCGGCTCCCCCATATGCTACGGTATTGTATACGAAACCATATCCGCCACTACAGGTTGGTCACAGTCACTCGTCCATCCGAGTTTATCTAAGTTCGTAAGAAAAAAGCCTTCGTAGCGGAACAGAATCGAACATCCGTTTTTGTGCTAATCACAAATATCTTAGATGGGAATATACCTATGTAAATTTAAAACGAAGTAAATAATGTAAACGTAATATGTTGAAAAGTGTAAAGGAGGGTAAAGATAGATAAAGTGTATCAGGTTCTTTAACATGATAACCCCGTTTCGACCCTGATCGTATACGAGGATTTTACTGTGGTTGCGTCTCATCAGTACCACATCATTGTGAATATTTTATAGATGTTCACTTTTGTTCACAACTTGTTCACTTTTTCATAAATAACTACAAGGGAGTTACCATACCCATGCAATCTAAGCATCTGTTCCGCGACTTATAATCAAAGCTCATGAACTATTCCGCGGAGATCCTGAGCGGTAGACGACGAGTTTCACATGACAAATTTCTCGACGTCTTTGCTAAATTAATTAAAGCTTCTAGATGTAAGTTGAAATTGGGTCATATTATATGGGCCTCACTCAGGCATCAAGAATTTATAAAAAAAATTGCTACCACAGGTTGAACCGGCTCGTCGAGTAGCCGAACCCCATCTACTGACTTCTGAACAAGCAGACGCACTTCGCAGGCAACTATTCTTCACGAAGGTACTTTTTATCAAAGTAAAGAAAAAAGATCAAGATCAAAACAAGTCAATCGCAGTTTTGTCAGCCGTGTTTGTGTAACATGAGCGTGTGACGTAAGTTAATTATGGAAAATAATAATGCATCATTGAAGTACAATTCAGTTGCCAAAAAACTAGACATAAACAGGTAACCATTGTGTAACTGTCAATTGATGAATGTAAATTGATGAACGACTGTCAATTGGCATCAGGTCTACACACATAAATGAAAATGTATGATCTTTTCCAGAGCAACCGCGTTGACGATCGAGAAACCGAAGAGTTTATCTCAATTGCCAACGATGGCTTGCAGGTAAGCTAACTAACGAACATTCAAGTGAAAAAGGTTTAGGCTTAGGCTTAGTCCCTGCAAAATGGTGTTCGCACAGGAAAGGCTAATTAAACAACATCAAGATTCAAGTGAAAAAGTGGGCACTTTTGGATAAAACCCAGCATGGCTTATTCAAAGCGGTGTTCGCACAGGAAATGTCAGGATTCTTTGTAAACTTACGTTTTTATCTAAATCAACCTTCTTGCATATTACGTACCGTTGTTTTGGCTTGGGCACGCAGAAAATGATAAAAATAATGAATTTAATTTATTATTTATTTCAGTATTCGGGCAGGAGGCCTCAATATGAAACGATTGTTCAACCGTCAACTATAATAGAAAGGCCGCTACCATATCAAGTACCCTACCAAGTACCCATGCAATACGCACCCGCTTACGTGAGTCTACACATTTCCAGATATTTGAGCCTGGCTTGGGTACAAAAACAAGCATAACCTATACACAGATGTAGAACCTTGAATCTTGAAGTACCACCAGAAATAACTCTTGACTATAGAAAAAAACAGCAACTGGGACAGCACACATGTAGAATATAGATTATGGGCCGGTGTTAGGTAATTCGTATTTTCAAGATACCGATATAAATACATCAGGATACATTTTCAGAGCCAGGCATACTACGCTCCAATGGCAATGTCACAAGGACCAGTTAGGGAATTTTCACCGGTGAGAGAAGATAATTAGTTATGCATAAAAACTGAGAAAAAAAAGGTCGCTCGGATCAAAACCCAAACAGTGTTAGCGCTATCGCGCTCATAAAATCGATTTGTTATCATCAATAGCCCGTATTCTCGGGTCGACGGAAACGTTCCGTTTGGGAAATCTTTTGTATGCAAATTTCTAGACTATCTAGACTAGCTGGAGGAAAAATTTGCATACGAATGAGCTCCCAAACGGAACATTCCCGTCGACCCGAGAATACGGGCTAATAATGTTTACAATGTGGAAGTGGAAGTGTTGCGGAATTAGGTTGCTGACAGTGTAAAGATACACCATTTACTTTTCTCTCTTCTGATGGTGAGCTAACTTTCCAAGTCCACTGACACTAGTTTTCATTTGAGTTCACCTTGATCTACCAATCCCAGAGATAAGAGAAGTTGAATTTTAGGTTCGCGGTTTTGTGAAGGGCGCGTTGGAAGGTTTCCTCATCGGTTCTACCATGGGATTGGCTGGAAGGAGATAACGATTTTACTGAAATTCTTATAATAAAGATCATTATATTGTATGTTGTTGCTGATGTGTGATGTGGGTATAATTTGCACACAAATGACAAAGATCACCCTGCACACGAGTATTATTTACCAAAATTCTCAGTTGATAAATCCCTAGCTTTTTCCGAGAAACTTTACAGTTCCCAGCTTTTCCGCCTATTTCCCGAGTATTCTCCGAGAAGATTCTCGGGCCGAGCTCGGAAACTTTGAGGTTCTCGCGGGAGCAGTCTGTTTGTCCGTTTCCGAGCTTTGCCCGTGGATTTTGCGAGCTTTTTCCGACAAACTTTCGTATTCCGCGCTTTTTCCGACTAAAAACAAGTAGGAAACTAGTAAAAAAAACTAGCTGGTTTTTCCGCAGGCCGAGTTCGGAAAGAAATATCATAGTTGTTCATATATTTACTGAAGGAAAATAAGGACGACAACCAGGCTCATGGAGTCAAAGGAACAAAAAAAAAAGACAACGGTAACTGCTCCAAGTATTCAGAAAACGGTAACTGAAACACACGAAGTTTCAGAAGCACCCGAAGCAAAGATTAGGCTTTGTTGCAACGTTTCAATATTTCGCATTAGCTTCCGGACAAAGGGCACTGCTTTGCAGTTGTTCGTATTCAACAATACTGATAAGCAAGTACCGATAATTCTACGCGAATAGTTTATCTGTATTTTGTACAGCAATGAAACGGGAGTAATACAAGCTATGGAAGTTAAGCATGTGAAAATACTTTAGTGTAACTTTTGTATTTAATTTGTTTGTATTTATTCATAGTTTATTTGTTTATATTTATTTTATTTGCGGAAATATTTTATGTTATTTAGGCACATTACCGAAGTATTCGTATTCCTCTCATTTATATTGCGCTGAGCAACTACCGTAATCTCTAAATGTCTGCGCGCCGCTCGGGTCATAGATGCAGAGGATTTTTCTGCTCTGGTCGGCTTACGCACCGGGTCCCGTTCCAGGTAGAAAACCCGGTACGCGATCCGGATCGCGTACCAGGTTTTTGCTGGGTCGGATACCGTGCGGCACAGTACTTGGCTACGGTAGCCGCGACGTATTTTAGAAAACACCCTATAAAGTGCAGAATCGCGCCCAGCCCCTTCCCGCTTGAAAAATATAATAAACAATATTAATTTTACGCCAATTAAAGAAATCACTTAGAATATTTTATTATAAGACTCCAATGTCAAGTTATACATACGGCAAACATGCAATTACAAAACGTTATAAGATATGGGAAAATGTATGGAAATTGGAAATGTAATGATGTTATGATGTAAATAAATATATCAGTAAAGTGACAATGAGTGCAAACAATTAATTATAATAAGGGTAAAGTCAGCTACATAACTGCGACGTCAACAATAATCAAACTATGTAACGCGGTTAAATTAAACAACAGAGTTATGCCAAGAGTTAATCTACAAGTCAAAATAGTAACTAAATATATATTACATAAATCTATCTAACATAGCCATCATATCTACATATCATATCTAACATAAACTAAATACCTAACAACATAAAAAATAGCCAACAACTCGCGAATAAATTACTTGAACTAATAGCTATAGGTTGCACAGACGAGGTAGTGTTCAAATGCTTCCAGAAATTTTCCCACTTATTCTAAGTGGAGGATGTGTATATGGGAAACCAAAAACCCCGATTTCGCCCCGATCAAGTCCCTCAAAAAATCGGGCCTTGATCGGGGCGAAATCGGGGTTTTCACTTTCCTGTGAAGTACTTCTTATAAACAGTCTGCGTACTAATTACCTCATTTAGTACCCAACAAGTATATTTCTAAAGCTAAAGCCGTCTGTCTGTATCGTCTCGTTCCCACAACTTCAGGGTTTCTGGCTGTGCTGTGTGCTGTATGTGGCATCCGTGCATGTCGGGACATGTGGTCAGAATGTCGTGGAACAAATTAGCCGAGCGTTCCGCCATCGCAACTGCATCTAGATTAGAAATATTTTAGCACGATGTGTTTAATTGTCAGGAAAATGAACAGAATGAGTACAAAAGACGGAAATAAGACTGCGTATATAGCATAGCACAAATTCGGGTTTCCAGTGATGAGTGCTCATAACATTGGCTTGCAAATTAGAGTTCTAGTCCCGTCATCTTATTTGGTGTTCATTCCCAAATTCAGGGAATAACTTTAGGCTTTAGGCTCAACACAAACGAGGTAATATTCGTTACATGCCCCAAAGGGTTGTGCGCGTCGAAGAATATTTTAATAAACATATAAAAATTCACAGCAACCTTGATGCTGCAGATATTTCTTGCAAGTTGCGAAGCACGAAGCGTTGCAGTGAAGCAGAATCCGTCGCGTTAATATCCTCACGTAAGATGTCATCCCTGAATAATTTATTTAAAGTGAAGAAAACGCCATTTGTTTGCCCACTATGACGCCTAGAAACTATAGCCAAAAATAAAAGATTCTATTGGAGAATTTCTTATGGTAGGTACTAGGCACAAGCTTTTCGCACCTAACTGGCGGTACAACAATATAGGCTTTTCGCCGTTCTCGCTTTCACTAAGCAGAAAAATTCTCACATATGTATTAGACCACATTTAGCAGAAAATCTAGCCCCCCCCCCCATCGGCAATTTCACCATGTAAAAAGGGCTAGAGGTTACCCAGCACTAGCCGAGAAGTAACCAGTGATCTAAAGTCACCAACCTGGAGTTTGCGTTGCCGAGCACATGGGTCTGTGTCATCGCATTTATTTTACCACTCCGTGTCAGTGATCATTTCTGTCGGTTGTGCAGTTGAAAGCGTCCGATCGTGTCCTAAACAACAATGTGGAAAATATATATGACCATCATATAAGGCTTCCCATGGATCCTAAAGCAACAGGAAAGTGCAAGTCTCACCTTCACAACTTCTGGAATTCGTATTCAATCCCAATAATCATATCTCACATCGCACAGGCTCGCAAACGGTTGAGTGAGAGAAAATGCGCTAAAATGGGAGTATAAGACAGTCGTCAGGTCGTCACAGAAATGCGAATGAAACCGAACCTCTGTCCCATAATAATACATTAAAACAACAAATACGTACATTCTTCCATCCTGCCGAAATATTGGTGTTTATCGTGGTCCAAAACTGGCGCGGTTGCACTTGTTCAAGCCTGAAAGGAATACGCATCTATAAGAACATCCAAGAAATAGTCAGTTCTTCTCAATGGGTCATCCATAAAACTTACTTTTATATCATTATCCTCCCTTCCTTCTTCTTCGAAGCGAGCAGGCACGTTTCCCTAGCAAAATAAATGTGTGAATATAGTTAAAATAGAAGAGAACATCGAAAATTACAAAAACTCGTAGCTTTGGAAAATGACACCACGTGTAGGTAAGAATTTTGTACTTATAAACTGTAAAACTTACGACATACATACCGATCTGTCTCCATAGCGCCGCTATTCCGTAATAACCAGCCCAGTTCTATCCAGCCGAACTCCGGTACCGCCACGAAGCAGTTTTCTTTGTTGCAGACGTCTAAAATATTATGTGTAGTAAAGAAAACTGTTATAAAAAATGCAAAGCTATTTATTGGATCTAAACATACCATAAAGCGTATTATTTCATTTCATCGTCCTCGTTCCATGTCTTCATCGAAGCGGTACATGCACATGACTACCTGTTGCAAACAATAATATAGAAATTCGAAGAAAACGAACAAAAATAAGAACAAGTCGAAAAGCTGAGCATTCCCCAAAAAAAAAAGATAAATAAACATGCAAAGTGCATGCGAGACAAACGAACCGGGTTCCGAACCCGGAACGGGACTCGGTTCGTTTTACGTACCGGTACGTACAGTAATACGAGCCGCCCAGGCGGAACGGGACCCGGTTCGTAAGGTCTAGCCGGAACGGGACCCGGTTCGTTCGCGCACATTTTTTTTTTCAATTTTTTTTATTCATCTTTATTTTTGTTTGTTTTATGAAGAGGTTGCTTTATATTACGACATTTCTCTTTATTAGTGCGCGAATATGTTGCCGACATGTCCGCTTGCATGCTGCTTATTGCGATTTCCGGGATTTTCTGGTCAATAATCGCTAAACCTCTTTGTTTGGTCCTCCCTTTCTCCTCGATATTGTGCGTGTCTTGTTCTGCTAAGTTATATATATATTTTTAGAGAAAATTGGTCTATACATGCCGCACTGATGTCCGACGATCCCACATTAGTCGTGCACGATGCGTACGTTTCATTTTGATTATAGTGATCGATCGTAGATTGTACTGGTTACTCGCAGCACATAAACATGATTAACGTACTGACGTCGACAGAAAATAAAGAAACATAGTCACATAAACAGCGCCGGTACTAAGTTGCGAATTTCTTTGTAAACGAGAAAAGACCGTATGCTTGAATGGATTTTTTTCTCTCCTTCAATTAGGGCGCGTTCGGGTTGCTCTTTCCGAAAGGAAAACATGCAAATTTATCGTTCGGGTTGGATCTTTCCGAAAGGATTTAATGCTTTGAGAAAGCAAAAAACGCAGTATGAATTTGCATGTTGAACATGCAAATGTATGAATTAGCATGGTTAACATGCAAATTCAAACTGTATTTTTGGCTTTCTCAAAGCATTAAATCCTTTCGGAAACAGCCAACCCGAACGATAAATTTGCATGTTTTCCTTTCGGAAAGAGCAACCCGAACGCGCCCTTAAGGACACTTGCAACTGAATAATGTTAATATTGCAGACTAGGAGCCCTGCAACTGGTCGACCTACCCGTGGCACCTGTTACCCTCACGTTCGTCCCTCCCCAGCGTCCCAACCATGGTGCTGAGGGAAGGCCGATCATACTTCGTGCTAACCACTTTTCCATACGAATTCCCGGAGGAACACTTCAACACTACCTAGTCGATATCACGCCAGATAAATGTCCAAGGAGACTGAACAGGTGAATGGGTGTTTTATTGAGTGGCTGTGGTTCTTATTATAAATATACATATAATTAGACTATTAGACATTTCAAATTGAAACATCGACAATAATTATAATTAATCGTCGTGTAAAAATGTCGCTTTCTTAACACAATAGCAATAGAGCGATAAATTTGGTCATTTTTATATTTTACTTTGAAATAACACAATGGGTGCTTTATTATAATTTTCCACTGTTAAATCGGAATGCGAATCCTCAGTCCACATCAAAACGACTGCTTAGGTTGTGGTTCTATTTAACTAAGAACTACCGGAACTGCCATGTTTGGTTCTCGAGGCGAACAAATTTATCACCTTCTTTCATCTCGAATCGCTAATTTTCAGAGAAATCGTGGAAATTATGTGCCGCTCGTTTCCGAGATATTTTGCCCAATGCCGCCCGGTGTATGATGGTAAGAAGAACATGTACACGAGAGAAGGACTTCCATTTGGGAGAGAACGAATGGAATTTGAGGTGAACATGTTTCTTTGTATAACAGTAATGTTTTTAATCTAGCTCTCTTCCAATCTTGTTTGATGTCCTTTATCGTCAACATGTCTAATTTATTGTTTGCGCTCATCCGCTCAAATTTATTATTTGCGCTCATCCGCTCACATTTATTATTTGCGCTCATCCGCTCATCATCTGTGTTTTCTAATGTAGAGCCGTAGAGCTGGATTTGGACGTTCTTATATTTTGATGGTTACGGATGTTGCTATATTTATTACGTATAAAAATTTGTTTGTCAAAAATACAGAAAACAACACAAATATGATTATTGGTTTATTGTATAAAAGTAGCTATTTTTTGTTTAGGTGACGCTTCCTGGAGAAAGTAGCGCGGAACGAAAGTTTATGGTGAACGTGAAATGGCACGATGCGGTACGTTATTTAGATTTGCAATTTGAATTGAATGATATCTTATTCTTGGCTGGTTGGGGATAGGGAATAGTAAAATTAGAATTTTGATGTTAGATAAGTGATACTTCATAATAATCTATCACTATCACTCAATTTATTAGTTGACTTCTAATATGTATATATTAATCTTCATTGCTTTGAGTTAGACTAGGAGCTAGCTTCTAGTTATAAAATACTTTATGTCACAAAATTGCAAAATAAAGTGCTCAGTAGATGTAGAGCCGAAAGACAAAAAGGCATTAATACACATAAAACAAGCAACGAAAAAGAACAAGAATAATGAATGAGGATCTAATAAAATAGAAATTTTATTCACATATTTTTATAGTTCCTTTTGTGTTTCATTCAATTCATTGCATTTCCAATTGTGATAATTAAGGTTTCGCTATCTAATTTGGATGATGCGATGAGCGGTCGATTGCGTCAAGTTCCGTTTGAAACCGTGCAAGCTATTGACGTCATCCTCCGCTATCTACCGAGCATGCGGTAATTTCAAATAAAAATTTCTCTACGGGTTGTGTCGCATTATTCCTGTGGCTGAATTATCAATTCGAAATCTCGCGCTGTTATACATTGTAGTAACTCCCATGTATAGTGAAGCGAAAGAGAGGGGCTGGGGTTCCTGTGTAATAATCTGAGCGATCCTGCATTCGGTGCATGTCGGTGCTTTCTATTACTCGTCCTCCAAACGATAACGCTACGCTCACTTTGGCGCTTGCTTCAGATACACTCCCGTGGGTCGTTCGTTCTTTTCGGCGCCTTTCCAATCGCCCCAACAGCCGCAAATGGGACATCACCATCATCAGGTGCCTAATTATTTTGCTATTGATTGTTATTTTTTGAGGTAATGTACTATGTACTCATATTGTTCAGTTTAATTAAGGAAACGGTCATTTAATGTCAGTGAACATTTCCGTATCTTTGCACAAAAGCTTAATGGGGTTTCAATATTCCCAAAAATTCGCTGATTCTGTCAATACTACCGTATTTCTGCACGAAACCTGCATATATAATATGGAAAATTAAAAAAAAATATGCTCGTGTAGTTCCAAGATACTGTTCATTTTCACCCTACTTGGAAACCCCATAATGTGTTAGTAAGTATTTCGATCTCAGGGCCAGCACTTTGACCACCACAACCGACTGGGCGGCGGAAGGGAAGTGTGGTTTGGATTCCATCAGAGTGTCCGACCCTCTCAGTGGAAGATGATGCTCAATATTGATGGTTAGGTGTTTTCTTTGTCGAGTTGGTTGTTTGTTGCTGGAGTTTATTTGTCTTGGTTTGTTGTATCCTTTCTCTTTTCCCTTTGTCCGTATGGCGTATTTTAGAACTAGAATACAACAATGTGCTTCATTTATTACTACAAATTAAGCGGTAAAACAAATGTTTTATTCTAGGTGAAAAAGCAAGCACCTTTTCTAGTTTATGATTTTTCTAGTTGCGTTGCTCTATACCGGAATATCAGAGAATCAGAGTAATCTTTTCACATTTTGAGTTCCTAATTTGTGATGTGTGAGTGTGTAGCTTATGGAATCATTAAGTTGATTTCTTTTCCAGTGTCTGCAACTGCGTTCTACCGTCATATGTCTGTGATCGACTTCATGGCTGAAGTGCTGGAATTGCCCGTGCAGGCTCTGGCCGAAAAGAGACCATTGTCGGATGCACAGAGAGTCAAGTTCACCAAGGAAATCAGGGGACTGAAGATTGAAATCACACACTGTGGGCAAATGAGACGGAGGTATAGTTAATAATGTAAGATGGAAAATTGAAAGTGAAAGGTATAATTACAGCGATTAAAAACCATAAATTTGCAGGAAAATATTGAAAGCTATATATTACAGCGAGTAAATGACCATAAAGTTGCCGGCAAATATATATAGAGAGAAATGCCTACACTGGATATTAGTGGTCCTACATGATTAGGCCCTGAAAACCATGAAGCGTTCGCGTCGCGTTGTGTATGGTGATTTCTCAATTCTCATCTCGAAGTCTCGAATAGTTTTTTCGCCCGCCCACAATGTGGGGGTTTCAAAGTATGCCGAAAATTTTCCGTATTTTGGAACCGCACGAGAATATTTTTCATATCAATGCAGGTTTCGGTCAAAAATACGGTAGTAGTGACAAAATCACACCGTTTTTTGGGATACTTGTACTTGGGAACCCCATATTAATAAAACGCGAATGTGTGCGGCCATGTAAGGTACATGTTACATGTATGCGTAAGGTACAGGTACTCTTCCTATCTTCTTTCTAAATGAATACCATTTTTGTCCAGATACCGTGTGTGCAACGTGACTCGCCGTCCCTCGCAAACGCAGACCTTTCCGCTTCAACTGGAAAACGGACAGCAAGTCGAATGCCCGGTCGTCAAGTATTTCTATGACAAGTACGTGTTTTGGACTGAATTTTCAGTTTTACTCACCTTACCTTGCTATACATGTCGATTGTCTTTATTAATTGCATGAGTCGTTCTTGTGTCATTCAGTATGGCATAGATGTGAGTACAAGATGGAAAAGTGCTTTCTCCCCTTAACTGCTCCTATTGACAGAAACTTGAAACATGAAGAGTCTTGTGCTGCTTGGCTTGTTCTAGTATATCCCTTACATAATATTTTGATGATGCTTTATCAACAAACAGTATCGTTGTTCTCCTTTTTTTGCAAAACTCTAGTTTTCATGAAGTGAGTTTCGAGCGAAAAGAAAATTTGTATTTTCATTCAGATACCGAATTCAACTGAAGTACCCGCACCTTCCATGTCTGCAAGTTGGTCAGGAACAGAAGCACACTTATCTCCCGCCAGAGGTATTATTATCCTTATTATATTATATTGTATGTTACATTAGCTGTAAATGATCCATTGGAATTGGAATAGTGCAAACAACGCGTGGTACTTGGGTCGAATGCTTCTCACATTAGAGAATTGCACTCTTTGTGTCGTAGTGTAGCGCTTCGTACTTCGCAATAATTTATAATTATAATCATTGTTGTGTGTGGTCGCTAAAAGCCAGGTACTAACTGTTGTGAGCTACCTCGTAAGCAGCAGTTTATTTTTAAATAATTACTGACGGTTTTCTTTTTATTTATTATTATTATTTTTGGTCTTACATTCTTTGCTGATTTTTAGGTTTGCTACATTGTGGCTGGACAGCGTTGCATAAAGAAGCTGACGGATGTTCAGACTTCCACAATGATCAAGGTATTTATTTTGTAATCTCCAACATCTGAATTTTATTATACAGACTGTTTTGCGCTCGGTATATAGATAATGACCCACACACAATTATGGTTTATGGTACACAGTCGCGTATAGTATATCGTATGTTGGAATGCATCCCGGTGTTGGTTTGGTGTAGCTTCATCGCCCACGTTCATCGCTTTAAACAATTATAACAGTCGTTTACTCGAAATTCGAATTAGAAATCCTATGGCGATCGGTATCTCTATGGGTGCATTCGATTTGGGCAAAATGCCGAAATTTCGCGAAATATTCTGTTCGAGTTGGTCGAGTTGATAGGGCGAGACGGCGAGAGATTGTTGACAAATAAGAGGGCCAGGAAAAAAATATTTTCAAGACTCTGGCGTCTCTCATATGAGGGGGATATTTATATGAATACCACTTTATCCAGACATACAATTCATCACACATAGACTTAAATTTCGCAGCGCGCTAACACTGGCTAACAGTCAACTCGAACTGATTATTTCGCGAAATTTCAGTATTTTGCCCAACTCGGATGTGCCCTAATAATTTGTGTAATCTAGGCGACCGCCCGCTCAGCTCCGGAGCGTGAGCGCGAGATCAGTAATTTGGTGAGAAAGGCCGACTTCACTGCGGATCCCTTCCTCCTGGATTTCGGAATTAGTGAGTTGTTTATTTATTTATTAAATACGTCAGAAGGTTGTTAAAGGCTTTAAAAGTGGGTTCACTTTTGTGCTCGCTACCGACAGTAATCAAAGAGCGAGCATCTAAGCGTGCTTGGTGCTTCCTATCCTATCACAATCTTTGTCTAGTTAGTTTGACAAGTACGGTTTTTTTACCTTTTGTCAGGATACTATGCTAAGCTTAACTTGCTCATTTTGTTGTTAGCTGTTCTTTCTTCTTGTTGTAGTCAGTTGTTTGCCCTCATCATTCCTTCCTTTCCCTTTTCAGCAATTAACCCGCAGATGACCGAGGTGAAGGGACGTGTGCTGAGTGCTCCCAAACTACTGTACGGAGGAAGGAGCAGGGCCACGGCTTTGCCGTCACAGGGAGTCTGGGACATGAGGGGCAAGCAATTCCACACGGGAATTGAAGTCAAGGTGAGAATTGAGACGAATAAAGAAACACTATATTTTTATAGTAAAAGGGTAATTAATAAAAGAGATACATCTAACAGGTTATAGCGCATCAGTGGGGGAGTTATCAAAAGAACAAAGAATTGAAAGACTGATCAGGTAAAATTAAACGAGTGAAGGATAGAAGGATGAAAGTGAAACGATTCTAATGAGAAAGGAAAAGATATATAGGTGCTCGTGATTTACTTTAGGAAATATGAGAGAATAAGCCAAAACCTTACTTGATCTAGATGTGTAGTTAGTTGTGCGGTTGCTTCTTATTCGTATTTCTGATGTTACCAAATTGGCATGCCAAACAAACACAATTTAAATTGTTACAAGTATATGTCTTTTTATGCGCGATGAGATAGCTTTGTTTAATAATATGGACAATGGACATGAGTATGATGTAACTGATGTTTAGGTGTGGGCGGTGACTTGTTTCACTCCTCAAATGCTGGTCAAGGAGAGTGACCTCCGCAATTTCATCTCTCAAATGCAGAGAATATCCACCGATGCGGGAATGCCCATCACTACACAGCCGATATTTTGCAAGTGCGTTTTCACCACAGTTTTCCGGTTTTACGATTAAAAAAACATGTTTTTCATATTTTCCTGCTTTATGATTAAAAATTAAATCCCCATGTTTTTCGTAATCCATGTAGATAATGACAAGAAAAGTTGGTGAAAATGATATGACTTGGTGTCTTATTTTTGTTGACTATATACTATTTTTCCGTTTACCATTGCTAAAGTGCGAACTTGTGATAAGAGTTTATTGATGAATAATAGTTTTCTCATGAATGTTTCTGTTGAAGGAAGGAGGTCTAGAGTATGGATGTTTTAATTTCATTGATTTGTAAATGTTTGAAGGTATGCTGTGGGCGCCGACCAAGTGGAACCGATGTTCAAGTATCTGAAGCAGTCCTTCCAAGGGCTGCAGGTTGTTGTGGTCATCTTGCCCGGAAAGACTCCAGTATACGGTATGTGTGGTTTTGTTTTTGTCCGTTTGTTATTATTAGTTGTTCTCTAACACCTGTTTAGCCTCAATACAGTATCGTTGGTTTGTTTTTGATGTTGATATGTTAGACAGGTTAATTATAACTGATGTTAATTATAACTGATGTGCCTGGTTACCCACGGTAACTCGGTGAATTAATTGTAAGGCGGTATGTAAGACGATTCATGTTTTCCCGTTTCCAGCCGAGGTGAAGCGTGTGGGTGACACTTCCCTGGGAATAGCCACCCAGTGTGTGCAGACGAAGAATGTCCTCCGACCCACCCCACAGACCCTATCTAATCTGTGTCTCAAGATGAATGTGAAACTGGGAGGTGTCAACTCGATTCTTCTGCCCAACGTCAGACCAAGAATCTTCTCCGAACCGGGTGAGTGCTATGTTTCAGGTACTACTTTAAAGGGATGGGGTTCCATATAACTGTTTGATTGCTTGCTTCTTTGCTAATTTGCTCATAATGATAGTTCGTAGGTGTAGATATTAGTCATTGTTTCCTAATGCTTAGGTACTTTACTTATTAAAGCGAAATTATAGCCCTTTTGGAAAATTTGCATATGATAAGCAAATAGCAAATCCTATGTATCCTATGCTAATTTTGTACGATCGTCCACGGCAATCGTACAAAATTAACATAGGAACATAGGATTTGCTTATCATATGCAAATTTTCCAAAGGGGCTAGCATTTCGCTTTAAATGTTACTCGTTTTGTTTTCTCGTTGGTCTTTTTTTTAATTTTATGTATATTTATTTGATTTTTGTGTACCTAATTGTTTCTAGTGATTTTCCTTGGAGCCGATATCACGCATCCGCCTGCCGGAGACTCGCGGAAGCCGAGTATTGCGGCTCTTGTTGGATCAATGGATGCACATCCCAGTCGGTATGTCTTATTTATTTATTCTTATTTGTTTTATTTATGTAACTGTATGACATCAATTTCTCTGATATTTTTCGAGGTCGGACGTCGGGCCATGCGATACGATACCTTTAGCGTTTTATGTTCAAAATTCTAAGCGCGCCGCCTTATTTGTTACAATTCTTGCGGTGTCATCGGTTATATACGTACGTGAGCTGTGTGTATACCTTTACAGTTTATGTGTCCTTTACAGTTTTTTCAATGAAAAACATCTTCGCAATATGGTCTGCTAGCGATAGCGATCACCATACTACAGCCGTGTGAAAATATTTGCATGTTAACTTTACGATATTTAATATGTACTGTACTGTATTTGATCAATTTATTCAATTTAATGTTTTGCAGTTACGCGGCCACTGTGCGAGTTCAACCTCACCGTACCGAGACGATCCAGGACCTGTCCCTCATGGTCAGGGAACTGCTCGTACAGTTCTATAGGAGCACGCGATTCAAGCCAACGAGAATAGTATTGTATAGGGACGGAGTTTCGGAGGGACAGTTTTACAATGTAAGTTATTGCTTTGTTTTACAGTTTTACTTAACGGTAAGTGTGGTCTAATTTAATTGACGGTTCTTTGTGGGGTTATCCCACTTCTTATAATGTCAGTTTTTTACCTGATTGCTATTTTTTTAACTAAATGGAAACGTGATCGAATATAATTGTCGTCTTTTTACCGTTTCTTTTTTTTTAGTTTTACAACTTGGTTTTACCCCACTTCAGTGACTTCAGTTTCAGTATTGAACCTGATGGCTGGGGAATTAGGGAGGGGAAAGTCTATGAACATGCACTTGTTATATTTAGGTCTTGCAATACGAGTTGCGTGCAATCCGCGAAGCCTGCATGATGCTGGAGAAGGGATACCAGCCTGGAATCACGTTTATTGCCGTGCAGAAGAGACATCACACGAGGCTGTTTGCCGTGGATAGCAAGGTGATCTTAAAATCTGAAATTAAATGTTTGTTTAGGCCATAAGTGCGCGCTCCTTTATTCAAGTGTGGCTCAATACAGTGTTTCAAGGCTTGTGACTTTAGACTTGTTACTTGTTACGCAGATATCCTGTGCATTAGGTGTAGACGGGATTACGATTAAACAAACCATAAGTTTTGTTTTCTGCATTTGTTGATATGATTGATTGAAGTTTGATGTAATTTAAATTTGTTTTATTTTTTTTGTCCGTGTCGTGTGTCCGTTTCTTTGTTATCATTGGTATTAAGGTTAAAATGCTAAGGTTAGACCCGTCTTCGCAAGACATTGGTATGGAGTTCAATGTATAATACTTGTATTTAGGACCAAGTTGGCAAGGCGAACAACATTCCCCCGGGCACAACGGTCGATGTGGGAATCATCCATCCCACCGAATACGACTTCTTCCTTTGCTCACATGCGGGAATACAGGTGCGTGTAAATTCCTAGTCCTAGTGATAATTCATCCGTTAATTTTGCGCAACTAGCTTATTTGTCGTACATGGAACAACTCTTGTGGTTCGTTTCGGGTATAGTGTAAAAGTGTAAATTCACAGATATTTTTTTATTAAATAACACCACAGGGTGTGCATCACAATGAAATGATGAAAAGAAAGTAGTATATAACTCGTCGTGTTGTCGTTGATTAGCAAACAGGTGATTTGATAATAAATCAAGCGTAGTGTTTTTTTGTCATTTGTCATATTTGCCCATTTGTTACTAAGTACCAAATATAGGGTACATCTCGTCCTTCTCACTATCACGTTCTGTGGGACGACAACCAATTGAATGCCGATGAGCTGCAACAACTGACTTATCAATTGTGCCACACTTATGTCAGGTGTGTATGAGTTTGTTGTTGAATATCGGGTCTTTGATGTGCATTTTGATGTACCACCGAATTTAGGGGGAAGGCTAAGTACCCATAAGATGATAAGATGTACCAGGCTGGATGTAGGTAGCAGGTTTAAGGGAAATGTTATATTCTCATAGGATTTGGATTTATTATGAGAAGTATCTGAATGTTCATGTTGCGCGCCTATGCGGATTTTTTTTACCCAATTTAGAAGTCAAATGGGTTAAGGTAAACACGTCATGTTTCACGATGGTTTTATTACGTATTGTTTTGGTAATAAGTACTAATAAGTCGTTTCCGTTTTTGCGCTTTGTGTTCACCTGTCGTGAAACTGAGCGGAAATTCCATTACTAGTTTTTATTCAAGTTTCTAAATCTCAATTGAAATAAATAAATTGTAATTCATAAGAAAAAATCTTGATTCAGGTGCACGCGATCGGTGTCCATTCCGGCCCCGGCCTATTATGCCCATCTGGCCGCGTTCCGGGCCCGATACCATCTGGTTGATAGGGATCATGACAGGTAAGTCAAACAGATTTGCGAGTTTTCTATAGATGTAGAAATCTTATCTTGTATATATACATAAACATATAAAGGAAAAAATTTGTGTGTAGGAAATGCAACACTAAATCGAGGTCTTGTGTATAAGACGATGAAGAAGCTCCGTTTGCTAGTTATATCATTTTATTCACTTCCAAAGAGTATCCTGATTGAGTCGTTTTTATGGGCTAAGTAGTCTCACCAGTTTTGTCCACGGTTTATTATTGTTTGTGTTCTTTGCATGGACTTTTTTCACCAACGTTCTACATAAATGGACTGTTCTTTCGTTCCCGTTCGTATTTAAATCTTCTATTTCAGCGGAGAGGGATCGCAGCCTTCGGGTCTTAGTGACGATAGTTCTTTGAGCATAATGGCCAAAGCTGTTCAGGTACGTATGTTCATTTTAGGTTCCATCTTGTTGGTTGCTTGATGGTTGGGTTGGTGGTTATTTAGGCTTACACCGCAGTTATAAAGCTGATGTTTGAATGTTTGGCTGCAAATAATAATAGTAATAATTTATTACGCACAAAGACAATCAAAGAAAGCAATGTAACGTGCAGTTTGTGTTACAACAAAAACACATAATAAATAAAACATAATAATGCAGTAATTAATAAGTCTCAACAAGCAAATTCGAAGTAAAGCACAAGAAATTCGTACATTCGTAGCATTTTGTTGAATCGTAAGGGAATTCTATGGACAAATGAACATGTTTCCAAACATTTCAAAAAGTATATTTGTATGGGCATATTCTCTTGTCAATATTTGTTCCTTTATTGTTTTGTTGTCACTTGGTCACAGTGATAAGGAAATTCTAATTTCTGGGAAAAGTAAGAAACGTTCTTTTTAGGTGCATCCGGACACGAACAGCGTGATGTACTTTGCCTAAACGGTCGGGGGGCGGTCCACTCCCAGTCTGGTTGGTTGGTCAAGCAAGAGCTTTTTCTTTCGCACGAGATTCGTTCATTTGCATATCGACCTGATTTGTTCAAACTCACGGTACTTTCTGTTTTGATAGGCTATACCCAGTCTTTGGTAATTTTCGGTGCATAATTGCTATGCTGAGATATGTTGTATTATTTCGTATTCGTACAGGATTTTTCATTTTCTATTGGAACCACTTACACTTGTCTTATGCCGCGCCCTTTCTAACTTTCTATATATTATATTATGCTCGGAAGTTTGTGTCCTGTATGCTGGCTGTGATATGCGTATTTCTTGACGCATAGGCGCTTTTTTTTATTTCTCAATTCTCAGACTCTGGGTTTTAGGAACTGATGCTATATGTCTTTGTTTATGAATGAGAGTCCCTTTTTGTAAATTTCTATTAGTTTGCCAATCAACCGTAGCTAATCTTCTCAACGTGGTTTTTTTTCTGTACTGAAGGTGGAAACATATCAATAGCATTAATTAGGACTCAAGTTATTCGATATTTCTACGGCTTTTCATTTTTTCTAGCTAGCTAGGAATATTTTATGACAGCGTTTTTTTTAGTGTAACGTGTTTTGGCCCAGACGATATTCCCTTTCGTATAGATTTAGTTGGTAAAAGATCGAGTTATTGTTTTCCTAATTTGCCCCTAATTTTTGCCATCAATTTTGTGATCGTTGAGTATTAGTTAGTTGTAGTCCCTTGGTCTTGTCAACCAACACAACCTGCACTGTCTGTGTCTCATTGCGCATCTTGAAATTCAGAATTTTTTTCTTTGGGTTTGGTTAAGGTCTTAAGGTTAAGCACCCTTATTCAAGGCGTAATCACGGTTAGGTACTAGGTACTTAGTACTTACTGGACTGATTGTCAATGTCATTTGTCGGTGTCGTTTGTCAGTCTCTCAAGCTATACTAGCTATGGTATGCCTCTTTTTTTTGTTAAAGCGGTATGCCACATGGTTATTGAGCTTGACAGGTTGACGAATGAATCGGTCCATAGTATGCTTTTATCGTAATACATTAGTTTGATGAGAGGTCAGACCTGACCTTTTGGGATTGGCTTTTGGGACGTTGTAAGTTAAGTGATTTTTTTGGCAAAACGTGGAACTAGATTTTTATCTCGCTTCTCGTCTAGCGTTCATGTTCCTTGGTTACTTACAACCATTGTGCCCGCGAGAACGTACTGTGACCTGTGACTTAATGACCCTTAATGACCACGCAAAGGCCTAATTGCTCCATTCAGTTCTCTTACCAGTCGCAATTACTTCCTTTCTTGTAGTTTTTCTTGCCGTATCCGTAGCACATGTTAGATGCAGTTTTCCTGCTGCGTTTAATTGCAAAACAGTTTTGGTAGCCTTTGTTTCGCTGCTAGTTTCCCAAAACATGCACGATGGACGTGACGTGACTGTTTGACTAACTCCTTGTCGGCCTTGTCCTCTTCTATTATATTACTGTATTGGCGCATTTCAATCTATTCCGCATCTCTTTCCATGTCTGCTACTTCCCTCATTTGTGTGTGATCCTCCGGTGTGTCATTGAGACTTTTCACCTCTCGGTCTCTTCCAACTAACACACTTTCTTAACACTTGATATTTTTTGGTTAAAGCGGTATGGCATGTGGTTTTGAGGCGTATACTGGAGAAGTGCAGTTCTGTGCAAATTTATGTGCCTTATCCGTATGCGCTGCACGAAATGCAAAAGCTACCTTTTTCATATTAACTTGAACGTTCAGTTGTCCAGCACACGTTTTAGAAACCACATTGCGTACCGCTTTAATGTAGCTATGGTTATCATGACGTTAAATTGCTTAGCTTGTTGTACTCTTATGTTGGTTATAGCTAACAGCTGTGTAGATGTGCACCCTTGGTTAGCCTCGCTTAGCGATATCATATCAGATTTGTTGTTGCTAGTTCTAAGCTCTAGGTCTAGCTGAGGTAAAAGTTGATAGAGTCCACAGTAAGTTGTAAGTATCGTTTTCCGTGTGTGATCTCCGTTTGTAATTGCTTATAAAATATCGTTGCTTTAGCAAGTAGTTTCGCTTTTCAACTTCTATTTTGCTTTATTTAGGTGCTGCCTAATCTAGTTAAACTGTTAAACAGTCGCTTAATTTGGTACCAACATTGCTACTAGGTCTGACCACTTTGTAATTTGCACGACTTTTACAGTTTTCGGATTTTTTATTTGTAATCACTTTGAAGTATTTTTTTTTGCTTGATTCATCCATGCCACCATTTCTCATCTTATTATATTGTTATACTATGTTCTATTATTGGCTAAAATAAGCGACAGTGCAAGTTTTATTAACCCATCAATCTGACCGATTTTGAGCATTTTGTAATAGTCATTTTTTAACAGATTTGCAATAATAAAGATTTTTGTATGTAGCCTTGTTTTCGGTGTTTGGATTTTTAATCCAGTTTTGTCTGGTTGTTATCTATATATCTAATATTATCCATTACTATTGTCGTACTGGGCTATATCACTATGTTTAATTAGCGTTGCTGATTTGGTGTTTTTTATAGATTATAGAGTAGCTTAATCCAATGTTTTATTTATTTTCAGAATTCGATTTCTTCAACGTTACTGGGATAATCGACTCGTGATATGTATGTTCGCTGTGTCACAAGTATAGTATATTGGAATAATTTATTCATGTTCACTAGATTGTATTACCATACGATTTGTAATATATTTTTGTGTATCCCTTTTCTATTTTGGCCAGGAATGGACGTTTTGCGTCCGCGCGCATCTATTATTCACCCTCACACTGCACTATCGAGAATCCCCTTTTCTCTTTGGCTACCGTATTTCCGCACAAAGTGCTCTCTCACTATCTAACAAAAAATGGTCATGTGAGTACATTTCCAAATGCAAACAATAGGCGTCTGTGTCTGTTTAAATCGATTTTAATTTGTTTCCCATGATATATTTTCTTAAACACTGTTTTAGGTAGTAATAGTATTATACAGACAAAGACATACATATTTTTCTTATTTCTGTAGGACAGAAAATTATAGTTACCGGGGTTGTAGAACGTTATCACTTGCATTGCTACATTTCCATTTTCCATTAGTCTAATTATTGGTTCGTCACAACTTTTCTGACTTGACCTGACTAGTATAATATTTTAATTTGAGTTTTACGTTTTTTGAGTTAAACGGGTAAACGCTCTTGACTATTGCTTGTTTACACCATGTGCCCCTTTCCTTTTTGACGGGATGCTTTTCCTATAAAGGACTTGTTTTCGAGTTCCCTCTTCCTTTTTACACGCGGTGCCTTTAGAGGGGGCTTCTTTCTCTTCAATTAATTGAATTGAGACTTTTTAAGGCGATGGGACTGCCAATTTGACATATCGATTTTGTGTTTTTATTCTTGTGAAGGCTAGAGCTAGTCAGCTAGTTTGCTTCTTTGTTGTTTCTATTTTTCGTCTATGAAACTGAAAGTCGAAACAAAAACAAACTGAGAAAATCGATATGTTTTTCATATGTAAGTTATCTCTCGCTCGCTGTGCTCTGAGTTGTGTGTACTTTTTTTTTGCACTGTTTTTGCTCCTAAATTCCTAAACGTGATTTCGTTCAAATACCAATTTAAATTTAACATATAGATAATTGCGTAATATTCGTGACAATCGTTACACACTGATCCAAGATGCGCCTACCGTACAGTAACTAGTGGATCGAAATATAATAGAAATATAAAACATATATCCTAATTGTTCATATTAATATTGACAAATAGGTTCACCATGTCCATTTTGTATTCCAATTTCCAATATTTATTCTCCGAGCTTGTGATCGGTATTCCTTTGACTCACATGATCGCATATTATGTGACCCATTTCATTTCATTCCATAAGACTATAGTTGTCTGCTCCTCCTTCTTTGTCTCTGTCTATATATCGAATCAGCTGATTTTTATTTTTATTTTCACCAATTCACGAATTCACCATACCTTCGATGTAGGCCACTGGTCATTATATACATTTGTTGTTATGGGTAGTAAATGTGTTGTTTTCAGTACAGGGTGAGAGTGTGTGACTGGCTGGCACAAAAATATCTATGAACTATTTTGAATCTTTTTTGAAGTAGGGTTGTTGTTTGTGTAACAACCAATTATTTATTTAGCCACCATTTACCATAATATAATAATATCCATGGCTTTTGTTTGTTATTGTACAATGTAGAAAGGTCCCCAGTGGATTTATATTCCTTTTATACAAATACAAAGTCATGGATGAATTTTGTTTACGTTTTACTGTGAAGCGCAGTGTTTGCTAAGTTTGCTGTTTGCTTGTCTTATATAGTAAACAAATTGTTTATTGTTTAAATAGTTTTTTTTGATCATATATTTTTTGTAACGGTCCATTAAAATAATTAGTAGACAACGTTTTTCTGTATGCGCATGCGCAATTATAAACTGAACATTGATGCGTTTTCCATTTCCAGTCTAAATTTGTTTGCATTCACTGACAGTAGTATTTTTGCGAGTAGTATGTGTCAGGTTGTGTCTGGTTTATTTATGGCGAAGCCTTTGATTTTGCAAATTAAGCGCTACATCCCATCATTTAATTTGTTATTTTTCAGAACTAATTCTTCAAGCTTTTCGAAATGAGTGACGAAAAGGATAATCCGGCTGTGGTAGACAGTAAAGTTGAAGAGAAGGAAACAATTGAAAAGGAGGCTAAGGAAACAGTGAAAGAAGAAGTTACGACGCCAAAGGCAGAACCGAATACCACGCCTTCTGACTGGCTAAGTGCTGGAACGTCGTGGGGTTCTTCGTGGTTGCAGTCGGCTAAGCAGAAGGTATGGCTAATGGTTAATGATGAAGTTGGGGTATTTGAACGTGATTGATTGCGTAGAACGTAGAACTAATTGCTACTTGTTTAATGACCATGTGCATTTTCTGTAAACGAGGAAAAAGGTGATAATACCGTAATTGGTTTATGACCAAGACGCAAGACGGGACGGAAGACGGAGAAAACCGAGCCCTTGAGGCCTTGAGCGTGTGATTTTTGTTTTGTTTGCTACATTTCGTCGACTTCGCGCTGATGGAGGTTTTCGATTGTGTTTTAATAAAAAGAAGCTTTCGTTTGCAGACGTTCCAAACGCTTGAATTGGTGAAGAAGGATTTGGATGAATTCAAGGATGTGATGGCACAGGAGGTTTCTGAAATGACGTCGGCGGCGAAAGATGGTGGGGGATTTATTATAGATTAATATTTATATTTCCCCTTTTTTTCATAACAGCGTTAGCTGATGCGGGTGTACTTTTCCATAGCTACCCGGGCATGATGTTCCAGTATGTCTTAGATATACTGTGGATGTCACATGTGCAGTGATTTCGTTTTTTTTTATTGTAGGTTTAGATAATTTAAGGTCCTCTTTCTTAGACACGTAGTATGTGTTTCCTATTTATAAACATAGATGCTGAATTTTGGTTGCTATATAGTTTGAGTTTCCTTTGTTATGATTTACAATTGCATGATATTTTAGGGCTCGAGACAGTTGGAGCGCAGGTGAAGCAACAAACACAGTACCTGGAGAAATTGGTATGCTCTTAAACTAGAAACTTTTTTTTTGTCCCATAGCACTTTGATTTTTGATTTTGGTTGTTTTACCATTTTACCCAATTTTCAATCGAGTAATACTCGAACATATTTCGTAGAGTAGTTGCACGTTTGTGCATTAGTTTGACCGATATGCGCTGAACTATTAATATTACGTGGTGTATTATTAAAATTAAAATGAGTATTTAATATTTGTTGTTCTAGTTTCTTGCGCTCGAATTATTAGTTTTCTCAGGTAACTCCTGATGTGGAAGAAGCGCCTGAAGAACCAAACACAGGATCGGAAAGCTCAGGAAATACACAAAAGACCAAGGTACTAAAACTAAAATAATATTTTAGTTTATTTTAGTTTTATTATAATTATATAATTATAATCACTGTTAGTTATATATTTTATTCAGTGATACTTGTACTTCAATACTTCTTTGTATGTATGTAGTGTTCGAATTCGACATTCGAACACAAGGACGCCTATACGTTTTTAATATTTTGTTCAATTCTTGTTTCAAAACATGCTAAAAAAACATTGTAGGATAATCGTTTAACGATAATGATGAATGAAGATAACTGACTGTGCGTGGTAAGTAAATAAAAAGGAATATTGTTATTAAATAGTAAATAATGTATTCTCAAGGTTTCGTCGTCGTCATCAATGGGATTCGGTTGGATGAAGAACCTTGTGGACACTGTGAAGAATTTGACGGTTGGATAACTTTTTTTTTAGCAGTTTTTTGAATTTGAATACTTTTTCTCCTGTAACTGCAAATTGATCGTGCAAAACAGTGCTGGGTGTTATTACTTTTATTGAAACATTTTCTCATTGTCACTGATGGGATAGTATCTTCTCATCGTCTAGCCGCCTTTTTAGAAGATCGTGAAACATTTTTGTTTTGTTTTTGATCCATTCATCTCTTTGATGCTTAGGTTGTTATTTTTATTTGGTAGTTTATATTCATCTAGCTAGACTCCCGTATAAAGTTATTGTTGGACCTATTACAGTATATCGAAGGTACAAGGCGCTGTTGATTTGCCAGAATATTTTCCGTTAATCAATACGGTACGCGCTACGCGCCTGCTACGGTAATACGGTATTTGTAAAAGATATTAACAGGTCGAAGACACAACTGAAGGAGAGGATGATATCACTGAGGAGATCCGACCGAAGGCTGCCAGGCACACGATACTCCCACCGGTAAGGAGATAGTGATAATTTGTTACATTAGGAGAATTGTAAAATGCTCACGCAGAATAATGCAAATTAACGTTTTTTTAAGAAGAGAGACGTTTGGGTCATGGTTCATAGTCCATACGTTCATAGCATAAACTCGTTGGCGAACTGACCGACGAAACCATCTTCCGAATTGACGTATTGCATAAATTTGGATGTTGGTTTTGAACTCGTAGCCATTCCACCGTCGCGATTCGAATATTAGGAGGGGTGAAAATCAGACGCATCATAAATATATACAATTTTGGGAAACGCAAAATATATTTGGAAGGTGGGTTTGAGCTTTTCCCGGCGAGTTGTATGCCCTGCATGGTTCATATAATAACTAAAGGAAAAAAATTTGCCTATTTATTATCCTAGTTGGAAACATGGCGTTTTTGAAATTATGAAATATCCACAACACAAGTGGAAGTAGAGGAGTAGAGCTCAATGTTGTGCGCGTTTTCAATGAATTTTGAATATTTAGGATAATTGATTGGAAGTGTTTATCATCCCATTTTTCTATATAGGAAAGCAGATTTTATAGCAATAGACACAGTTTTGCAAGACACCAATTGGGAAAGCATTTTAGTACCATATACCTCTTTAGATGAACTTTATAGTAACTATTTACTACGTAATTGGGGAACTATGACGTGATTATTTATCTAAGTTTGTTTAGGCCAAATTGCGAGAACTCCAATTCAACGAAGAAACGTACACAAAAGAACCGGAAGATCCGCAAGTATTTGCGGATTGGATGCAGAAGTTTAAGTAAGTGAGATTTGTTAATTTGTTTCTTATCAACTGTGCTTTTGTTTGTTTGCTTGTTTGTAACGTTGAATATATGAGCTTCGAAATGTATATATTTTAAGCATGTATGTTGTATGTATGTTGGTTCTCTATGAACTATCAGGGTTTACCTTCGACCTGACTTTGTGTAGGTATGAATATTATACGTATGCATGTATGTTCGTTGTCTCTGAACTATCAAGGATTAATTTATGCGTTTTGATGTGGATAAGCATCTTGTTAATGAAGTATAATTAATCAGTTTAACATTGCCTTTCCAGCATGGAGCACTATCGTGGTGAAGTGAATATTCTTCTTCAAAATACACCAGCACTGAGAGAAATTTATGCAAAACTGGTGGGTTTCAGTTCTGTTTTAATTTTTATTTCTTTTCGGAATAGTATGGGTAAAATTTATCGTGTTTTATCAAATTTCAATGTCTTCAGGTCCCCGCTACTGTCGACAACTTTACTTTCTGGAGCAGATACTTTTTCCGGGTAATTTTGCCTCTTCAACATTTATTAGCATAAGCACACACCTATATGGGTAGCATCTTTCTTTTTCTCCACTGGTTTTATACAGTTCCTCGAACATGCAGCGCGTTCAACATATTGTCCTAACAATAAGACACGAGGATGAGGGTAACGATATTTTCTATAGTGTCCAGCCAGGCAGAAAGTCCACCTCCTTGTTTAGAAGTTAGTGCTCAGTCCGAATCCCGGAATCCATCTAAAAACGAAGATTACCAAGTTGCCATACATATCTGATTGTTTTCCGACTACAGGTTGAACTAGCCGAAATTGACGAAGAAATGAAATACACGTTGAAGGAGCTGAAAATCAACACGGAATTGAAACAGAAAGTGGCTGGCAAAGCGGAAGAGGAGTCAAAAACGGATGGTTAATTTACGGAGTTTGCTTATATTTTAACTTTTAGATCTTTGAATGTGGGAAGGCCCTGAGTGAGGGTCCAGAGACAAGGGAGACTTAGCACATCATTTTTGAGCTTATTTTATTTAATTTTATAATAAGTCTGACAGTCGGATGTTGGCCTTATTCTCAGCACGCGTAATCATATCCTGTAACATTGTTATTGTTATTTTGAGCGTTCTTTGTGTCTAGATTCCCCCGGTTCGGATTCCACGCAACAGTCTCAACCACAAAGTGGAGAGAGGTCGAATGACGACTGGAGTGACATGGGCAAGGAGGATCACGACATTGAGGTGAAGAATGTAGTTTGTAGTTTTATCTCCAAAATTGTTTGTAGTATGTAGTATTTGTTGAAGGCGGTAGTTGTAGTTTGGTGCGGAAGCGGAACTGAGTTTTGTACTGTAGTTGTACAGTTGTAGTAATAGTAGTTGTTATTTGTAGTTGTACACTTATGACTAAAGTTCTCATGTAGTGTTTTGTGTGGTTTGGTAATTAAACACAATTATTTGCTATAGAGGTTATCGGAAGTGAAGCCTAGGGTCTTTAAGGTGCGTTTTGTGAAGCATATTCTGCTTCTGGACCACTGTATTCTTTTTCCTATGCATAACCTGTAAATGTGTGGCAGCGCAACTTGTGATCCATTGAGTTCCAGTCCACGTGTCATACCACTTTAACCTTCTATACTTTTTTAGGAAATCGGGTCCACTGATGGTGGTGACGAAACAGAGAAAGAAGAAGATGAAGCAGAGAAAGAGACACAGGAAAAGAGCGAGAAGAATAAGAAGGGTGAAGAGAAGAAGAGTGACGAGGGACCACTGACACCGAAGCCGAAGGTGGAGGGAGCAGACAGTCAGAAGGAGGACGGATGGGTGGATTGGGATGAATAAGGGTGTGCGTTTTTTTTTTCAATTTAGAGAGTATTGCAGGTGGTTTGTGAAAATTATACACTGCATAGGTAGAGGTAGTGTGGTGTGCATTTATGTGCCCTGGCACAAGATTTTACATATAATACAGGGATATACAATTGTCCAGTACATATTTCAAAACCACGTGCGATACCTCTATATTTACTCGTGGGTTACTGTATGCTGACCCTTGTATTGGAATATTCACCATAATATCACGTAGTTGACTTGACTCTGGAATGCTTCAAATCTTGATCCCGTAGTATTGTGATTGTGGAGGATTGTGTTGCTGGTTGGGTTTAATCGAAGATAATGTTTTACATCTAGTCGTTTGACAGTTTGACTTCAGATTTTAAAGCGGTGTGACACGTGGTTTGACTCGTATGCGGGACCACCGCGTTCACTTTATACAAATTTCTGGGCGTTTGTACTGGAAGTGCACCAAAGTCACTTATACATGGGAATGCAGTTCTTCTCTGTGCATTTCAAAACAAGTACCATGCCGCTTTGGGAATGCAGTTGGGAATGCGTACATGGGAATGCAGTTCTTCTCTGTGCATTTCAAAACAAGTACCATGCCGCTTTAGGAATTCTACACGCACCTCATGCGCTTTATTTGTGATATTAGTGAACATTGATATGTTATTTTGATAAATGATTGCCATTGCCAGTTTCTCTAGATATATAATGAATTTGTGAGCTGGAGTATTTTTTTAGTGATTATCAGTTATTTCGAAATATTATAAGTGAAGTGTGATTTTAACGGAAAATTGTGAATCATTGTTCTCTAGCATGCGCATTCCGGATTTGTTTAACCTTAAAGCGAAATACCAGTCGGTTTTTGAAGCACATGGAGTAGACCAGCATCCTAATGCAGCGTATGCAAATGAACTTAAATTAGAATAAAAAATCGAGCTAAATTCGAGCAACTTAGCATATATACGTAAGAATTCAGTTGTTCACGATGCGTTTCAAAAACCGGGCGGTATTTCGCTGTAACTAATTCTCTATTGTTAAATTTTTTTTGAAATTGTCCATTGTCAATTGTCATTCGTCATTCGCAGGATTATGTCAAGCTTTGCTTTTTTAAATTTGAATTTGGGTTTCATATATTCTTACCCAAATCCTCTGGGAGGGTATGGTCTACTGTACATATTTGGTTAGTAGATTTTTTTTAGTTTTTCTTTCTTCTGTATGATAAGCTTTTTCTTAATTTACTGAATAAAGTTTACTGGTAATTTTGTGTTTCCGAGGAATATGGTTTGTGCCATTTTAATATCTTGATTTTGAATGTTTTGTGGCCTTTGACATCGAGTGGATATTGATGTGTTATATTAGGTTCATAATAGGGTCATAATATTTGACTCATTTTGAAAACGGTGTACAATTAGTATTTTTGTTTTGACGTGTTGAATTTGACAATTCTGAAATTTTATTCCTAAAGCTATTAATGCGAATATATCTTTATTACGGATTTTTAGGTCCAAAATGAGTGGTGGCCCCGGATTTGTCGGTATCAAGTTTTGTCCTGAATGGTAAGCTTTTACTTCCTATTTAATTTATATTTATTGGGGAAACTTTGCACTTACAATTAGGGCGTTCCAGGACCATCTTGATTATGCCGTAACTAATGGGAAACGGGTATTACTCGTGGTTTCTGGATCGTATACTGGAGTACTGCGTTCTCATTTATTAAAAGTAATTTATGCCATTGTAGCTCAGAAATATTCCATAATATCCTTAATACATGGGTGTGTTGTTAAAAGTATGCGTTTAAAAATCACGTTCTATATCGCGTCATTTCATTGAATGTTGTTTATTCAGCAATAACATGTTGTACCCGCGTGAGGACAAGGAACACCGTCAATTGATGTATTCGTGCAGGAATTGTGATCATAAACAGATTGCCGACAATCCGTGTATATACGTGAACAAGTTGTTGCACGAAGTCGAGTGAGTGTTTGTTGAATGATTCAGTTTATCTTTATTGTAAGGATCGGGCAAACCCATTTGGTGACCAACTCGTGACCAATTCCTGACCAAATTCCATGCTGACTATCCGTGTGTATACGTGAACAAGTTATTGCACGAAGTCGAGTGTGTTTAGCGTTTCATTCATTATATTATATTTATTCCATGAAGAGTGCATGATTATTATGTAGAAAGAAGATAGAGAAACACACAGGCTGGACACATTCTAGAGGTCTAGTTACTTGTGGTGTTAATGATCTTCCAAAGGTTTTGTTAGTGTTTGATTCAGTTTTATTTACCTGGACGAATGTTGTGTAATTGCTAACTATATGGGTGGGCTAACAATCTTCTAGTCTTCTGCAAGAGGATGTCCGACTTCCATGGCCACCGTCCTGAAAATTGCTTTTGGATGGAAACGCTGGAATTTTATGCAATTCCAACGTTTCCATCCAAAAGCAATTTCGTTTTCCAAGCCTCGTTTTTCACGCCCAGCTGAAACACGTAGTTTTGACAAAACAAAGGTGTTTCATAATAACGTTAGTTTTGTAGTTTGTACTTCACAAACAATGCACCTCAACGTGTTTTCCTAACAATGTTAGTTTCGTAGTTCAGGAATATGGGTAATATTTCTGTTTCCCAAGGTACCATTTTCTCCTTTCGGGTTTTGAGTCGAATTTCTTGGTTTTCCAGTAAACTGACTCGAGTTTTACGTTTTCTGTTCCGTAATAGTCCTGTCCTATAGGTAATTAGGCCTGTTCGCTCTGTTTCCATATTCCCTGTGTTCTAATATAATAATAATAATAATAATAATAATTTATTACGCACAAAGACAATAAAAGAAAGCAATGTAACGTGCATTTAATATCTATATTTATGTTTCTTCCTTTTTGCAGTGAATTGACTCAAATTGTGGCCGATGTGATTCATGATCCGACCCTTCCGAAGACTGAAGATCATCACTGTCCCAAGTGCGACCACCCAGAAGCTGTGTTCTTCCAAGCACAAACGAGGAGGGCTGAGGTTAGTAGAAGCGTATTTGAAGGAAATGTTTAGTTTTCTGTTCCTGTTCCGATAGGGAGAATGAGGAGGTGAGAGGTATACTCAATACAAATAAAATGACTAAAAGTTTGTTGTGCGCGGTTGATCCATATAGCCTAAGCCATGCGGCCAACTAACCGGCGAGCAAACCTTCCAAATAAGCATAGTGAATATGTTGCATGGTTATTAAGGGTTGTTAATAACTCGTTTGATCCAAGTTGAAAACGGTAGTTGTAGAATATTTGTTTTAGGAGGAAATGCGATTGTACTACGTGTGTACGAGCTGTACTCATCGATGGACCGGATAAATCTCCATATCTGGACGGTATGATATAACTCATAACTCCATAGATATTGGCAATGCAATCTCTATAAATATCTGAGTTTTACCTACAATGCTTTTTCTTCACCCATCGTTATAGACTAATTGATAAAGGTAAATTATTCTTATTTATGACCTTGTATTGCTTATTTAAATTTATGATGCGTAGGAAAATGTGTTTTGAGGCTTTCACCGTACTTTTGGCTATAAGGTTTTCGTTTAGTTGTTTTATTTACAAGATTAAATTCGTAATAATTGTGTTCTGTAGGGGTAAATTGCATATATTAAAGTTAAAATAGGCTTTTTGGTCTGTACGTGTGGGTACGTTACTTTTGATCTTTTTTGTGTTGTTTTATTTTCCTGTAGAAGTTGACTAGAAAATGTCTTTTTCCGTTTTCAGGCCGTTTTTCCGTTTTTTTTTCGTATTGCCTTATCTTTTTTCGTGGAATATGGAATGATAAGGTGTCTGATTATGTGAACTTATTGATTACTTGAATATTGTTTAGCTCGTTCCTTCTATCGACAGCAAAATGGTCTCAAATTAACTTTTTTTTAATTGTTGTTTCATCTTGTTATTGGTTGTTGTGAACTTTATCCAAATAAATTATTGTTTGATGTATGGCGTATTTTGATTGAAAGTTTCTGAGGTTCGCGTACCGAAACTAATTTTTCGAACATTGTCTATTCTGTGGTTTTCTTTGTTATCAGTTACGAATACAGACGGAGACGTTCTACTGTATTTTTCTTTCGCAAAAAGATTTAATAAGAGGTCTACTTTAGTAGTGCAGTACTGAGCGGCTGAGCGCTGTGAAGGTGTGAAGAATGCATATACATATTTCTTTCAGTACTTATGTTTTAATAACTCCCTTATTAGATTTTCTTCCAGGATGTTAAGACAGAAAGTACTGATCGATGTTTTAAAGGAGGCAACAACCGAGGATATCATTGCCACACAACTGTTGGGTCGAGATGGTAAGCGCTTTCTCATATTCTTTCATTTAAATGAATAACGGCTGTTTTAAAACTACCGTAGTGTAGATTTACCTTCCAAAGGAGTTGCCGTATTGTTTTTAAAGTGTAAGTAAAAACTGAAATGGCTTCGAAAGTTTGAACCTCTAGGAGAGTGTCTGGCTCTCTACACACTACTGGAGCGGTGTGTATTACTGTAGCTTGGTTTGGTTGACATTCTAAATGGTGGGAGGTCATAATTTGTTTGTAAATTTCTTCTCTCAGGACTCCTGCTCGCATTTTCTGGCCGTAAGGATGAGAGGACGAATGTTTCCACTTCACTCACGTCCGCAATTTGGACAGCATTCGACAAGAATGGTATTTTATTGATTACATTTTTAAAGCGGTATAACAGCCAGTTTTTGAGAGGCGTATGTTGTATGCTGTACTCCCAACTATTGTATGCAAATTTTTTGCTTAGAGCGTTATAACAACCGGTTTTTGAGACGCATGTTGCTTTTAAATTTGGTTCGTTTAGTATACAATGTATTGGAAAACAGTTGACCAGCAGTATTTGTTTACAAACCGGCCGTTAATTCGCGTTAACGTTTTATTGGTAAAGTCTTAGCTACGTCCTTGACTAATTGCATGCTTTTCGAACCGCAACGAATACTGTATATGTTAGCGTATAAAGCAAACCTAATGTATTAATGAGATTCGCGTGACGTCATACCTTCAAATGAGCGAGATAAGGAGCTGGATCCTTTTTCAATCGATAATGCCCGTTTACAATTGTAAGTGCTCTTTTTTCGATCGGTAGGAAGCTTTTGCAATGAGTAGAAGATAATATTTATAGCCGCATTCCCCGGTGGCAGTCCCGAACTGAAGGAGTATGTGATGGAATGTGAGAATGGATTCTTGGTGGCCGGACCCGTGGCCAACATGATACTTTTGTTGCACGCATCACCGGTAAGTATGGTACTATCATCCGGCTAACTTAGATAATGCGGTTTATTGATTGATTTGGAACCTCTACTTCACGCCGTCATAATCTTTAGTATGTCAATTCAGAATTCAGACTTTTAGGTGAGAAATTACTTATGCTTGACATACTGATCAGCCGATCAAATGTCGTTTCTTTGTCTGTCGCTGTTTTTTGAGATAGATGTAGCTGGTCTAAAGATTAGGCTTGCTTCACTTTAGCCACCCAGTGTCCGAAGTTTGGCGGTTTTATTTCGTGATTAGCAGTTGGCAGATAGGCTGACATTTTGTCTCTATTCCAGCAAGCTAAAGTTGGAATGGTCCGGGCGAAATTGCACGCCATGCAAAGGCATATGGAGGCTCCATTGGCAGAGATTGCGCGAGCGAATGCAGAGTAAGTTATTTGGCTCTGTATTGTTATTCGTCGTTAGAGGTACGTGAACGTGTTAAAAAAAGAATGTGAGAAAGACCTTACCGTAAGCGTGTTTCGTAAGCAGCACGTAGTAAGTAAATGTAACCGTAAAGTAAATCTAAGTGTACTTGTAAGTGTAAAGCTGTCTCTGTCACAAATGTAATAGGTAATACGTAATCGGTATGGATGAGGATATAATATGTGCTAAAAAAAGTTACTGTAACTGATTAATCGAGTGCACTGTTTACTGGCTACACATTCCAGACACCAGTCGGTATAATAGTTGGTTTTTGAAACGTATGTTGTTCGCTGTAGTTTATGCAAATCATGTGCGATACTGCGCGGTTTTTAGTCTAAGTATGTTCATTTACATAACGTATGATAATGATGTTGTCCAATATACGTTTCAATAACCGTGTTTTGTACCGATCTGAGGGTTTGCATTGTTCTTTTATTGTTCTACGAGCCAGGACTGCTTTTGCCTATTTATAGGGAAGAGATGCAGAGAAAACGAGCCAAACAGGGACAACAAGTGCTATACTAATGCGTTGAAATACCGTATATGTGACAACAATTGTTAGGCTTCTCAGCGAGGGAGCCGCCGTTTTTAGTTCGTGTAGTTTCGGCCGAGGAAAGCTCACCTTTCTTAACTTTCTAAAAAAAACACTTTCTACAACCGTTTCCAATTCACTAGACATATCCCACTAAATCTGTAAGATTTCAGTTTGCACACATTTTTCATCATTTCTTTAAACGTTTCGAAAGATTTATATATCGTTGCTTGAAATAGTTAGTAGTTAGTACTTGTTGAAAACAGTCGATTTTTGTTGTGCTTATAAGTTTTCTGATGATACGAGTATATTTGTACTTCCAATTTTTATTGATTTCTATTTCTGTTCTAATTCTAAGATTTTTATTTAGCTTTTCAGTGTGTATACGATTTTTTTGTAAATAAATACTTTATAATGTGATGCAGGGTTCGTTTTTCCAGTGATTCAGAAATTTGCATATTTAGTGAGAAGTGTGCATACTGTAGATGAAAATCAATTCCATGAATTGTGAAAATGTTGCGTGATTTTCGGCAAAGAAATGAAAAGCTCATTGACCAGTGATAAGTGCGAACTTTTTTTTGTTTAGTTTTTTTCGTCTATGCCTCTCAGGAGAGCGGTGTTCTTTAACTGGAAATTTTGTCCTATTTTTAAATTTGTGCTGATTTTATATATTTTTAGTGTGCCTTTTGTAAAACGAAAATGAAACATTACTTGATGCCTTTTATAAAAGAAAATGAAAGATTACTTGATGAAAATTACTGTTCCAAAAGATTTTGTTTGAAAGAAACAAGATCTTCACAAATAACCGCGTTTGCAAAGTATTATATGATAACTTTTTGGACTAAAATTCAATGTAACTTTGTAAAAAGTAAAAAGACTTACAAATGTTGACTATGCGTTACTTATAGTATGTGTTGTGTTATATGTCTTCACTTACAACAAAAAAATATACAACAATACATTTACTGTATTCTGCGATTTTTATTTTGAAGTTTTAACGAGCAAAGTGCAAAAAACGCAGTTCTTATCTATTATGATTGGCAAATTTCTGTTCCTATGGTTATCTTTTGATAAGGGAATTCGTAAGAGGCCATACTTGCTATCACCTTATTTCGGTGAATTTTTCTTTTCTCTGCGTGTGTAAACCACACAAAACACAAAAGAGAGCTGGGGCTTAAACGAACTTTACCTCTAGAACAATGTTTTCGTCTCACAATCAGTCATGTTTTTACTTTTTAATTTGAAACGCCGCCACAAAAGCTTGTGTTCACGCTTGCGCGAATGCTTTGGATGTGCGCAGAATATGTAGAATCCGTGGCGCATCTCTGGCGTACCGCACCTTTTTCGTACAACCTCGGATTGCCAGATTGTCTTTGTCAAACTTGTTAGAGCGTTTATTTGAAGAGTTTTCTCCTTTTCACGGAAAAGGTGCGCCTCGACACCTCGATTCCTTTTTGTCTGCTTCTGACAAAATCTCATTGTAAAGTTAAAGTTCCACTAATAATTTCTATTTTTTCAGGCGTATTTAAATGAAACGAGTTGCGATCGTTGGGGCGGGTCCGAGCGGGCTGCCCTCCATAAGGTAATTTTCAAGGATCAATAGTAAATGTCTGCGCATAGATTCTTTAGCGTCCTCACTATGGCCTATGGCCGGTGTATTAATTCCTGGGACCCATGATTAGATTTGAGTTCTCTGGTGATTATGGACCTAACCTTACCTCCTTTTACGGTTTACCTAATACCACTGAATATTATTTGTTGATCATGGTACTTCAGACATGCTCTCTTGTATGGATTCGAGCCAGTTTGTTTTGAGGCGTCAGACGCCTTGGGTGGTCTGTGGAACTGTAGAGACGAGGCCAGTGGAGGTGAGTATCATCATATACAGTTTATGTCTATGAACCCTGTGAGTTCATCGCATACATAACTCGATGCCCATTCCAAGATTGAGGCGATTTGTAACTGTGTCCACACTACCATTTGGATTCTGCATCTGCAATACTGTAGTAAAATAAGAGACCACGGATCTATTCCTTGTATATAGGGTTTAGTTTTTATTTTATTGTTTGAGTAAATTACAATCATCTCAATAATTATCTGATAATCATCAATTATTATCTTGCGGATTGTATTTTGATAAGGTATAAAAATGTTTCAGCCACATCAGTGATGCGTTCGACAATTCTGAATACTTCGAAAGAAATGACAGCTTATAGTGACTTTCCCCCCGCAGAAGACGAGCCCAATTACATGCATCATTCTAGAATGCTGAATGTACGTTTACTTGACTTACTGACATTAATTTCTCTCTCTTCTACATATCGCTCTTTCTATCTATGCTCTCTGTTCTCTCTCTCTATATCCTCTCTCCCTCTCTCTCTCCCTTTCTCTTGCACCTGATAGCTTGATAAAGCTTACTCTTCCAGTACTTGCAATCGTACGCAACTCACTACAACTTGGATAAGTGCATCCGATTGAATCACAAAGTAATCTGTGTCTCGAGGTCTGAGGATTTTACGTTAACGGGACGATGGAATGTCGAGTTCGAGACAAAGTTAGTTTTTTTTCATTTATAGGGTTTGTGGCCTCATACTAAACCTCCAGTGCGAAATTATCTAGTTTACCTAGTTGGTGTGCGCGGCGAAAATGGTTGTTCGCCTACATCTCGCCGCGCAGTTCGCCCATTCTTTGCCAGACGCTCGTCAGGTACCCCTGCGTAAGGACGCGCACCGACCGGACGAAGATTGAAAATCCATGCAGAAACAGATAAAAATCTTCGTCCGGCTTTCGCGAACGGTTTCCGGGCGAGAATCGGACAATAGGCAGTTAGGCTCGTCTCTAGGGCTGATTAGTTGACTTTTCATTTAGTGGAACATATTTGTTCTTATGTATCAAAAGGTATGCACCAAGAACCAAGAAGCTTTGTAAGCGTAACATTTTATTTCAGCGGTTTTGTATCCACCGAACAATTCGACGCAGTGTTAGTGTGTACTGGTCACCACCAAATTCCGAATTTTCCACCCGAATTGAAGGGTCAGAAAGAATTTAAAAGGAAAATCAGCCACGCACATGCATACAAGACACCAGAAGGTAGGTATGCTGATTTACATTCAAAATAAGTAGGCTCATCGGGTAATTTATCCTTCTCTGATATTTGTTCTTTGTTCGGTTGAGTATTGAATGCAGTTCGTGTCCATGAAGCAAAATGCAAACTACTTCGTCTATGAAAAAAAAAGATAATAACCCAACTACAACAGTGGCCGTATGCACGAACGCACCGAGAAGCTCCCAACCTCCCAGTGGGAGTTGAGAGAAAGAGAGGGATAACACGAAACAAAGACATACAGGGACAAATTTTCCCACCCTGGTCGCTTCCCGCTGTTCGTGCATACGGCCACAGGATTTCCCGATCTCAGATAAACAATCATCACAGCGCAAATGATGAAAATGTTGACCTGCAATTTAGTCTACAACATAATAATCAAACGTTTCTGAACAATAATTTGTGATCCTCATTCGAATATCCGTGCGCGCGCCTTCACACGATCTAGGAGTTGGGATTGGGTGGAGGCACCCAACCACGCTGGTGGTCGGCATCTAAATCGTCCGACATATGGTGTGCTTTCGTGTTATCTCCTGCTTTCTCTAGAGAAAGGTCTGCTCTGTACGCCACCACAATGTGGATTTCCTGAATGTCTCCTTGTTCCAGTCGTGGGACGATGTAGATGCCGACTGCCGGCGTGCCACGGATACCTCCACCCAGCACCGAGCTTGTCCAAAGAGGCGTGAAATTCATGTTCGAGCAAGAAGCGATATTTTGATACATAACGAGCCGTTGAAATGATTCCGTCCACGTTAAAGTTAATAAATGCATTTTCAGCCTTTACTGGAAAACGAGTGTTATGCGTCGGTGTTGGCAATTCTGGACTGGACATTGCTGTGGAATTGAGTCGAGTTGCAAAGAAGGTACCATTTTTCTTTCATTTGCTTATTTTCAACATTAAAGGGTCAGGCCCATTTCAAATTACACCTATTTTTGATGATTCCATCTGATTCTCCATGTCAAATATAGGATGCAATATTTTTCTAATTTTCAAGCGCCAAATTCACACACTATTCAGCAACTTACCGTGGGCAATCATACCCAACTATTTATCGCAGTTGGCGCGCCCATTTGCGCTGATTGGCCAATATCACAATTGCCACGCCCAATAGATCATATTGCCCAATTAGCGCGAAGGGGCGTGACAACTGCGATAAATAGTTGGGTATGACTGGCAATGGTAAACGTGTGAATTTTGCGCTTGAAAATTAGAAAAATACCGTATCCTACTATATTTGACATAAAGAATCAGATGGAATCATCAAAAATAGGGGTCATTTGAAATGGGCCTGACCCTTTAAAGCTAAATACCGGCCGCTTTTTGAAACTCATCGTGGACAACTGAATTCTTACGTATTTATGCTAATTTACTCGAATTTAGCTCGATGTTTTATTCTAATTTATGTTCATTTGTATAAGCTGCATAAGAATGTTGGTGTACTCGGTGTATTTCAAAAACCGCCCGGTATTTCGCTTTTAATCTTTTTAAACATATGGGGTATTGTTTAGTATTAACCCGACTTTCTTTAGTTATACCTGTCCTCGCGACGCGGTGTTTGGATAAAAAACCGATGCTGTGCAGATGGAACACCTACAGATATGGTCACAGAAGCCAGGCGTAAGTGTGAATTTACTTGTTTTTCGTAGATTTTTACTTTCAACGATCATGTACTGTAGTGTATCTCTTTTATTTACAGTCACCTGACTGGCACACTGGCTAACTATTGCAAGACTTGACGTTATTTCATAGTAACTGTACGAGCGTTATGATGCATATGCCGGGTAATTCCTGCTTTCAGTACGTAAGCACTTCCTCAAACGCCTTCCCCCTCGTTTACGTCAAGAAGTTGTGAAACGGATTTGCGACGTCAAGTTCGACCACGATATCTATGGATTGAAACCGGACTTTTGCATGGCCAAGTATGCCTTTAATATTTTTCTAATAGTTTCGGACGACTAGGGTTAACTGGGTAGGAAATGGTTTCTTTAGAAGACGAGAACAGTGTTCACTTTGTGAGTTCTAAAACAGTTGAGCAAAATGCATAAAACATAGACTAGCATCTTATCATATTAGTCGATGCTCTAAGACCACTTGTTCTTAGCGTTCTTACATTGAGTCCTTTTCACATTGATATCGAGACCGACCTTAGCACACGCATCTCTGGCCGTCTCTGGGGGTCTGAGCTTTTTTGAGGCAACGGGTAGCGCCGATACTAATATGTTACTAAACTGCTCCAGTGCCCATCTGAGTGTAAATGACGAAATCGGACACCGAATTGCTTGTAAAACAATGGAAATTGTGGGCGATATTACGGAATTGAAAGAGAATTCCGTTGTATTCAAAAGTGGAATGGAGACAGACATTGATGAGGTACTTTCGATTATTTTCCTACCTACGTTTATTTAATCTGTTTATATTTTACTTATTTTGAGCAATCGGAAAAAATGTTTTCAGTGAAAACCATTTGGCGACCGTCGACCGACGGTTCTTCTGTGGTTTTGGGAATTATTCCATTTTCTTGTGATTTTAGATAATATTCGCCACCGGATACAAGATCGGTTTTCCTTTAATTGAAAACGGTCGGCTAATTTCCTCGAGCGACAATTGGGTTCGCTTATATAAGAACATGTTTGTACCTGAAATGGAGCACAATACTCTGGCCATTATTGGACTAATTCAGGTAATTATGACTACTGTATATGTGTTTTCCGCGTCACGCGTCACCGTCACCCTCCTTTTTGTGCCGCCGCAGTGTTAGCAATGGGGGGACGACGCGTGACTCTCCAAAATACATACAGTAGTTTTATGCAGTCTTTACGGTTACTGTCGTTTTGGGTGTGTCTGTAGCTAATTAGCATGTGTTTGGATATTTTCTGGAGTATTTGCCTCCCGTTTTGATAGTGTATTGTATGATATCTTCATTGTTATTCCTAGCAGTAGCGTAACGTTAGTACCAATATTTACTTAATAATAGGTAATTTAATAAACAAACAATAATAGAGAGGTAAACCATAAAGCAAAATAATTTTGGAATATAATAGTGAAAAGTCATAATTAATAGACAGTACGAATGTAAGACTAAATAATTTGAATATAAATACCGTGTCAAACACGGACCTCGTTTCGACCTCTGTCGCAGACGAGGATTTTTTGATCAGGGCGGGGGTGCTCGTCAGTGCGACAACGTTATATCTAACACCTAACCTCTATCCAAGTAGCCGTTTCACATAGACAGACAGACAAAATATAAAGAATAAATAAAAATGCATAACTGTTAACAGGCGACGAGTGCTATCAACGCAGTGTCGGAAATGCAAGCCCGGTTCTTCTTTTCACAACTGGCCGGTGAATGCAAGATGCCTTCACGAATGGAAATGGAAAACGATATCGACGGACAGATGAAATACTTGAAAGAGACGTTCGTCGCATCACCACGGCATACTATTCAGGTACGGCCATCGTGAAACTTTATCGGTCGCTCACCAAAACCATAACGTGCTACCCCACCAGCTCAACAAGAGCAACAGGTTCACTTGTGCCGCACGAAGATCGTACACAAGGCGTTTGCGCACTGCTGACGCGCTCCATGCGCACCATTCGCGCTGAAATAAATAATTTTTCCTAAAGTTTACAAGGTTGAGAAGGTAGCGGCGCGCACTCATGGCTCACCGACAAAACAATGATGTTTTTCCACATTGATCTTCTCGCGGTGCCCTTGTTCTTTTTTTCATGACGCTTTTTCGAAAGGCAAAGTGGGCGGGGCTTCCGGACCCTAAGCCAAAGGCCTTTAGTGTGTATTAGTGATGTTAGATTAGACTATCAACGGCTACGTATAAGTAAATTATTTCGTTTCTTTAGGTGGACTACACCGTGTACATGGATGATCTAGCCTCCAGAATTGGCTGTCTGCCAAATTATTCTGCCCTTCTGCGCTCTGACCCAGTATTGGCCTACTACTCATTTGTGCATGCTAATACATCGTACAACTACCGTATTCAAGGACCGGTTAGTTAATTTGCATATCAAGTAAAGAAGTACTGTAAGTGTATACACCAAAACCCAACGACTTTATTATGCAGAGATTCAGTTAGAAAAGGCGTTTTATCATGGCGCAATTTAGAACTTTACCCACTTAGAACCCACTTACAATAGGCATAAAATGCAGTTGTCCGCGATGCTTTTCAAAAATCGGCCGGTAGTTCGCTTTAAAAACTATGCGGGGATAATAAAATGATATCAACTTGGGCATGCGGTTTTCATAGTAATTTTGCTGAAATATTCATCTTGCGGGATGATAAATGTCAGGAAAACTTTTGCCCGGGAGTCCTTTTTATATTGAAATCTATATTTCAGCATTCTTGGCCTGGTGCTCGGGAAGCAATTTTGGGAACTTCGTCCCGGACCTCACATTGCCGAAAAAGAAACTCATTTCCTAATTTGAGGGACATAACTGTGATATTTGTTTTGTTTGTTCTAGTATTTTGGCTACTGTAAATCGCTAAATTATCGTAAAGTTTGTACTTTGTACTTGAGCTATGTAGACAGCTGTTTGATCCTACCAACCCTATTGTAACTACAATAAAAAACAATCTATCATGTTATACGAAACTTTTCTCAAATATAAAATTTTCAAAGGGTATTTAGGTAGAAAAAAACTTTCAAGCTTATATTGTGCAATATTTGCATTCCGACTTTAGTATTTCTTTAAATGATGTTTGATAACGAAATAAAATTGAATTCTATTTTCTACTGTAATTTTTTTGTCTCTAATTAATAAGTATGGTTTGCAGTTTACTTTGTTCAGAGACCAGTATATACAATGTAAAAAATACTCTGTGTTTTTGCTACGAATATTAGTTAGAAGACGTTTCTCTGCACATTTTTATGTTACTGGTACAACCATCTGTAGTTTTGCGTTTTGTGACTGATACGCAAGTCATACCTGGAAAATATTTTTTTTACTTCTTTTCACATACAATAGCAAGCATTGTAGAATTAACTAATGCAAAAAAAGTAAATCGTATAAATTGATAAAGCTACTATAGAGAGCATGGCAACAAATTAGAAGTTATAGAGGAAGATATAACATATAACAAATGCCGATACACAAACAAGTAGCGTATTTTAGAAATATTTGAATTCAGTCAACAGCGCGCTGCTAATGGTAAGGAAACTGTGGAATAAAAATAGAGGAATACGAAAAATAGTAATAATAATAATAATAATAACAACTAAAATATAATAATATTCGCTAGAGTGATAATAAGCTAGGCGCGTGTCTATCACCAGACGGTGCACATATTTTCTAAAAATAGTAAGTGCATCTGAACAAAAAGAGTTCGTCGCAGAATATAGCAACGCATGGCACAAAATCTGGGTGCTAAAATGGCGTAGTGTAAAAATATAAATGGTGCCCAGAGGCCCGGGGCCCAATTCTATAACTTCTTTAAAGTTGTACAACGGCCGGTTTTAAAACTTATCTCAGGCGATGTGTTCCGATGTAGCGTATGCAAAGTATTACACGACTTTTGCACGATTATCGAACTGAGTATATTAATTTGCATACATAATGTAAAAGGAAGTTCAAATCAAAAAGAAGTTCTATTCAGAAGAATCCCTAATAGCATGATTCAGCGAAATTTAGAAAAACATAGTAGGAAATCTTCTTTCACATGAACGTGTTATGTTTTGGTTTCCAGAGTAAAATGTTTATTTTCAGGAGTTCGGGGACCGCGGGACAGAAAACTATATTAGAAGCGGGAGTAACAACTGCGAGAGGGCTTCGACCCGGGCCCGGGCCGTAATAAGAACTCATCTATCCTAGTAAAGTTATCCATCGATATTCGAAGAATCACATAACAGCACGCTACATAATAACATACGAAATTTACTGGACCGGGATATGTGCAGGTGGTTGCACTTCGTCCGGTGGCGGCTGAGGGTGAGTTGACACCGGAAATGAAATATTATCATCTGAAAATATTTGGTCAGAAGCGTTGCTAGTGTTAGGCGCGGACATATTCGTAGTTACTTGTTTATTTGTTCTTCCAGTGATATTTCTTTACTAACCTTGCTTACGAATTCATTCAGTAACTCTCGGATCTCCATCATTACCATTCTATTGCCTGCGGTATTGCCTGCGATAGATAATTCATAGACCTGCGTGCTCGGGCATTTTTTACTTGGATTAGCGCAGTGCTTGGCTTGGTGCGTATTCAACCATACCTAGCAGCGCATCGTTTCCAATTGGTATTCTCTCATAGCCTATGCAGAACTTCTTGTTCTGGTAATCAATAAACCATGGCGGCAACCTCTGAAGGACATCGTTGCCTAAAATGATTTCGTATGAGTCGATTTTTCCTGGGGTGTATCGTCCGTGTGTAAAATGAATCCTATGTGATTTTACCAATATTTATCGTTGTGTCCTTTGTCCATGCTAACCGGACTGGATGGCCTCCTATTCCGATGGCTTCTGGTATGTCTGTCTGATCTATATTAAAAATACCCAAGAGAGCGCAAATGTTATTAAAAAAATTTAAATTTGTTTTACGCTTCAAGAGTGTGCACCTTTATTCAAGGGAGTTAAAGAACAATTTCAAGGTTTGCTTATGACATGTTCCGCAGAGGTCCTCGTAGGCGACGAGTTCCAGATGACAAATTGCTCAACCTCTTCGGGCTAGGGCTAGGGCTAGGGCTTATTAGAAGCTACTGTAATTCCTGCACCGGTATCGACGAGCGCTAGCATTCTAATACCATTTACCCAAATTGGAATTTGAGAGACAAAGAACTGACCTGTGTTCTCTCCTAATGAGAGAACGCTAATATGAGTTGGTCTGCTTAGACTTATGCGCGGTTGCCATTGAGAATCGTCCGGTTCCTCTACCTGAGGATTGTGTGTTGTTCCGCTAAGTTCGCTTTCCTGAATGAATACAGCGTTGTCAGGTTGTTTTCTGGGCAGCCCCACTTGGCGACTTGGCGTAATGAACAGTTTTATATCAAATTTTGAGATTGAGATGTACACTTTCATCACCGTGTACGCGAATTGAATTGTTACTAGGAGAGAGCAGATAGTTAACCAAATGTTCCACGGTGTTAACAAAACTGCAAGCCTTTCAACCCGATAAAACATGCCTACCTCTAACGTTGTCGCCTGTCGTTGCTCCAGGTGTGCTCGGAGGTTGTTCGTCGCTTCTTTAGCCATGAAATAATCTTCATTAAATGTCAGCTCGTCAGGCAAATTAGTTATGACGAGATGATGGAAAATCGTAATAGGTATGTTGAAATTTTCGGCTGCGAATTGTACGGGAGTCAAGTACGTGATGCCTGGTGGGGGGAATGTTCTTCGAGTTTTCCTGTTTCGGCGTCCCAATTTGTTATTATTTGATGTGAATCATCCCGCCATGTGAACGGGGATACGAGGGAACACGGGATTACTGTAGACGCCCGTCCACGTCCACGTCCTGTACTGTAGACGTCCACGGCAATCGTACAAAATTAGCATAGGATACATAGGATTTGCTTATCATATGCAAATTTTCCAAAGGGGCTAGCACTTCGCTTTAATGCGAAATACCGGCCGGTTTTTGAAACACATCGTCGACATATTCATTTTATGCAACACATATGCAAATAAATTAGCATAAAAACTAGACCCCAATTCGACCCCACTTAGCATAAATGCATAAAAAAGCAGCGGTTCACAGTTTCAAAAACCGGCCGGTATTTCGCTTTAACGAGCGCTCCCGTTTCAACGTCCAAGAATGGTTCCCAAGAAACGTTGTTTATGAATATAGTGACTTTTGGCCAACTTTTGGGTGTGTGAAACATTCTCCATCAAATTTCACTTGTATATTGAATGTGAAAAGTTTGTTATCTACACTTGTAATATAACGCACGTTTTACTCGATCTAGCTATAAGGTGAAAGCACTTTTTTTTCAATCCTGCCTTTGAGCATTCCGGGCATTCATATTGAGTCTTTGCCCGTAAAAATAATGCTTTAGAACTTACTGCGTTTTTAAATTACCATGCTAATTGTAGGCATATGTTTGCTTTTTTCTTGTCCGCGTTTTTGCCTATAAGTATATATATATCTTATTATATAAAAGAGTAACTGTAGCCTAATTTGCATACCGATGTGCGTTACGAAATGCAAATTTCCTGTTCGGGTATAAAAAGAGTTTCGCAGCTCAATATCTATGCATATGCAATTGTTTCCTATTAAGTGAATTTCTTATGATACGTTTGAAACTTTGTATATAAGTATGTCCATGCTAAACCAATCATATTTCCATGTAAATCGCCTCAGGCGGCGATAGCGTCGGTATATATTCTATATATATATATATATATATATATATATATATATATATATATATATATATATATATATATATATATATATATATATATATATACTTTAATATACACTTATTTTTCCTATGACGTATTACTTAGAACTTATGTATATAAATCATAAATTAACCTATTCATCCCATTCCCCTAACCCTCTATTTCTCTGGGCCCTATCAAACCAATCAATGCCTAATCTACAACATGTGGTCTTTTCCCTGTGGGCCACTGGCTTCACAAATCGGTCATTTGATCAAAACTCAACAAAAACGTTCTAATAATAACATCTTTATCCTCCAATCCAATGCTCGTCTGGATTATACTACTTTCCTTATTGGTAAGTTATATCTTATTCTTATTTTAATATTGCGTACTTTTATATGTGATTAATCTTGTGATTTTTTTTTGCTTGCTCGCACAAGAACTAAATTGTCAGAATTAAGTTTACGCCAGAAAAAGCTTATGACGAGATTTTTTAACGCCGAGGTATAAAGACTAGATTATAAAAGTTACTAATTTTGCAAAAAATATCGAAAGATTAGAATTATTTGGGTTTATTTTATTTATTTTTAGCACCTTTCATTTGGAGCGTTTTCATGTGAAAAGCAACTTGTTCCAGCAGCCGAGATCGCAAAATTACAGGCAAAACTAAACTAATTAACCTTATTTTTTTTTGGGTTATTTTGCGGTTACTTTTCATGCTTCATGATAAAACGGAGATTGTGTATCTTTGAAGTTACTTCATCCTTCTCACTTATACAAAATCATTTGTTACAAGGAAAATAAGGAGCTTCTTTCATATTTTCCGCTCTGTCTATGTATGTAGCCTGTAGAATGTAGCTCATAAGCAGTATTATTTTACTAGCTTTGTTCTTTCTAGTCTGTAGCATCTAGCGCTAAATCTATGATTTATATACACCTTAGTGCAGGGTCGCCCAAGTATTCTGGATAGAACTGATTCTAATGGTAAATCTTGTCGATTGGCCCTTCCGGCCGTCCCAGTTTGTTTGGGAAGGTGCAGGAGTGCAGAGGTGGGTTTACATAATTTGCGCCCTTAGACACATAATTAAGACATTATTGCTTGATTGTTTTGTATATTTAAGGTTCCCCTTCCTTTATGGTCAGTACTGCTGAAGCGTGAATGGAAATGTAGTTGCCCATATAACATGTTTTATCACGGGACATTCAACAATCTGATCTTTTTCAAATCATTTCGTCTCCAGTCTCCTTATTTGCGTTGAAATTTTCTTATTATATAAAAGAGAAAGATTTTTTTCACAATGTCGAAAACGAAATCCATACCACGTTTCAAGAATTTGGTATAAGCAGTCCACTTACCGCACCTCCAAAATAGCAAAAGAGTCTCTGTACCTTAATTATAGGCAATACGTTTCAAACATTTCATATACGTATGCCCATTTTTGTGAGGCTTTGAAGTATTGGAAAGTCGCCTCAGGCAGCGATAGCCGTCTGGTTTATATAGAATAAGAGTAGTTCAGTTCGGCACTTCTACCTCTGAATTTCGTCAGCAGAACAGTTCGATGTGTGGCTACGTGAATGTAAAGTATGAGTATGTAAGTTACACTTCCATTTGTTATATTTTACTTGGTCTCCTAACCTAACGTATGTTTGATCTGGTGGTGGTTGAATACATGTTCCGTAACTCTCCAAGCTTTTGGATTTTTCAGCTTTTAAGATTTTAAGGCGGTGTAGCAAGTGGTTTGTGAAGCGTTGGACTTTTGCGATCCCATGTAGTGCATCTTCGTATTTGCCTTGCATACGAATTGACGCAGAAATTTGAACATAATAGACGGACACTTATCAAAATCGGGTGTCATACCGCTTTGCATAAAATGATTGCTTAAAATAACACAACACTGTTCAGATGACGATGACCGATTGCGATGAAGGAGCAGATATTTCGATTAGACGTGTCAAAGTAGTGGACTCGTCAGTGAAGTGTGGATGTGTTCCCGTACCATTAAAAGACCATCATCAACCATGAAAGCAGTGATTTCCCAGTAAAATTATTCCTTTTTTTCTCAGTAAAATTAAAGCGAAATACCGGTGAGGCGACTTTCCAATACTTCAAAGTTTAAAATGCTGGAACAGCTTCACATGAAAGCATCAACAGAAACAGTAAAATTAAGCGCCCAAATTGAAACAAACTCCTGGGGCTATTACACTTCAAAACGTCTCCAGAGGCTATTGAAAATTCAAAAAGTCTCCGTAGGCTTCTACAATTTAGCACATCTCCGGAGGGTATTACAATTCAAAACGTCTCTGGAGGCTATTGAAAATTCAAAACGTCTCCGGAGGCTACTACAATTTAGCACATCTCCGGAGGCTATTACAATTAAAAACGTCTCGGGAAGATATTGTGAATTTAAAACATATCCAGAGGGTACTAAAATTTAGCACATCTCCGGAGGCTATTACAATTCAAAACGTCTCTGGAGGCTATTGAAAATTCAAAAGGTCTCCGGAGGCTACTACAATTTAGCACATCTCCGGAGGCTATTGCAATTCAAAACGTCTCCGGAAGATATTGTTAATTTAAAACATATCCAGAGGCTACTACAATTTAGCACATCTCCAGAGGCTATTACAATTCAAAACGTCTCTGGAGGCTATTGAAAATTCAAAACGTCTCCGGAGGCTACTACAATTTAGCACATCTCCGGAAGCTATTGCAATTAAAAACGTCTCCGGAAGATATTGTGAATTTAAAACATATACAGAGGCTACTACAATTTAGCACATCTCCGGAGGCTATTACAATTCAAAACGTCTCTGGAGGCTACTGAAAATTCAAAAGGTCTCCGGAGGCTACTTCAATTTAGCACATCTCCGGAGGCTATTGCAATTCAAAACGTCTCCGGAAGATATTGTTAATTTAAAACATATAAAGAGGCTACTACAATTTAGCACATCTCCGGAAGCTATTACAATTCAAAACGACTCTGGAGGCTATTGAAAATTCAAAACGTCTCCGGAGGCTACTACAATTTAGCACATCTCCGGAGGCTATTACAATTAAAAACGTCTCCGGAAGATATTGTGAATTTAAAACATATCCAGAGGCTACTACAATTTAGCACATCTCCGGAGGCTATTACAATTCAAAACGTCTCTGGAAGCTATTGAAAATTCAAAACGTCTCCGGAGGCTACTACAATTTAGCACATCTCCGGAGGCTATTGCAATTCAAAACGTCTCCTGAAGATATTGTTAATTTAAAACATATAAAGAGGCTACTACAATTTAGCACATCTCCGGAGGCTATTACAATTCAAAACGTCTCTGGAGGCTATTGAAAATTCAAAACGTCTCCGGAGGCTACTACAATTTAGCACATCTCCGGAGGCTATTACAATTAAAAACGTCTCCGGAAGATATTGTGAATTTAAAACATATCCAGAGGCTACTACAATTTAGCACATCTCCGGAGGCTATTACAATTCAAAACGTCTCTGGAGGCTATTGAAAATTCAAAAGGTCTCCGGAGGCTACTACAATTTAGCACATCTCCGGAGGCTATTGCAATTCAAAACGTCTCCGGAAGATTTTGTTAATTTAAAACATATAAAGATGCTACTACAATTTAGCACATCTCCGTAGGCTATTACAATTCAAAACGTCTCTGGAGGCTATTGAAAATTCAAAACGTCTCCGGAGGCTACTACAATTTAGCACATCTCCGGAGGCTATTACAATTAAAAACGTCTCCGGAAGATATTGTGAATTTAAAACATATCCAGAGGCTACTACAATTTAGCACATCTCCGGAGGCTATTACAATTCAAAACGTCTCTGGAGGCTATTGAAAATTCAAAACGTCTCCGGAGGCTACTACAATTTAGCACATCTCCGGAGGTTATTACAATTAAAAACGTCTCCGGAAGATATTTTGAATTTAAAACATATCCAGAGGCTACTACAATTTAGCACATCTACGGAGGCTATTACAATTCAAAACGTCTTTGGAGGCTATTGAAAATTCAAAACGTCTCCGGAGGCTACTACAATTTAGCACATCTCCGGAGGCTATTGCAATTCAAAACGTCTCCGGAAGATATTGTTAATTTAAAACATATAAAGAGGCTACTACAATTTAGCACATCTCCGGAGGCTATTACAATTCAAAACGTCTCTGGAGGCTATTGAAAATTCAAAACGTCTCCGGAGGCTACTACAATTTAGCACATCTCCGGAGGCTATTACAATTAAAAACGTCTCCGGAAGATATTGTGAATTTAAAACATATCCAGAGGCTACCACAATTTAGCACATCTCCGGAGGCTATTACAATTAAAAACGTCTCTGGAGGCTATTGAAAATTCAAAACGTCTCCGGAGGCTACTACAATTTACTCATATCAATGTTAAATCAGCATTAGCCATTAGAAGATGTAAACAGTTATTGTCAGTTTTTCCGCATGCTACCATTGATACGTATTCAAGACTCTTCACTACATACATTCGCCCTATTCTTGAATACGGGTCAGAAATAATCTCGCCCAACTACTCCTCTCAACTATGCAAACAATTAGAAAGACCGCAACGACTATTTTCCAAAATTATATGCTTTCGTAATAACATAAGTGGTTCGTATCGTTGCAGGCTTTCAGTTATGAAATTGGACCCTCTTTTTGTTAGAAGGAGGCGCACTGACCTCATTACATTCTTTAAAATTGTAACACATCAGTTCGCCTTCAATTACTCGAAATTTTTAACATTGAAGTCGCAAGTCTCCCGTATGCCTTGTAGACCGCACAGATATGTCATTCGTGAAACGCGAATGAAATTTCGTGACAAGCATTGGTTCTTTGCTAGAATATTCGATTATGTCAATAAGCTACCCCCAAAAATGAATTCATGTCAAAACTTAGAACAAATAGTACAAGTAATAGAAGATTCTAAGGAATTGTACGTAAACCCACAACCAACATTCTTTAATTAGAGTTTTCAATCGAGAGTTGTATGTTTTTATGTTATGTGTCTCGTTGTGTTACCATCTTGTGTTAGTTTGTTATATAGGTTTGTACATCTATGTTGTTCTTATGTTTTCGCGCCTTAGTTTTATCATGTCTGTAGTTTGTCTATATATGTGTTTTGTCTTGTTTATGTTTTTTTTTCGTGTGTAATTTGTTTGTAATTTTATGTGCATGTTTATTTTTCACCCCAGTTCAGTACATACTGCTATATGTTTGGTCCCTAGTAAGTACTTTCGCGTTGTGAAGCGCGTAGTCTTAGGGTTCCCTTTGGTTGACGTTCTTATTTGTATTGATTGTTAACCAATAAACCGTTATTATTATATTATAATTTAGCACATCTCCGGAGGCTATTGCAATTCAAAACGTCTCCGGAAGATATTGTTAATTTAAAACATATAAAGAGGCTACTACAATTTAGCACATCTCCGGAGGCTATTACAATTCAAAACGTCTCTGGAGGCTATTGAAAATTCAAAACGTCTCCGGAGGCTACTACAATTTAGCACATCTCCGGAGGCTATTACAATTAAAAACGTCTCCGGAAGATATTGTGAATTTAAAACATATCCAGAGGCTACTACAATTTAGCACATCTCCGGAGGCTATTACAATTCAAAACGTCTCTGGAGGCTATTGAAAATTCAAAAGGTCTCCGGAGGCTACTACAATTTAGCACATCTCCGGAGGCTATTGCAGTTCAAAACGTCTCCGGAAGATATTTTGAATTTAAAACATATCCAGAGGCTACTACAATTTAGCACATCTCCGGAGGCTATTACAATTCAAAACGTCTTTGGAGGCTATTGAAAATTCAAAACGTCTCCGGAGGCTACTACAATTTAGCACATCTCCGGAGGCTATTGCAATTCAAAACGTCTCCGGAAGATATTGTTAATTTAAAACATATAAAGAGGCTACTACAATTTAGCACATCTCCGGAGGCTATTACAATTCAAAACGACTCTGGAGGCTATTGAAAATTCAAAACGTCTCCGGAGGCTACTACAATTTAGCACATCTCCGGAGGCTATTACAATTAAAAACGTCTCCGGAAGATATTGTGAATTTAAAACATATCCAGAGGCTACTACAATTTAGCACATCTCCGGAGGCTATTACAATTCAAAACGTCTCTGGAGGCTATTGAAAATTCAAAAGGTCTCCGGAGGCTACTACAATTTAGCACATCTCCGGAGGCTATTGCAATTCAAAACGTCTCCGGAAGATATTGTTAATTTAAAACATATAAAGAGGCTACTACAATTTAGCACATCTCCGGAGGCTATTACAATTCAAAACGTCTCTGGAGGCTATTGAAAATTCAAAACGTCTCCGGAGGCTACTACAATTTAGCACATCTCCGGAGGCTATTACAATTAAAAACGTCTCCGGAAGATATTGTGAATTTAAAACATATCCAGAGGCTACTACAATTTAGCACATCTCCGGAGGCTATTACAATTCAAAACGTCTTTGGAGGCTATTGAAAATTCAAAACGTCTCCGGAGGCTACTACAATTTAGCACATCTCCGGAGGCTATTGCAATTCAAAACGTCTCCGGAAGATATTGTTAATTTAAAACATATAAAGAGGCTAGTACAATTTAGCACATCTCCGGAGGCTATTACAATTCAAAACGTCTCTGGAGGCTATTGAAAATTCAAAACGTCTCCGGAGGCTACTACAATTTAGCACATCTCCGGAGGCTATTACAATTCAAAACGTCTCCGGAAGATATTGTTAATTTAAAACATATCCGGAGGCTACTACAATTTAGCACATCTCCGGAGGCTATTACAATTCAAAACGTCTCTGGAGGCTATTGAAAATTCAAAACGTCTCCGGAGGCTACTACAATTTAGCACATCTCCGGAGGCTATTGCAATTCAAAACGTCTCCGGAAGATATTGTTAATTTAAAACATATAAAGAGGCTACTACAATTTAGCACATCTCCGGAGGCTATTACAATTCAAAACGTCTCTGGAGGCTATTGAAAATTCAAAACGTCTCCGGAGGCTACTACAATTTAGCACATCTCCGGAGACTATTACAATTAAAAACGTCTCCGGAAGATATTGTGAATTTAAAACATATCCAGAGGCTACTACAATTTAGCACATCTCCGGAGGCTATTACAATTCAAAACGTCTCTGGAGGCTATTGAAAATTCAAAAGGTCTCCGGAGGCTACTACAATTTAGCACATCTCCGGAGGCTATTGCAATTCAAAACGTCTCCGGAAGATATTGTTAATTTAAAACATATAAAGAGGCTACTACAATTTAGCACATCTCCGGAGGCTATTACAATTCAAAACGTCTCTGGAGGCTATTGAAAATTCAAAACGTCTCCGGAGGCTACTACAATTTAGCACATCTCCGGAGGCTATTACAATTAAAAACGTCTCCGGAAGATATTGTGAATTTAAAACATATCCAGAGGCTACTACAATTTAGCACATCTCCGGAGGCTATTACAATTCAAAACGTCTCTGGAGGCTATTGAAAATTCAAAACGTCTCCGGAGGCAAATACATTGAATTGCAAAAAACCACAGGCTACTACATATCTAGAACTCAGCTGTTTGAATCGAACATCGTCGTAAATGAATTTTACAATCTACAAATGACAAAACTGAGCCTTAGAGTTGAAACCCATGTGCCATGTCTCTTCAACTTCATAAAGTCGTGCAGCTGCTGTTCTGGCCCAGTTGTCTCTTGCTCAATTCGCACGTAACTAAACCATAAATAAGAAAACTGGAAAAAAGGGCTATCGGATCAAACCCAAACTATGTTAGCGCTATCGCGCTAACAAAGGAAATTGGAACGTCGCCTCAGGGCTTTCCAATGCGTCAAGGTTTAAATGCAGGAACAATGATCACACTCATGTGAAACGTTTGTAACATATATGGAAAAAATAATACAATAAGATTCGATTTCGCTTGCTCAAGACCGCGCTCCGATTCTCCTTTTATATCCTTTAGATATTCTAGCTTCTCCTTTATATAATAAGAATATTTCTTCTGGCTTGATGAGGACGTCCCTAATGATATGCGTAAATCTACGTAAGCTACGACCGTGACTCGATGATGAACGAACTTCAATTCTCATACCTTTATTTTGTTTGTATTACCAAAAGGTGACGATGCATTCAAGATAAACAAATCTATGCATAATGGTTTTTATTTAAATATATTTTACCAGCCGTTCGAAGAACCCTACGGGCTCTTCTCCGACTGGAGGAATCGGCCTTCGGCCGATTGCCTAGTTAAAACACTCACACTTCTACAGAATCATTTATGATTGCGGAAACGTACAATATAAGTCTGTATCTCCATTCGACTAATCGTACCATGCAAATTTGCCATTGAAGGTGCTTATGTAGAGCAGATTGTTACCCTTACGATAAGCTAGCATAGCTCAACCGGTAGAGCGTTGGACTGTAAATCGAGAGGTTGTGCGCTGATGTGGGTTCGAATCTCGCCAGCCACAAAGATTTTGTATGCTCTTTCGATCGAAGAATTTTCTTTATGAAGGGATTTCGTTGTGCACATAAAAACAAACCCGTGACAAACTCTTCTCCTTTATATAATAAGATTATTTGGATGACTTGGTCTCTGGTGATTTCGTTTTCTCTCCTGATCTTGAAGTATCGGGAGACTTTGTTTTATCCGCCGATTTTGTCTTTCCTTTCTCGTCGTCTGTACCCGGAGAGCCTGAAAATTAAACTTTTAAAGAAGCCGAGTGTAATATTGGCAATATTTGACCAAAGTATCAGCTACAGTGAACTAAGAAATGAATGATTTTCCTCGAGCACAGCAAACTTGAACTTACTATTACATGCCTATAACTTTGAGCAATTGTATATGGGAGTGTAGGAGTTACCCCAAATAACTCTTAGAAGTACCTTCCATCGTAAAATTTTAAAATCATCATCAATAATTAATTATTTTGTTCCGATTTATTGAGCTGGAAGGTATCCTACCTGGTGGTTTGTCCGGTTGTTGAGCCTCGGTACCAGCCAATACTTGATCGATTTTCTTTTCCAATTTGTTTCCTTCAGCGGAGTTTGTGTCATCCAACTAAACATAGCGTAGATAACATAAGGATACACAACACTCGAGTAAAGCAAGTCTAATTCCAAATTCCAAAAAAACCAAAAAATAGATAAATACCGTATTTTCGTCTTCGTCTTCCCCTCTACACTTGTCCATTCCATAAATAATGAACGACGGACAAATATTGCTAAAGGTCACTTTTGGAGCGGCCGTTCTGAAACGAATATAAGTATCATGGAAGGCTATGAAAAGATAGGGATACATCCATACATCAACGTGATTGCATCCGTATCTCCATGCAAAGGAGGTAATGTTAGGAGCACCACTAGTTTAGATGCAGGTATTGGCATGGTGCGCCAGTCGTTGTTGGAAAGCAGAAACAGCTCTCGTGACACTAATTTTCTTTTTTTCAGTAGTGTTTGTAGAGAAATGAGCATGAAACGTGCGACACGCGCGACCCATCTGTAAGTTTCCATAGGAAACTGGCAAACATAAAAGTAAACCGCCTACTTTTTGTGAACAGATTTCTCCTTTTCAGGCGGCGCTTTGTGTTTAATCGGTCCACCATTCTATTTTAAGAAATCCTGAATGGTTAACGTATTTTCTTTTGGAATTAATACATTTTATGATTGGTTTGTTTTGGCCTATGAAATTGGAGAGGCCAGAAAAGGGGACATACCTTATGCGTGTCGTTCGTGACACGTAACTTTTGCAGTTTCAATTGTGGGAACCATTCTTGCTGAATATAGAACTGTTATATAAATGGAAACTTGTTCATTTACTATAGTGGATGCAATAGGGTGAAGTTTGCATTCGCATAATTCGGGTTGCTTGTATAAACCAAAGATTGGCCAAAAACCTCTAAGGAGTGGCTCAGTAATATTCATAAAATCAACGATTAACGCATTCCCTGAAATTCTTGAAGTTGTACCTTTACGTGTCGTATACGTGCTTCTGCTCCAGTGTCCTCACAATCGAAGATTTTGACGACCTGAAGGAAATATGAATTAAGTAACCATTTAGAAGTTACGGTATGTACCAGACGGACGTTACGGACTAATAAGGACTCTCATATCATCAACGCTGCCACACAACACATTTTGACGTACCAGCGACGTTAAAACAGAGACTTCTTTATTTTATGATTTCTTCTACGCATTATATAAGACTCCGTTTCTGTTCTATCTGAGGTAGTGAAATACAAGTTGACGAAACTTCATTTACGTGGTTTTTCTTTACCATGCACTGGAATTTTTTCTTTTCACTGAATCTTATGTACAAGTTGTCCCCGACCTCTATTTGTGTGGCTGCGCCGAACGATTTTCCCTTCAAATAACTCTGAACGTCCTGTGGTTCTGGAGGAGCGACTGCTTTTTGCTGAAGAATTGTTAATTATTAATTATTGAAGAATAAAACATTGCTTTTAGAATCCCGGGTGTATTTCGGATCATAGAGTATTTATGTTACACTTTCGCGCGAATTCGCCGCGAAAGTACCATCCAAGTTGACTTTTCCATTTTCGTGCAGTTTTACATTAGGTGTATGCAAAACACGCCGCAGGTGTATGTAAATTTCTTACTGTATGTAAAATTCGAGTAGTTTCCCACTATGAAAACTGCAATAACATGGATGATACTTTCGCATGCGAAAGTGCGCGAAAACTTAACATAAATACTCTATGAATACGGATTTTCGAATTTATGATTCGAACTTTCGAATCACGCCAAATAAAATGTCGGAGAAGGATACAAAAAAGGTACGTTACTTTTTCATGTTTCTTTTTTTGTAAGTAATAATCCGACATTTTTTTCTAGCGATGAAGCATCAAAAATTTGCATAATATCATGATTCGACAATTCGTGTTACTTGGATAAACCTTTAGCCAAAAACCCTCACATTTTTCTTGTCCGCCTCCTTACTCTTTATTTTTGTCGGTTTACCACCACATTGAAAGATTAGTAAAGGAACCAATAGAAATACACTGGAAATCACGGCTGAAATGATTTATTTATTGTATAATTTAACAAAATTCTTGTATTGTTAATGATTGACTGCAAAGTTTTTAAACATTTATAAGTTTAAAAGTTAAAAACTCACTGAACACAGTGTTTGAGAGATATGACCATGAAAATTCTGCTTGAGAATTAGAAAAAGACATCGTAGAAAATATGAGATTCCATCGAAATTGGTCTTTTTTATGATTTTTAATATGCTAATTTGGATGTGATCGTAACTCGGAAGATGATGTTGCACAATGAGGAGAAGCTATTTGTAAATCAAAGGTACATCTCTAGCCTTTTTACGTGCAACGCTAGACTTCTACGGTGTGCCGCGAAGGATTTTTCCGGTGCGCTGCAAAAAGAAAGTGCTTGTTGCAACTATACGTTGCAACTGGAGAAATATAGAGAATTATCTAAGAAACGTATTCTAGAACAGAGTTTATTACTAATGTCTACTAATGTCGCTGTTTACCCAATAACAGGAATTAACTACTTTATTATAATGACAACTTATGTATAAATACCCTTGACTTAAACTAGAGAGTATGGCAACGCCTAGAGTAGAAGCTTCGGCCTATACTTGAGGTTAGGAGCCTGATCTGATTCTCCAGCATACGGTATAAGGTCCGGTTAAAACCTTGCGGTTGGCAGTCCGCGCTTCACTCGCCCTTGCATACGGTGGTCAGATCGGTTAACTCTGATACGGTTGGCAGACCGTCCCAAAACTGTCTCTACGGCTGAGCCCCAGCGGCTAACGTGTGGACTTCGTGTGTGGCTGTTTGTGCGTCGCAGAGTGGTTGATCCCCTGGCGCCTGGGAATTGTTGGCTGGCAGAGTCGTGAAGAGTCCCCGGCTTTCCCTGTTTTGGATTAGAAGAATCCAAGCCCATCATTGTCCTATTTGTTGTCGTTGTCTTATTTGTGTGTCAATAAATAGATTTGGGCATTGTGTTGTCATCGTTGAGCTATTGCAGTTCAAATAGTGCTCGCCATCGGTAGGCGGCACACCTACTTTAGCTCCCACATTTATTTCACGCCAGTGAGATATTGATCGATTGAGTAGGTCCAATGGTTCAAGGTCCAATGGCCCAATGGTTCAGTGTGCACATTCACCGTTTTCGCTGCAGTGTTAGGTAATTGATAATTGACGGTAGTTGCTAGTTGACGAGCAATTAGGCGTCCAGTTGCTTTCTCACTCGCTTTACATTCCTAAAACACACATCTCTCATTGTTTCAAGCTTGTTGATCGCGCACGCCGATCACTTTTTTGGTAATCTTTTTCCGAGACAGTTTCCAAATCAACCTGTTTCCGTTGTTTTAAATTGAAATAGACCGGTTCTAAAAGCTTTAGTTTGCACAAATTCGCGGTGTTTGATAACATTTGTCAGCAACTTATTGAATTATTAACATTACTGTTTTATCAGTTAGATAGTTTTATGTTCTGTTCTGTAGTGGTGCACTCCTGAGGCCATATTCACCACTCAATTCCCCGTGGGGAACTGCCCATCTTTTTCCCTGCGTGGCTCACATTAGAAGGTTTATTTTCTGTCGCCAGGGAATATTTCCCCAAAGGAATCGGAGTGGTGGATATGGCCTCTGGAGCAACAGCGCCCACCAATTTTCTATTTAAATGGGTGGGATGCGAGTGACCGGGTACGCGTTTCTTAGAGCTATCTAATATCCCTCTCTAATATTATCTAGAATTTTTTTTTTTTTTCGTTCGCTTGTGCTTTTTCAAAATAAGTCCTTCCTTCCAGCTTCAATCATCATGTCTTTGATTGTGGAGCCAAAAGATTCACTAATGACTGAAATCATTACTATTCGTGCACAAAATCTCAAACCTGGGACAAAGTATCAACTTTACATGTGGTATGTGGTATGGTCTATTGTCGACTGTGGTTTAGTCAATAAACAAACTAATTGAGTCTTGGAAGATATAGTACATCCAGTATATATTATATCCTTGTGTGCGTGTGTGTCAGGGTGTCAGTGTGTGTGTGTGTGTGTGTGTGTGTGTGTTTCTGTGTGTGGGTGTGTGTGTGTGTGTGTGTTTCTATGTGTGGGTGTGTGCGTGTGTGTGTGTGCCCCATCTTCAATAAATTTGTACTATTCTTTTAGGTTCAAGCATCCAAATGGCACCCATTTATCGTGGGCCAACTTTATTTCATCAAATGATGGAACAATAGATGTGCATAGAGATTGCCCGATTCAGGGCACCTACGCAGGTAAAATTCTTCTTTATTTTCGGAAACATTGATTTGTATTTTAACGATTTATTCATTTTTCGATTACTTAGTGTTACAACAAGGCTAAAAAAGAAAAGATCTATGATTATGATTAATGTAGTTAATTCTTAATTCTATAGGAAAAGCTAGCGGCCACAAAAAGCGGCCAATTGAGTTGCGGTCTGCAGCTACAAAAAAAATGATTTGTGAAGATTCAATAATAAACTCAATAAAAATGATCGGTTGACCTAAGAATATGCTAAGAATTATTTTCTATCCGTCTATCCTACGCTTTCGCGCGTCCAGCGTCTAGCCACAATCCAATAGCCGTACACAGCGTGGTATACAAAGCGTTGTGTTTCACATACTCTACAAAAAGCTAACCAAATGTCTACGCTTTGTTCGTTTGGTTTCGCCAACATATATATGTATTTATTGATTGAACGAACATATTTGTGAAAGTTTAGGCTTGGTATTCCAAGCAATTTGTCTGGGAATAAAGCCTGATATTGTGGTTTGATATACACATTGAAATATGAACTAGAAGTTTCAAAATGTTTCAAAATTTGGATTCAACTAGCTTATCTCTGTAAGCACCACTTTGTTTGCTGATAATTTGTAAACAGACGAAGAAACATATATAAATAATTAAAAAAATAATGTTTTAGAACGTAACCCCGAAGGCCTATTCCAGTCTATGGAACCAGGTTCTGATGTAAGGGAAGGCTCGTATGTACCCGCTTCACCACCTTTCCCGTACAACTATACACTGCAGTTTGTATTTATATTTGTTTCGATTTTTTATTGTTAATCTAAAATAGTAAACTTATTTATGAAGTCATAAACAACATGAAAAAATACTTTAGCTGGTGGGCGGACATAAAAAGGTGCTGCACACACGCTTCTCGCAGCTTTTAGACCGCACATGAAAAACACGGAAAATATTCGTTCGCAAACGTTTGGCGCGCGCCTGGCATACCAGTGGCCCTGTCGTTCTGCTTTCTTGTTTCTTTTGTTTTTAATCAAAGTTGCTTATGTTCATAATTTTTTTAGAATTCGTGACAAAAACGGTGAAGTGCTCGACTCGTGCACTTTCCTGAAACGTTACCAACATCCTTTAGTGAAAAGGATAGAAATTGAGGAAAAATCTGTGACCGGGACATTATTTGTACCGCCGGGTTAGTGGTTATTTAACTGTGAAATTATCTATTTCAATTATCAATTGCTTTATTGCTGAAATACGAATATTTCAAGGCAAAAAATAAATGTTAATTTGGCTAAAATATTGTATTACATTAAAATTCCTTTGGCAAAACTAAATAATGTTAATGACTCGGCAAAATACAAAAATATTTGCACGAAGTGGGATTCGAACCCACGCATGGATTACCATACCAGAAGACCCGAACCCACGGAACTCGCAGGAAGCTATCGCTTGAGTCTGGCGCCTTAGACCACTCGGCCATCCGTGCACACTGCCCCTGTGCTTGTTTCGATACGTGTTGTTGCCATAGCCCCGCCCATTTTTCTCTGTGTGTAGACGAGTTTCATAAATTCCGACTGCAACAAAAAAAATACTTATAGACGTAAAATAAATTAGAGACACTTTCATAAAATGAGGCACGTGGTTTGTGAAATGTATATTGTGCACGTCTATGTATTCCTTGCTAATTCTCCTCAATTTATTCAGCAAACAAATCAAAATCGTGTGCTCTACCGTGGCCTATACACCTATAAGAAACAGAGTAAAACTAAAAACGAGCACGTTATTGTAGATAAGTTAATATGTATGGTATGATGTACAGTTTATGATACTGGGATAATATGATGTGTAGGTTCCGGACCATTCCCAGCCATAGTTGACATGCTCGGTGGTAACGGGGGACTTCGCGAGAACCGTGGTGCTATGATGGCTAGCAGTGGGTTCGTCGTGTTATCGTTGGCATATCTTGGATATAAGAACTTGCCCAAGAGAATCAGAGACGTGGATTTGGAGTATTTTCAGGTACTGTATCTTAACTGTTGGAAATCTTCAAAGATAACTTTTTTCCTTAGCGGAATGAAACGTTTTTGACGATTCTGATGACCTACTGGCTTATTAATCCACTAGATTTCAAATCCGGTTTCCGAGATAAACCAACTATCTTCGTATTCTAATTAATTTAGGGTGCTATTGACTGGTTGTCCGCTTTACCGTACGTCGGTAAAATTGGCATCCAGGGAAATTCGTTTGGCGGTGCTATAGTGCACTACATTGCAATCAAAACGCCAAAGGTTCGCAGATTGTTTTTACTTTTAATTTTGGCATAGGGCATATATTACCAAATTGGACAAGCTAATCAGCTAATATAGTTTTTGACTATGATGAACGTGCGATGCAAAAATAGTTTCCGTGCCTATTTTACGTCTCCGCGCTGAGGGAAGGCGGCGTGCAAGCGGCGATGTGCATAAAACTTGCGAAACAGGAGCGCAAGCCTAGCGCTGCCGCTTGCAAGCCAATTTTCCCGATGCGACACAGCTTACCCATACATATATCACTCATGTTTTTGTAGATCAAGGCAGTGTGCAGCATCAATGGAGCTCATTGTTTGGACCTATTCACTCAATTCAAAGAAAAGGGAAAACTGATTCCAGCAGCACAGTTTGTCTTAAATTTTTAAATTTTATTAATTGTAGAATAGTTAATTTATAATTTAATTAGCAAATGTAAATCAGTTTCTGGCTACATTACCTTGCTATGATCGTTTTTTTTACTTCACAGTCTATTTCACAGTTTTTTGATTCACAGTTTAACAGTATATTTCACAGAGAAATAGTAAAGTAAGCGAAGTTACCAGAATACGATGTGTTACATGTTACACGTTTTTGTGATCAAAAAATTTGCTCCTATCAAAGATACCATCAATATCAATATGATCGGCATCAATTAATTATTAATTTATCAATAATTTAGTATCAATATGAATCGTGATCTCTATAACTCAAATGGCTACATGTGTCTTTCGCGTGTCGTCCAAAATATGAAGATTCCTCCAGCCGCAGAATTCGATTATTCTTCTGTTGGAGGGGACGTCGCGTTTCGATTCGTGGTTCGTGGTTTTCGTTTCGGTCGCGTTTAGCTATGCCGATTGCGCGAAACTGAAGCAACGTTTTGCTCGCGCATGTGTGGCTCACGTCGGGCGCCAGTACTGAAAAAGTACCGAAAAAAAAACTACCCGAAACTCTTAAATCTCTTAAAACTTATTATTCTTATTATTAGGTGAGCCGTGACGATCGGACGTACAACAGTCTCTATTCCTACGAATACTTGAAAGAGAAGATTGAAAAGCATGGTGAGTTGCGGATTTGTAGGAGAATTCAAATGGTCTAACTGAACTTGATTTCATCGAAGTTAACGCGGTAAAATTGGCGGGTTTTTTTAAAGGTACGTTAGGCAATTGCTTTCCTATGTATATATGCCAAGTGGTCTTCGTATTGTATTGGTTTCGATTTTTTATACTAATCATATCATTGCATGCAGATACCCAACATGCAGTCCGGCCAAGTTTCCTCAGTGATTCGACAGACATAACAAGAGTATTCAGGCGCAGGCCTTCACGTCGAGTGTGATCTCGTATTCGGTGGCCATTTGATTGACACGCCGCACTTGCCCAACTCGCCTTATGTGTTCGCTAAATATGCTCGTAAGTCTTATTTGTCAAGATTATTAAAGCAAAATAACGACCGGTTCTTGAAACGTAGGTACGTATGTCAAATTACTACATGTATCGTATGCAAGTGAGTATGAATTAGCATAAAAACCGACCCTAATTCAATCCCGCTTTGCATAAATATTTAGAAATACAGATACTTGAGATGCGTTGCAAAAACTGGCCACTATTTCGAGTTAACTAGCATACAAGTTGCTACAGGACTTACTTACAATTAGCACAGAATTCGCACAGTCGCACATCGGACTTCGCACAGGTCGTGAGCGCGGCGGTAGTGAGTGAATGAAACTTACTAGGTGTTCTTTTTCGTGGCATCCTGCCTTCTTTAGACAAATAAAGATAGAAGAGACGTCATTCTTCTATTTTATGCTAGTGTTAACTTTTCTCTTTAGGAACAATTCTAAACTATGGTGGCGATCAGTACATCCATGGAAAGAATCAAACAGAGGTTGGATAATGATTGTTCTTTAAAAAAACATAAATTTAAAGTGTCACGAAACGTGGTTTGTGAAAGTAATACTGTATTACACACAAATTTCGAGTTTTTTTATAAAAAGTTATAAATTCTGTGGAATTCAGGTGTGGCCGCGAACTTTGGACTTCTTCTCAAAATTCCTTGGAAAACCTATCCCACCACCCGACTGGAGAATGAATACTTCAAAACTTTAAATATATGTAATGTGTATGGATAACTTATTTACAAATTTTATGAATAATTATTAAGATATGCATCAATTCCCTTCGATAAGTGATATAACGAAAAACAAAAACTTTAATTCTTATATTAGAAAATCGAGGCACCGCTATAATAGAAAATAACAGGACTGTCTAATTTAAATTACCATTTGAAACATTATGATTATGATTTTAACATGTTTTTAATCGTAACATGCAATCTTCTTTGGGTTGGGTGCATGTAAGAAATGCGAACGATAAGAGCGACATGGCGCACCGCAATGTGTCTTGCTTCTCACGAACTCAACCCGGGTTCGAATCCAACCATGGTTTACCATGTTGTGCATTTGGTGCATTGCATAAACACTTATGGGATATTGATTGGGAAGGATCAGCGAGGCCGTTATCGTTAGCGAACCTCTTATCAACCTTCCTATATTCAGTTATTTCAATTATGTAATTGCCAGTTATATCAATTATATTATATCAATTATGTAATAGTTATATTTATTCTGAATTTGTTTGCTGCAAGCAATTGAGGAATATCGTTTAAAGCGAAATGCAGGCCGGTTTTTGAAATGCATCGAGCACACCTGCATTCTCAGGCATCATATGCAAATGAGCATAATTAGAATAAGAAATCGACCCCAATTAGTCCACTTCAACTGAGCATCAATAAGTAAGAATGCAGTTGTCCATGCGTTGCAAAAACCGGCCGGTATTTCGCTTTAAATTTATATCGTTCATATTTGCGGACAAAGTTTTCGTGATATGCATTTGCTTCAAACCACCACTTATGTTTTTGAGGATAATTGTATTTGTCATTTATTGTCCAGAAAAGGTACATTTATTTGTAATTAGAATTAAGTGAGCGTGTTTTGGATGCTGAAATAGAAAGAATGATCAGCTCATAAAACATTTCATAAGTGCAAACAGCTTTTCAAAGAGTACCCGATGTAAGAAAAAAGTTGTAAGCAAAAAAGTGCACAGTATCAAAACAAATTGTGAGAGCAAATTTTAACGTATAACCACTCAAAACTGAGTAACTCTTGTAAAGCCTGTTATGGCCTGGCCTAAGGTATTTCACCTTAGTTTACAATCATAAAGGATTTCATTACGCCTTAACGCACTTTACAACTTTACACTCTTCTAACTATATTTTTCTATTCGTTTCACAAAATTCTCCTCCGTCCTCTCGCTGTATTCTGATATGATCTAGTGCTATGAAGTTGTGGCGTTTTAATTTTCCCGCGATGAAGTATACCTGAAAATAATAAACTATTTAAAATCTCGTTTTCTATAACACCAAGCTTGGTACAGTCGTAGTGCAAAAGACCTTAGAGTGTGAGGTGTGTGCGAAATGTGTGCCAACTGGATTCGTGCACAATTTCGGCTCCACATGCGGCGTAGCGCGCTCCCTAAAGCTTATAGGGTACGTTCTGTGTCCGTGTTTTTTGTGAGCACAGAGTTTCACCAGTTTGCTTTGTATTGTTGACAATCATTCGTGGAAAGGCTTGGGTTTCTAATACCTTCACCGGAATAGCGGAGAATTAGAGACTATTACGTATAATGTAAACCCGGACCTTTTTCATTCCCGGCGGTAAATAAACCTTCTGATCGCGAAACCAATAATCGACTTTATTCACTCTTGGACTCGAATAGGGACAGTAGTCGAAGGAGTCCATGCAAACCTGTAAAAGTGTGGGTTAGAAGTTAGAACCAACAAAAAAAATGGACTTTGCAGTTCTAGTTCTAGTCCTCTTTCAGCTTGAGCTGCAAACATTCGATTGTAGGATATGCATAAGCAATACACGCAAACCCAGCGGGTGCAGCGCCCAGCAACCACAGTACTAGTGGGCAACACAAACAAAGCCCACCTGTGGCAAACACTTTGAGCTCGTGAGGTGCGCTACAAATACGCCAATAGAAATTGCAAGTAAATCATAAAACTCATGATAAATCCTACCCGAAGCTGTGGTCCAAACGATCTCAAAAACAAGTCGAATATGATATAAACTTCCGTGGTTGTCGGAGAAAATTTGGGCGATTCGAGCACAAAAATCTAAAATGTATTAGTTTGTATATTCATAAAGGGCTTCCCACATCTCATAAAGCAGGGTTCCCAGTCAAGATTGCAATACCTTTATATAAGTTATGAAGCGACTTCGATGGATTGTATGGTAATAGAACATATAAATATATAGTGAGTTTGACAAGAAATTATTTTTCATCATAAACATACCTCTTCCTCTAAATTGTTCGAATCGCTCCCCACGTAGACGAATCCCACTGAAATTATTGAGATAATCTAAAGGAACTTTATAGGACAACGAAACCCAAATTACCCTTTTCTGAGTCTCAGAGTCTAACAGAGGAATTTGTATTGTACAGCTCTAATTGCTGTTCTACTCTGGTCCTCAGGCGCGCAGCGCGGTAATGAGTAACCGCGTCCGCGGGAAAAGATTGCAAATTTGCATTGGAAATCTCGAGACACAGAGAAATAAGCCCCGCCTCCTTTTGGGCGCCTCCGCCTTTCCCATGTAAAAGCCATCTCTTACGGGCGCACGCGGATACGCATGTCCGCGCAGTGCGCCTGAGAACGCAGTATGATGGAGCCAATCGCCATCAACTCTATTTATGGACCCGATTATCCATCTCTCCCCATTACGTTTGTCTTATGAATGTTACAATAATAAATTATTTATTGATATTTTAGAGCGAAGCAGACCGGCCTATGAAAACGCATCGTGGACAACAGCATTCTTATCTATTTATGCTAAGTTGGGTCGAATTGGGGCCGGTTTTATTTTAATTTTAAATTGTTCTCATGTATATGGTGCATAACAATAAAGAAGCCCACGATGACTTTCAAAAACCGGATGTTAGTTCGCTTTAGTAGACACTCACAGTTCTCCCCCAAATCGTTGGTGTTGTCCTTGTGCACTCCTGTTAGCTTATTGCCGAGAAACATGTCGCTTAGCATCCACGGGGAGCTGAATTAGTTTTTTTTTTTGAAAAACAAATGTTGATAGCGCTGAGTTCTGCAAGTCTAATGCTAAGCCCTTTACTAAAACTGCTTGCTGCCACAATTTGCTAAACTTGTTGTTTGTTTGTCACCAGTGCACCATAGCAGCTGCACGAACGCTAGGAGTATGCTCCGAGCGGAATCCTACGTTTCAGGCGTTTGGTACAAGTAGTCCCTTCTCGGAACTCTTCAAAATAAGCGCAATCGTATTTATTACATAAACTTGGAAGATACGTTTCAGACGTTTCATATAAGTATGCAGTAGGATAATTTTAGAGGATCGTATGAGTAGTCGCCTCGGGCGGTGGTAGCCGTCTGGTAAAACAATAAAACGCTTATGTATTATAGAAACTTACGAACTGCCCGCTCCAGATAGACTGTAAAAGCACGTGTGATCTTCATTGAAGTCGCATTCGAGCGCATCACAAAGATTGAGCGAAATTGAACTTGAAACCGCTTCTTCTTCACCTTGCTGAGTATCGAGAGAGACGATCGGAGTCTAGAACACACTCAAAGTACCGTAGACAGATTAAATACCGTAGTGAATTTAGACCTTTGTCATTATGCGTATCATATACAAATTTCCCAAAGTAGGTACAATATTTTTAACCCCTGCCACTTGTTCTTTGTTCCCATACGGGAGCTACTACCCACTAATTCTGAATAAGATTTTCCAATTAATTTGGAATAAACTCACATCATCTCCAACAAGAATTGGTGTGCTTTTTGGATTGCTTCCGCCGGATTTTGAATCTCGAAGTCTGAATATGACTGCTTATAAAAGAGAACCGTCAGCTGGGTAACAACCATCACTATCTGTGATAAGGACGGATATGAGAAGAAATGGTTAGGTTATACCAGACACTCATTGAGTCTATCCGGCGTGTAGGAGGGCCAATCCCGCGCCACTTGTCATGCAATCAATATTGGGAAAGGCTCGTTCTAAAAATATCGCATACAAATTAAAACTAACTGTTTCCTGAGAGTGTCGACCGACGTGAAAGTTCTTGTCGGAGGTAGTAGGCCATCTGACGTTGTTCTGGACGGCGAGAGAGTGGGAAATTGTATGGAATCCGGAGAGATCGTCGACGGTGAGGGAATCACAGATAGCGTTGGGAAAAGACTCGGACGATCGGTGATAGAGTCCATAGTATCTAGTGACGAGACGATTGGGGATGGAGAGAGTGCAGAAGCTCGAGAGGGCGCAGGCAGGACTGGGAACCTGGGGAGTATGACCTCAGGCCCTGTGGATTCGGTATCACCTGTGACGTCATTAGTGAGATCACGAGTGACGTCAGAGGATTCAGATGAGATCGTTACCGAACTGTCCTCAGAGAGTGGAATTAAAGAATTTGAATCGCCGAGTTCGGTATCCAAATCGGTGGACGAATCAGAATCAATACTCCCAAAGTGGTGAGAACCCTGGAATATTGTTGGTTAAACATTGTCTGTGATTTAAACGTGAAACTAGCGGGAATTTTTCTGTAACTACGGCACCTCACCGAGTGGCGACGTGGTACCTCTGTGAGCCTTTGTGTTACGAAATGTGGTTTTTGGTCTTTCTGTTTGTGAAATGTTTTTCCTTGTGCGTAAGCATAGGCACAAACATCAAAACGTTTACCCTGGATCTCTCACTAAACAGAGTTTTAAAGTGAATACCGGGCGGTTTTTGAAACGCATCGCGGACAACTGGATTCTTACGTATTTATGCGAAATCGCTCAATTTTTCATCTAATTTATGTCATTTGCATAAGCTGAATAAGAACTATGGTGTGCACTATGGTGAAAAACCGGCCGGTATTTCGCTTTAAATAACGAAGCATGCATACACTACCTGTTCCACGTCTGGAAATGTTCCCTTGAAGTTGACGGAATCTTCTCTTTCACCAACTTGATTTTTGATAAGTTTGTCATCATTGATGGATCGAATGGCATTGGGACCCAGGGTCGGAGAGGTATCTTCATTAACCTGATTATATTTGAAGGTTTACGTAAACCAACTCTCAAGCTGTACTAATAAAATACTAAACCGGAAATTATTGGACAAAAGTAAATTGACGAGGTATGTGCCGCGTTAGGTATGGTGGTGTTAGAGAGAAAAATTCATATTTTTTCGTCAGGTTTTCTTTTATTTCTTGGTCTGGTTTTCTATTCCACATATTATGCTCGTGATTTTAAACTGAGCTACTAGGCTCTAAGGTTCAAGGGAGCCAAATTAAGATATCTGTATCACCACTCACCAATTCACATATCTGTCCGTCGTAGTGTATATTGTCAATCAGAGCCAGAGCCGCCTCATCTACGCCGAAAACCTCTATTCGTAATTTGAATTGTTTAACGGATTGAGCAATTGTCACGTTCAGAGGATTCTCCCCAGAATCCATGTACTGAAAATAATGAGTCTTCAAGGTCATTGATGAAGCTCCGCGCCAGCGCTGCGAACGAAAAGAGGGTCTGCCGCAGCGGCGCGTACCTTCCACATGTGCGCGGAAAGGTGTTCCATTCCAGTTGGCGCACCTTTTATAGGTGCATCACAGGTGCGCCATCGGTGAGCTTGATCTGGCATTCTCGCACCTTTACAACCCCCGCCGCAGCATAGTGAGGTGTGCCGCGTCGCCTTGTCGGACCCTCTTTTTGTGCGCGCGATGGCGCGTAGTTTCGCGAGAATTTAAGGGCTCACGTTTTGCCCACAGGTTGCATGCGAGAAGTTCGCCGTCGAAACAAAAAGACCCGCCGCAATTATTTTCATAGAAAAACAGATAATTACAAACCTGGCAGGACGTCATCCCTTGCTCCATAACAATACAAACTTTTAATTCCACTTGAACACTATTGGTCCAGAAACTGGAATCAAAGTATTCTTAGTTTCGTTTTAATGGGGTTTACAAATGCTTAAAATCTACCGTATTTCGGAACTACATGAGAATATTTTATAATTTCTCATATTAAATATTCACCTTTAGTTCCAAAATACTGCACGTTTGACAGAAAAACGCGTGTTTTTGGCAGACTTTTGAACCCCATAATCAAAGATTAGCCTTTTTCCAAATAATATGGAAATCAAAATGTTTGTGATGTAGAGACGAGACACACGGAAGATATGAGATATTAGTGACGTAAGAGATAGAGATTATCAATAGGCACAAAACTAGGGACACAAGGAGCATGCCCACTTGCTCACCATGAGATTTAGCTCAGCGCTTCAGGTAAAACCAGAAAAAGAACTCACTCAAATTTGAGTTGAGCCTCCTTGTATTGACAAGGAATCTGTATCTCCAGAACTGCATTCTTGTCAGAAGCACTATATTCACCGCCAGCAAGAAGAAAGAAATCATCTGCAAGAAATTTGGTAAAACAATGATAATACTATAATACAATAGTTCTACTGCATTCCCGTGTGTACAAAAGAGTAAAATACATGGGAAAGACTGTTGTACAGTTTTAACTTTCAAAGCGAAATAATGCCCGGGTTTTGAAACGTATGGTGGACAATGCATTTCCAGATGTTTTCATGGAAATGTCGTAAATCAGTATAAAAATCGAGTTCAATTCGAGCTCACTTTGTATAATTCGTAGGAATTCTAGTGTCGGTCATACGTCATGCATTTCAAAAAGAACATTCTACGACAAAAACTAGGACACAAACAAACACACCAAATTATTAGAAACCAAACTGTGTTTTAGCTATCTCAGAAACGTATTTTTGAAACTTCGAGAAACTTACCGAAAGCAAATCCCCTTGGACTTGTACAATCAAAACGTTCCATATCGAAGAATGTTTCGAACCGGGCTTTTGAGAATCTAAATGTTTAAAGTGGTATCACATGTTTTTGAAAAGTCAGTAAAATAACTCCATTTCCATGCTTTAAATGCAAATGAGTTTTATTAGAATAACAAAATCGGCTTCAATTCGAATTTAGGAATTTAGTTTTCATTGCGAACCAATCTGGTCACTTTTTCAAGAGATCTCAAGTATGCAACGGGATGTAAAGAAATGATGATTTAACCTACACATATAATGATAGGAAATATGTAAATATATATATACCAGTCGCCAGGCGCGATATGCATTCAATTTCTTACCTAATTGGCCCGGCCGTGTACCAACTACAGTATTCCTTGTCAACATCGAATTGACATGTTATTCGACCGCCTTCTTCCACTGACAAATCCGCCTGATCGGTGAAAGTGTATAGAGATGCGGTCGATCGCATTTCTGGAAAAATCAATATTTTTTTTATTCATTTCTCTTCATCGATTTCACCTCTGTCTCTCTCTCTCTCTCTCTCGCTCTCTACCTAATTCAAATCTCTGTGTGTTACTCTCATGCAACTTTCTCTCTGTATTGTACCTAGTTTGTGAACCGATACCAATGTTGATACCTGCGCCTCAACATATCCTATGTGAATTGTGTGCCGGAAGGGTGCCGGAAGGGTGCCGGAAGGGCATCCAGTTTTTCATATGCTACGTATGATATGTGTATCATACAAAAATTTCTCAAACTAGCTACAGTACTCTCTGGATCGTTCTCTTTCAAGTCCCATTGTCTCTCTCTCTCTCTATCTCTTGCTCTCTCTCTTGTTCTCTATCGCTCTCTCCCTCTCTCTCTCTCTCTCTCTCTCTTCTTCTCTCTCGCTCTCTCTCTTTTCTCCTCGCTCTCTCGTTCTCTCTCTCTCGTTCTCTCTCTCTCGTTCTCTCTCTCTCGTTCTCTCTCTCTCTCTCTCTCTCTACTCCTCCCTTCTTCCCCACCTTGAGCAGTGTACTCTCTGAAGTTTGCAGCCTGACATCTCATCTTTCTCTCTTGAAATTTTGATTGTGATACGCCCTTGGCTCTGGCCCTCGAGTGCGAATCCTCGTATCCTCCGATACCCTGATTCTCAGGATCGTAAGAAAAGGATTCCGAAGTACCGTACGATGGACTACTGTAGTACCCGGAAGAACCGGACGTGGATCCGCAAGCGCAACAGGAATCTAGATGTAGAGGGTTGATGGATGTACACTTGTATTATATTCAAATTTATGTGCCTTGGGTATTTTCGGCACATAATAGAGCACAAATTGCATAAAATACATGAAAGTACAGTATGCTTTAAGACATCTGTGCCGAATCAGATGCAAATAACCAATTACGTACTCATACAAGTTCACCGATCTAAATTGATGTCACTCACAATGAAACATCCACTGTTTATCTGTAGGCATAAGTACAAGAAACCTACCTAGCAGAAAATCAACAGTTACCAATGCGAAGAGCCATCGAATCATGCTGGGACCATCCCTAAAAGAATTTTTTTCTAAAGCCATATGACAGCCACTTTTGTAATGTATGCCGAACGCTGTATTCCGAGGTAGTGTGTGCAAATTACTGTGCGAATACTGGGCGATTTTTATTCTGATCATATTAAGGTCAATACAACATACGGGAATGCAGTTGTGCAAAATACTTTTCAAAAATCGACCGTCATACCGCTATAATATTTGGGCACTATTTGGTTAAAATTTCTACAGCTGCATTCGATGAAAAGGCGAAATTGTTTGACACATAATTCAAAACAAAACACGTGCCTGAAGTACACGATTCAGAAATTCTAGACTTTAGTTTCAGCGGATGAAACATATCAAGCAATTCTACCATACCGTCACAAACAAAACCCTATCTCTTATGGCAGAGGCTGGCCGGTAACTAAAATATTGGCAGGTTTTTGAAACACATCCATTACACCACTTATGCAGCCTATGCAAATGAACATAAATTAGAATAAAAAAAACCGTGCTGAATTCGAGCAAATAAGCATAAGTCAGCTGTCCACGATGCATTTCAAAAATCGACCATTATTTCGCTTTAATAGTGAATAATTCGTTTGAAGCACCAATGCTGCGCGGTCAAAAAGTATGTCTTATATTTATACATCAAGGAACAGAGATTGTTGTGCGAAAAGTTTGTGTGTAAACTTGAAGGATTAGAGGTTATATTATTAATAGTATAAGTGAACGTGAACTAGTACTAATATTGCCCGAGAGGAGAAAGTTGTCTCAGTACTCGAGGAAAGTAGGGTGGTTGTCCTCAGTTACTGTATATGTGTCAATGAATAGTGCCCTCCCCTCGCGGCGACCACCGAGGTAATTGCGAGCGGTAAGCTACCGCCAACCGACCGATGACATACGAGGTACACTTGTTGCCTAGAGAATGGGTTCACTCTTGCTGGTTTATTATTAGCCGGTCAGATTTTCTGGGTCAATTCACTGACTCGGAGGTATAGCGCTTTCACCTCCTATTGTGTAACTAGCACTGAATTGGGCACATTGAGAGAAAATACGAAGGTCGAGAAATTACGCTTTCGTTATGTAACAAGCGGGACAGGAAGTTCGTAGAGCAGGGGGGTTAGCTTGGTGTATTATGAAAATAAAATAAAATATCGAAACTAATCAAAAGCTAGACGTGTAAATTCATAGGTATACTTGAGATAAACAATTTAAGAAATCCGCGTAGGTGATGTTGTTACAGGTTACAGAACATCTCACGTCCTAAGAGGTTACAAGTCGCCAAAAGGTTCCTTGTTTTTTCCAAAGTACCCAGAAGATAATAATAATAATAATAATTTATTGATACACTAGTCGGCTCGCGCCGCCTGAGGCGACTTACATGGAAATATGTTTGGTTTAGCATGGGCAGACTCATATACAAAGCTTCAAACGTATCATAAGAAATTCACATAATAGGAAACAATTGCATATGCATACTTCGATATTGAGCTGCGAAACTCTTTTTTTACCCGAGTACGAAATTTGCATTTCCGTAACGCACATCGGTATGCAAATTAGGCTACAGTTACTCTTTTATATAATAAGACAATTGCATATGCATATACTCCGATACTGAGCTGCGAAACTCTTTTTATACCCGAACACTAAATTTGCATTTCGTAATAGTGTATTTATCTCCAGTTTCGCAGGGCCGAAACAGGGCGAATCTGGCCCAAAAATCATTCAGCGCGGCTTTCACTTTCCATATACATAAGCACAATTTGAAACTCGCTACAAAAATTGAAAATCAGGGACAAATTTGAATTTAATACAGATATTCGCATGCAAGTAGCTAATACGTGTACTAATTCAAATTTGTCCCTGATCTTCAATTTTTGTAGCGAGTTTCTCAATGAGTTTCTATATGGAAAGTGAAAGCCGCGCTGAATGATTTTTTTGAGGTGTTTCGGCCCTGCGAAACTGGAGATAAATACACTATGACGCACTCGGTATGCAAATTAGGCTACAGTTACTCTTTTATATAATAAGATAGTAAACATTTTTCATACTATATTTTTTATTGTGGTAATTAATCATTTGTATATGATGCGTGGGAATGTGTTATACGTCAGCCAAAACTAATTTCAACAAATTTTGCTACACCGCTTCACCTACCTTGTTTATGTCCTCTTTTAAAGCCGCGTTGTACCTGCTTTCGGAAATTTGCATATTATACGCATCTTCGATGTATCCTATGTAAATTTGGCACCGGCAGCTTCGTCGGGCACCAAACATTTGCATAGGCTACATAGAATACGTGTATCGTATGTGCAAATTTCCGAAAGCAGGTACAAAGCTGCTTTAACGAAGCACTTGGTTGCAGACTATGTCTTCATGGAAAACAGCATTGACGGGCCGTACTGCATCCGGAGAATCGAAGAACTCGTCAAGGTATTTTAATTTTCTTTGAAATTTACTTGTTTCTCTTATTCCGAATAATCGCAATCTTTCTATGTGACTTTTTCTCATGTACGACTTTAAAATCGATGATAACTAGAAGAAAACGAACTTTCACAAGATAATAATTATGGCATTTTTACGACTAGATATTGAATCTATTTTGGTGAGACAACAACGTTGGTGAGAAGTGAGGACTACCGACTCATTGAATTAAAATAACTTTTCACTTTCTGCAAATAGGCCAATCTTATTTAGCAGTTTGCTACAGTACATCTCATACTGTAGTACAAATGATGTAGTTAATGATGTCATACAGTCATACTGTACGCCGGTATTCTTGTCATGTCGCGCGAGTCATATAGTCAGCCACCGGTTGACACCTCTTGACACCTCACAACAACAACAACCATGCAACGTGGAACTTTTTGCGCGCGCGCAAAGTGTGGTTGAGCTTTCAAGTGGTGTTACACGTGGTTCATGAAACCTTTGCTGAACACATTCTCATACATTTCCATGTATGTCGAGCAATTGTCGAGTTTTTTTCTTGAATTTAGTTGTTATTAGTTAGCAGGTACCGTAATGGGAATGAGAGCGCCGCACCATAGATGGTGTCATTATATATAGAGGAACAAAAATTTCGCGTGACACTGAGAAAGGCGGAATCAAAAACTATTCGTTTACTGCTGTGTTGTGCGCTAATGATTTATAAAAAAAATTTAATACTACCAAATTGTGCAAATAACCGCTAAAGAAAATGGCGAGCTTGGAATGAAAACGTTCGTGAATACGTTCGTGTTTAAAGGTGTCAGGTGATGTTTTCGTTTGGCCGTCTTTGGAGACCGATTTGTCAAAAAGACTCACTGATGGATGTCAACTAGCGAAGTAAACGTAGCAGACCTAATTGTAATGTGTACTCTTCCTTCTACCAACAAAACAGGGGTCCAAGGAAAAGAATGAGCGGCAAATGTGCCAGGACATTGCAGAAACTTCATCGGTGGGCGAGGCACGTCTTTAGCGGGCCGCTCACCTCACGCTCACACCAGTGTTGTAGTGCGCCAACTGAAACACACCTTATCCTCACCCATGCTCGAAATTGGTTCTCACTGCTGAACTTTAACCCTTCAACATGTTTCAACCCTTATCGATAAATGTCAAAAAAAAAAAAATTTATTGCAATAAACCGGTCACGATCACAATAAATTATACGCGCACATTTGTTTTATCGTGAAGACAACAATTTCAAAAAGTGCGCGCTCGACTACCGTAAGACCGTGCGCGTACACCTTTGCATAGCCTCTAGCATGTATAAGCAACATCAAGACCTCTAGCTAGTTCCTGACACATCCAGGGACTAGCGATTCTTATAGATAATCTTCTCATCTTCACATCATTTTAATGTACCCAGTCATCACAATAAGTCGTGAGTCATTTTTTTTATGCGAGTCATTTTTATCCCTCCTGGCCCTAGCCCAAAGACGTCGAGCAATTAGTCATTTGGAACTCGCCGTCTACTGCTCAGGACCTCTGCGGAACATGTCATAAGCAAACATTGTATATGTATTTTCACCCTTGAGTAAAGGTGCACGCGCTTGAATCATAACTTTTTTTTATCACCTACAAGCCTTCAATTGTCTTAATTTTCCGAAAATGTGTTCAACGACAAACCAAAAATACACAAAATGCCGTAAACATAATCTTTATTTCCTAATTTATTACATATGATAGAACGGCTAAGAGAAAGAACAGCCAGTAATTAAACTTCATGACATTCCCTGACTAGCCAAGCATAAATCGTCCATCCTTCGAGCACAAAGTGGACTATACAGCATCAGATTGTAGCCTAAACTAAAAACGTATACTTGTAACTTACAAAAGGGTATTCGCGTGTTTTCTAAAAGGCATAAAGGGGGCTGACACATCTTCTGCTTACTAAAAACAAACAACAAACGTCACCCAACACAAGTTATTGTTCACTGAACTTGGTGAACGTTGTGATGGTTAAAGCGAGTGCTACGACGTGCTACGACGAGGTGCTACGACGATGTCCGCCTTCACGCGACCAGGTGCTACGACGATGTCCGCCTTCACGCGGTGCAGCACGACAGTCCAAGGACTGCAAAGGACATCTACCCACCTTCTCCGGACACCAGTTCGGAAGATCACTCGCGAGATCACTCTCACCCTCACCTTCCCTCACTTATCCTCAACATCACTTTTTTCTACTAAGGGACAGCCCGATTCGGCTGGTCTGTCCCGATTACTACTTCTTCAAGCCGGAGACGTCGAAGAAAACCCAGGCCCAACCACAACAACATGGCTATGCACCACATGCAAACGCAAAGCTAACACCAATTGCGTGCAATGCTCTACATGTCGAAACTGGGTTCACACCAAAAGCATCTGCAGCGGGTTGCAGTCAGTGTCACAATACACCCAGGCAACCTTCGCCTGTCCATCCTGCGCTCACTCCACCCGCACACCGCCGGACCCAACGATATCAGTCATCACACCCGCTCTGCCGACACCTGTCACAGACCCTAAGACCTCGCGGTCAAAGGGAGCAAACGTCACTTGCAACTCCTCCAACATCGGCCCTTCGGACATCAGAATCCTGCAATACAACTGCAATGGCATCGCCGGCAAAACGACGGAGATCCTCGACATCCTCACTCGAAGGAAAATCGACATCGTCGTTCTACAGGAAACCAAACTATCTGCAAGATCGAAGTCGCCGGTCTTACCAGGTTACGCTCTGATACGCAAGGATCGCAACGGACCCAACCCTGGTGGAGGCCTTCTAACAGGAATCAGCCATGGGTTGAACTACTCCGTCATCCCCTCACCTGCTGACGCGCATCTGGAGTCTCTCACAATTCGCGTTACGGATGCTAAAGGACAACCTCTGACCATCTCAAATATCTACATCCCACCAGCAAGCTCATGCGCCCCGGGATACGAGGCTGACATCTCTCACTTCCTCCGCAACAGCGATAACTCAATAGTGCTGGGAGATTTCAATGCCCACGACGCTTCCTGGTACTCCAGCAACTAAGACACCCGCGGTACAGTCATTGCAGACGCCATCGATGCACACGACTTCGCAGCTGTGAATCGAGACTGCCCAACACGCATTCCCTCCAACGGTCGCCCAACCTCTCCGGACATCACCATCTGCGCTCTTGAACTCCTCCCTCAAGTCAACTGGAAGACCATCACCTCGGGCAGCTCCGACCACCTCCCCATCATCACCGAGCTCGTCGGCTCCAAGTACATCCGAACACACCGCAACCAGACCTTCGCTAACTTTGGCAAGGCTGACTGGATTCGCTTCAAGAGACTGGTGAAGAAAAACTCGAGGCCTACCCTATCCCTAGCTTACCCGCCCCACAAGCTGAGCCCTTCCTACGGAAGATCCTGCAATCTGCAGCCGCCAGCTCTATACCTCGCGGTCGAGTACACAAAGGGGTATCGGCGCTCTCACCGGAGATTCTCGACTGGATGGCCCAACTCGACGCTCTCAGAGAAGACGACCCCTCCTCTCCGGACATCGCCTCGCTCAACATCAAGATCCGAAGGGCAACCGACAAAAACAAACGTGACACATGGAGACAGTTCATGGAGGAGTTTGACCCAAAACGGGACGCCAACAAGCTTTGGAAGACCATCAAAATGCTTAACGACAAGTGCAGACCTCCACCAAACGGCGCGGTCGAATTTGGCAACATATGGTCACCGAGTCCAACAACATCGCCAACTGCTTCAACAAACATTTCACCCGACCCGTTGAATACTCCACGGACAAGGGCAACAGGAAAATACGCAGACACACTCAAGAACTGTCCACTCAAGACTTCGAAGACTTCACAACAACAGAAGTCGGAACGGCCATCAGGAGATCCAAGAAATCGCGTGCCATCGCCCTGACGGACTCGCACTCGTCATGCTCATCATCTGGGCAAACGAGGCATAGCAGCAGTCACCCACATTATCAACGACTCCCTCAGAAGCTGCAGGATACCGATGATATGGAAATCATCCATCATACTCCCCCTTCTAAGCCAGGCAAAGAAGCAGAACGGCTCGGGATATCGTCCAATCTCTCTGCTATCACCATTTGCCAAAATAATGGAACGTCTCCTCCTGGAAGTCATAAGACCACCTGCAACCTGCGGCTCACCAACACGGTTTCACCTCCGGTAGATCAACCCGACTGCGCTTCACACTCTTTCCGAGGACATCGCAGAAGGTTTAACCAAAAGAAACCAGCCAGTCGCACCGTCTCATGGCCATTGACATGAAGGCCTTCGACAGCCTCGACATCCACAAGCTCACAGACCGGATGCTCAAGACGGGCACTCCCGACTACGCCAAGAAGTGGCTGGCCAACTATCTCAGAGGCAGAACAGCACGGACCACCTTCAGAGAAGCCACCTCCAAAGCTGGACAAGTTCGAAGCGGAGTTCCACAGGGTAGCGCTCTATCACCTACCCTCTTCAACTTATACCTCAAGGACCTCCCGGACCACCAACACAAGGTCAAGGTCATATCTTATGCCGACGACATAACCGTATGGGCCTCTGAACCCACCATATCGGCTGCGGCTGACCATCTTCGAGCTGCTCTTCCAGCAATTGAAGACTTCTTGAGGACGCGCAAGCTCTCCATCCCCCGCTAAAAGCCAACTGATGCTCCTCACGCCATTCAGCAAGGAGTACCGGACTACCCTCACATAACCGTTGGAAACGTCCTGGTCCCTACAGTCAACACTGCCAAGATACTGGGCGTCACCTACGACACGATGTTCACATTCAGTCAACATGCCAGGAGGAGTCGCTGCCCGCATCACCCAACGCAACAACGTGCTCAAGGCCTTAGCAGGAAGCACATGGGGTAACCAGAAGGAAACGCTACGCCTCACCTACAAGGCTATCTCCCAAGCAGTTATGCCTATGCAGCCCCAGCCTGGTCCAGCTTCGTCTCCACCTCCGCCATTGACTCGATCCAGCGTGCCCAGAATGCAGCCCTCAGAACCATCACAGGAACCACAAAATGGCAGACATCGATCACCTCCACTCAGATGCAAAGATAATGCAAGTCCGCAGCCATCTGGACATGCTCTCCGCTCAATTCCTCGCTCGCTCCTCTGATCCGAGCCACGCCTGTCACGGAATCCTGCAGAAGCCCCTTCCGCCTCGCAACATGAAAGCGAGCACCCGCATGGCCCATAAGAACACGGTCATGGCAGCTATCGCAGGAGCCTCCGACCCAAGCTGCGCAAAGGCAGTCGCCGCGCAGTCCACACCATAGCAGTCGCCGAGGAAAAACGCACACTCAAGCCACCCGCCATCCTGGGGGGAGACCGCCACCAGACATCCACAAAGAAGAAGCAGATCTTCCGCGAAACGTCAGATGCACCCTCAGCCAACTCCGCTCCGGTCACAGCAGATTCACGAACCACTACCTCCATCGTGTTGACGACAGCGTTCCAGACTCCTGCCCAGATTGTGGAAACAGCCCCCACGACGTCCACCACCTCTTCACTTGCCCCGCCCACCCCACGACGCTCATTCCTACCAATTTATGGAATCAGCCACGGGAAGTGGCAACATTTTTAGGCCTCTTATAGCCCATCTCGCGAGGATGATCAACCACGCTGGCTGCCTCCGGCAACAACAACAACATGGTTAAAGCGAAATAGCAGTCGGTTTTTGAAACGCATCTCAAATATCTGCATTCTTATGCAGTTATGCAAAGTGAGGTCTAATGGGGTCTAGTTTTTTTTCTATTTTTTTTGCTCATTTGCATATGTTGCATAAGAAAGCAGGTACGCAATGCGTTTCAAAAGCCGGCCGGTATTTCGCTTTAATCTAGTAACGAAAAGAAACTTTATTAAAGAAAACTAATCACCTTGAGCGCGGTCTCGAATCGGTCATCAATCAGTCTCATTTTCCCACGGGGCATACAAAAAGTAGTTTTCAAAGCATCCACATCCCAAAGGCTCTGGCGATTGTACATAGGCTTGGGATACCATTTGGATTTCTTTTCCGTCATAGAGCGTATGTGAATTCCAACCAACCGGTGAAGTGCACTGTGGCGTTACTTTCTGAAATCAATCAAGAAATGAATGACCCAGGATCCTAGCCCGAAGACCGAAGACATCCGCGTAGCCTGAGGCTAAGAGGGCTAGAGAGAGGAAGAGGAGAGCGCGAGGGAGGAAGAGACGGAGAGGGTCGGAATTTGTCATCTGAACTCGTCGTCTGTGCTCAGGACCTCTGCGGACCATGTCATAAGCAAACCTTGTATTTGAACTGCCTTGAAAAAAGGTGCACACGTTTGAAGCGTAAAAGAAATTTTAATGATAATATGACTAATATGGCAATCTACTAATTCACAATCACTAATTCGTTCCTTATACGCTATTATGAAACACTAAACCCATTAGTGTCTTAGCTAAAAGTAAAGAGTAAAATGTGTAAGATACGGCAGCTTCCAAAAAGTACCCCACAATATGAAAACACACCATTGCACAGAAGCGTGGAGCCTCCTGAGCAGTAAATAGAAGAAAGAATTCCGTAGTTGTATATAACAGTTCATGATCCTAAATGGAGAGAAATAAGAGGCAAATTACGAGTTGCGGAGAAACTATGCATAAGCAATTGCTTGTCATATATAATTAAAAATTGCTGGCAAACCTTGGCACGTGCGGAAAGCATCACTGCGTCACGGACGAAGAAGTCTTCGAAGACACGAAGGCTGACACGACTGCATCCATCATTCCATACGGTGAGCCTCCTCACCTAAATCAGACAGGAGACAGAACCACATAGAGACTCTTAGTGGGTTCACTGCTACTATTATTCATCATTAGTCTAACTACTGCAGTCTCAACAACTGGCACAAACTACACAAAAGTTTCGAAGCGCATCGTAGACCCCATGGCGCGCTAGGCAGGAAACTGGCGCGGGACGAGCACACACTACACTGTGTGGAACTCGTATTCGGCAGGCGCCCCGCAGCAGCCATCTTCCCCGACCTATCTAAACTAAACTAAACTAAATATTTTAACTAGAGTGCCACGCTGCTTCATGACTAATAATAAAAATATATGTGGTGCCCCATGCGCGCTAGGCAGGAAACTGGCGCGGGACGAGCACACACTACACTCGAAGTGTGGAACTCGTATTCGGCAGGCGCCCCGCAGCAGCCATCTTCCCCTACCTATCTAAACTAAACTAAACTAAATTTTTAACTAGAGTGCCACGCTGCTTCATGGCTAATAATAAGGAATATATTGGTCCCAAAACCCATGCGCATGCGCGCTAGGCAGGAAACTGGGCGCGACGAGCACACACTACACTCGAAGTGTGGAACTCGTATTCGGCAGGCCCCGCAGCAGCCATCTTCCCCTACCTATCTAAACTAAACTAAACTAAATATTTTAACTAGAGTGCCACGCTGCTTCATGACTAATAATAAAAATATATGTGGTACCACATGGGCATGCGCGCTAGGCAGGAAACTGGCGCGGGACGAGCACACACTACACTAGAAGTGTGGAACTCGTATTCGGCAGGCGCCCCGCAGCAGCCATCTTCCCCTACCTATCTAAACTAAACTAAATATTTTAACTAGAGTGCACGCTGCTTCATGACTAATAATAAAATATATTATGGTGGTACCCCATGGGCATGCGCGCTAGCAGGAAACTGGCGCGGGACGAGCACACACTACACTCGAAGTGGTGGAACTCGTATTCGGCTGCGCCCCGCAGCAGCCATTTCCCTGCCTATCTAACTAAACTAAATATTTTAACTAGAGTGCCACGCTGCTTCATGACTAATAATAAAAATATATGTGGTGCCCCATGCTCCTAGGCAGGAAATGGCGCGGGACGAGCACACACTACACTCGAAGTGTGGAACTCTATTCGGCAGGCGCCCCGCGCAGCCATCTTCCCCTACCTATCTAAACTAAACTAAACTAAATATTTTAACTAGAGTGCCACGCTGCTTCATGACTAATAATAAAAATATATGTGGTACCCCATGCGCATGCGCGCTAGGCAGGAAACTGGCGCGGGACGAGCACACACTACACTCGAAGTGTGGAACTCGTATTCGGCAGGCGCCCCGCAGCAGCCATCTTCCCCTACCTATCTAAACTAAACTAAATATTTTAACTAGAGTGCCACGCTGCTTATGACTAAAATAAAATATATGTGGTACCCATGCGCGCTAGGCAGAAACTGGCGCGGGACGAGCACACACTACACTAGAAGTGTGGAACTCGTATTCGGCAGGCGCCCCGCAGCAGCCATCTTCCCCTGCCTATCTAAACTAAACTAAACTAAAATTTTAACTAGAGTGCCACGCTGGCTTCATGACTAATAATAAAAAATATATGTGGTACCACACATGCGCGCTAGGCAGGAAACTGGCGCGGGACGAGCACACACTACACTCGAAGTGTGGAACTCGTATTCGGCAGGCGCCCCGCAGCAGCCATCTTCCCCTACCTATCTACACTAAACTAAACTATTTTAACTAGAGTGCCCCGCTGCTTATGACTAATAATAAAATATATGTGGTACCCCATGCGCGCTAGGCAGTAAACTGGCGCGGGACGAGGCCACACACTACACTCGAAGTGTGGAACTCGTATTCGGCAGCGCCCCGCACAGCCATCTTCCCCTACTATCTAAACTAAACTAAATATTTTAAACTAGAGTGCCACGTTGCTTCAGGACTAATAATAAAAATATTTGTGGTACCCCATGCGCGCTAGGCAGAAAACTGGCGCGGGACGAGCACACATACACTCTAAGTGTGGAACTCGTATCGGGCAGGCGCCCGCAGCAGCCTCTTCCCCTACCTATCTTAACTAAAACTAAATAAATATTTTAATAGAGTGCCACGCTGCTCAGACTAATATAAAAATATATGTGGTACCCCATGCGCGCTAGGCAGGAAACTGGCGCGGGACGAGCACACACTACACTAAGTGTGGAACTCGTATTCGGCAGGCCCCCGCAGCAGCCATTCCCCTACCATCTAAACTAAACAAACTAATATTTTAACTAGAGTGCCCGGCTTATGACTAATAATAAAAATATTGGTGTACCCCATGCGCGCTAGGCGGAAACTGGCGCGGGACGAGCACACACTACACTCGAAGTGTGGAACTCGTATTCGGCAGGCGCCCCGCAGCAGCCATCTTCCCCTACCTATCTAAACTAAACTAAACTAAATATTTTAACTAGAGTGCCACGCTGCTTCATGACTAATAATAAAAATATATGTGGTACCCCATGCGCGCTAGGCAGGAAACTGGCGCGGGACGAGCACACACTACACTCGAAGTGTGGAACTCGTATTGTTGTTGTTGTTGCCGGAGGCAGCCAGCGTGGTTGATCATCCTCGCGAGATGGGCTATAAGAGGCCTAAAAATGTTGCCACTTCCCGTGGCTGATTCCATAAATTGGTAGGAATGAGCGTCGTGGGGTGGGCGGGGCATGTGAAGAGGTGGTGGACGTCGTGGGGGCTGTTTCCACAATCTGGGCAGGAGTCTGGAACGCTGTCGTCAACACGATGGAGGTAGTGGTTCGTGAATCTGCTGTGACCGGAGCGGAGTTGGCTGAGGGTGCATCTGACATTTCGCGGAAGATCTGCTTCCTCTTGTGGATGTCTGGTGGCGGTCTCCCCCCCAGGATGGCGGGTGGCTTGAGTGTGCGTTTTTCCTCGGCGACTGCTATGGTGTGGACTGCGCCGGCGACTGCCTTTGCGCAGCTTGGGTCGGAGGCTCCTGCGATAGCTGCCATGACCGTGTTCTTATGGGCATGCGGGCGCTCGCTTTCATGTTGCGAGGCGGAAGGGGCTTCTGCAGGATTCCGTGACGGGCGTGGCTCGGATCAGAGGAGCGAGCGAGGAATTGAGCGGAGAGCATGTCCAGATGGCTGCGGACTTGCATTATCTTTGCCTCTGAGTGGAGGTGATCGATGTCTGCCATTTTGTGGTTCCCTGTGATGGTTCTGAGGGCTGCATTCTGGGCACGCTGGATCGAGTCAATGGCGGAGGTGGAGACGAAGCTGGACCAGGCTGGGGCTGCATAGGCATATACTGCTTGGGAGATAGCCTTGTAGGTGAGGCGTAGCGTTTCCTTCTGGTTACCCCATGTGCTTCCTGCTAAGGCCTTGAGCACGTTGTTGCGTTGGGTGATGCGGGCAGCGACTCCTCTGGCATGTTGACTGAATGTGAACATCGTGTCGTAGGTGACGCCCAGTATCTTGGCAGTGTTGACTGTAGGGACCAGGACGTTTCCAACGGTTATGTTGAGGGTAGTCCGGTACTCCTTGCTGAATGGCGTGAGGAGCATCAGTTGGCTTTTAGCAGGGGAGATGGAGAGCTTGCGCGTCTTCAAGAAGTCTTCAATTGCTGGAAGAGCAGCTCGAAGATGGTCAGCCGCAGCCGATATGGTGGGTTCAGAGGCCCATACGGTTATGTCGTCGGCATAAGATATGACCTTGACCTTGTGTTGGTGGTCCGGGAGGTCCTTGAGGTATAAGTTGAAGAGGGTAGGTGATAGAGCGCTACCCTGTGGAACTCCGCTTCGATTTGTCCAGCTTTGGAGGTGGCTTCTCTGAAGGTGGTCCGTGCTGTTCTGCCTCTGAGATAGTTGGCCAGCCACTTCTTGGCGTAGTCGGGAGTGTCCGTCTTGAGCACCAGGTCTGTGAGCTTGTGGATGTCGAGGCTGTCGAAGGCCTTCGACATGTCAATGGCCATGAGAACGGTGCGACTGGCTGGTTTCTTTTGGTTGAAACCTTCTGCGATGTCCTCGGAAATAGTGTGAAGCGCAGTCGTGGTTGATCTACCGGAGGTGAAACCATGTTGATGAGCCGCAGGTTGCATGTGTGGTCTTATGACTTCCAGGAGGAGACGTTCCATTATTTTGGCAATGGGTGATAGCAGAGAGATTGGACGATATCCCGAGCCGTTCGTTGCTTCTTTGCCTGGCTTCAGAAGGGGGAGTATAATGGATGATTTCCATATCATCGGTATCCTGCAGTTTCTGAAGGAGTCGTTGATAATGTGGGTGACTGCTGCTATGCCTCGTTTGCCCAGATGATGGAGCATGACGGGTGCGAGTCCGTCAGGGCCGATGGCACGCGATTTCTTGGAGCTCCTGATGGCCGTTCCGACTTCTGTTGTTGTGAAGTCTTCGAAGTCTTGCGTGGACAGTTCTTGAGTGTGTCTGCGTATTTTCCTATTGCCCTTGTCCGTGGAGTATTCAACGGGTCGGGTAAAACCTTTGTTGAAGCAGTTGGCGATGTTGTTGGACTCGGTGACCATATTGTTGCCAAATTCGACCGCGCAGTTTGGTGGAGGTCTGCCCTTGTCGTTAAGCATTTTGATGGTCTTCCAAAGCTTGTTGGCGTCCCGTTTTGGGTCAAACTCCTCCATGAACTGTCTCCATGTGTCACGTTTGTTTTTGTCGGTTGCCCTTCGGATCTTGATGTTGAGCGAGGCGATGTCTGGAGAGGAGGGGTCGTCTTCTCTGAGAGCGTCGCGTTGGGCCATCCAGTCGAGAATCTCCGGTGAGAGCGCCGATACCCTTTGTGTACTCGACCGCGAGGTATAGAGCTGGCGGCTGCAGTTTGCAGGATCTTCCGTAGGAAGGGCTCAGCTTGTGGGGCGGGTAAGCTAGGGATAGGGTAGCCTCGAGTTTTTCTTCCACCAGTCTCTTGAAGCGAATCCAGTCAGCCTTGCCAAAGTTAGCGAAGGTCTGGTTGCGGTGTGTTCGTATGTACTTGGAGCCGACGATCTCGGTGATGATGGGGAGGTGGTCGGAGCTGCCCGAGGTGATGGTCTTCCAGTTGACTTGAGGGAGGAGTTCAAGAGCGCAGATGGTGATGTCCGGAGAGGTTGGGCGACCGTTGGAGGGAATGCGTGTTGGGCAGTCTCGATTCACGGCTGCGAAGTCGTGTGCATTGATGGCGTCTGCAATGACTGTACCGCGGGTGTCTGAGTTGCTGGAGTACCAGGAAGCGTCGTGGGCATTGAAATCTCCCAGCACATTGAGTTATCGCTGTTGCGGAGGAAGTGAGAGATGTCAGCCTCGTATCCCGGGGCGCATGAGCTTGCTGGTGGGATGTAGATATTTGAGATGGTCAGAGGTTGTCCTTTAGCATCCGTAACGCGAATTGTGAGAGACTCCAGATGCGCGTCAGCAGGTGATGGGATGACGGAGTAGTTCAACTCATGGCTGATTCCTGTTAGAAGGCCTCCACCAGGGTTGGGTCCGTTGCGATCCTTGCGTATCAGAGCGTAACCTGGTAAGACCGGCGACTTCGATCTTGCAGATAGTTTGGTTTCCTGTAGAACGACGATGTCGATTTTCCTTCGAGTGAGGATGTCGAGGATCTCCGTCGTTTTGCCGGCGATTCCATTGCAGTTGTATTGCAGGATTCTGATGTCCGAAGGGCCGATGTTGGGGGAGTTGCAAGAGACGTTTGCTCCCTTTGACCGCGAGGTCTTAGGGGCTGTGACAGGTGTCGGTAGAGCGGGTGTGATGACTGATATCGTTGGGGCCGGCGGTGTGCGAGTGGGGTGAGCGCAGGATGGACAGGCGAAGGTTGCCTGGGTGTATTGTGACACTGACTGCAACCCGCTGCAGTTGCTTTTGGTGTGAACCCAGTTTCGACATGTAGAGCATTGCACGTGGAACTCGTATTCGGCAGGCGCCCCGCAGCAGCCATCTTCCCCTACCTATCTAAACTGAACTAAACTAAATATTTTAACTAGAGTGCCACGCTGCTTCATGACTAAGAATAAAAATATATGTGGTACCTCCCCCGCGCAACCTTACTCAATTACGTAACAAAATGAAGTGAATAAAATTTCTACAGTAGACCTACACCGCATGTCGCGCAAGACCCGCGTATATCATGTCATCCTACTCAACAAAATGAAATGAATAAGATTCACCGGTTCTGGTTTTCTGTAGACTTCTGCGCCTGCACTGCGGAGCTCTTCTCAGTCGACCCGAGGTAGTAGACCAGTTGAGTAGACAACGAGTCGAGCGCTATCTGAAAAAATCATTACGTATTCAGTTGAAATTTTCTTCTATTCATATAGCACCGATATAAACGTATACTTTCAAGATGCAAATCAAAATAATTTAGCGAAGAATCTGGATTATTATGCAAAGAGGAACATTGTGCTCAGTCTCGTATAAGACTTTTATATTTACGCAGAGCTTCAGCAATGAAAAGGTGAAAAGAAAGAAGGCAAGTTATGCGCACGCACAGGAAACATCGAGCATAAACTTGGCGAACAACATATGCGTGGCCTGAGGCTAAGCGGGAGAGAGAGCGAGAGAGGCAGACACGGAGAGAGGAAGATAGAGATAGATCCTGGTTGACAAAAGAGACTAGGAGACGTTGTGATTGGGAATGAATAAACTATGAAGATGAATGTCGTAGTGGGGGCGGAGTCTTATGTTGGGGTCAAGGTCAAGGGTACAGGTGCGGGAGCAACTGAACAACATCTGCGTCGCCTGAGGGTAAGAGGGAGAGAGAGAGAGGGAGGCAGAGACGGAGGGAGGAAGAGAGAGACAGAGTTGGGTGTTTGAACCTTATCATCGCGTCGCGCTAAACAACCCACCTTTAGCAAATTAAAAAAACTACTAATAAAGCAGTAATAAAAGAATGCGAAGCCCTTTACAGTGAAATCAACTGACCATTACGCATTACGCCCCAATTTCCTTCTTGTGATGTCCAACTGTCCAGGTCCAGAATTCGTAGGGATCTTTGTTTGTGATCGTATGTGTACGACTCTACGACTTCCAAATTGGGGTAATCATCGGTGCAACCAATCAAATCATCCTAAAATAGAATAGATTAATACGCACTAACCATCCATATAGACTGTCATATTAATACAAGTGGTTAACAAAACAATTACTGATGAGACTCGAAACGTGTAATGGGGAAAAATCGGTGTGATTCAGTCAATACTACCGTATTTCTGCACGAAACTTGCATATATAATACGAAACATTAAAGAAATATTCTCGTGTAGTTCGAAAATACTGTAAATTGTCGCTATACTTGGAAACCCCATTATTAGCTGACAAGTAGACGACGCCGCACACAACGAAACGCTCAAAAGAAGATCTCGTCTTTCAAAGTACCTCGTTCACGGGCTTGCAATCCTCTAGTCGCACTCCATGTTTGATGGCGGCGGAGCTTCTTTCCTCCTCCGTTTTGGATAAGCCTGCGGTTTGTGTTCACGAGGAGGCCGTCCATCAAATGTTAAGCGACCACGTACTAAAGGGATATGATAAAGGTCTAGGCAACTGGCAATGAGTAAAACTTACGCTGAATGTTACTTGTTACTACACTTGAAAAGGACGAGAAAAAAGGATATAATATTGTTCTCAAAAAATGGGGCGCCCAAAGGACAAACAAGAATATGGTGATTATCGATTCTTATATGAGAATGTTCGAACTAGAAGAGAACAATAAGAAGCGCAAGTATTTCGCACGCACTAGTGGTCCTCCATTACAATACTGTTTTCAAAAATGACAACGGGCGCCCAAAGGACAAACAGATGTATGAGTGATTATCGATTCTTATAGCGTTATGTTAGCAGTAGAAGATCGAAGGGATTTCGCGCGCGAATTGGTGGCCCGCCCACTACCCTTATACCCTACACCTACAAATTCCCAATGGCAACTCCTCAGGGTGTAAGTTTCCTACTGGCGGATGGTTCACGCACTGGTGAAACTCCGCGCCAGCGGCGGACACAAAATAAAGGTCCGCCGATGGTGCGCGGCACACCCCCACTAGAGCGCGGGGAGTGCGCCACGAGTGTCCTATTTTTGTATGTGGAAGATGTATATGTGTATATCTGAAGTATATCTGAAGAACCACTGATCTTACATTCAGGTGCTTCAAACACTTGCATGTGTAGTCCTGACCATCTGACATGATAGCGCTACGGCACGGAATGAAAGTTGTTTCAAGAGCTATCAAAAATGAGAGTACGAATTACGAATCAAATATAAATGGCTAACCAGCGCAGTTTTTGTAGTCCTTTTGACTTACATCGATTAGCAATCTCCTTCGGTGTTCCCTTTTCATGTTTTCCCATCATTGTTCTGAAATGAGTCGTAAATACATTACATAAAGATGTGAAGCATGTTTATATGTGAAAGAACGAAATGAGCAATCAGCCGACAACGACAGACAAACAAGAAGACGATAAGGCAACGTATCGTATAGCCGCGTTCGAGTTGGGAAACAGTTGGTGGAATTCCGGAATTCCACCGTTCGAGATGGGCGGAAAAGTGGGACACTGGAAAAAGTTGCCTCGCAAACGCCGAGGTTTTCACGATTTGCCTCGACAATGCCGAGGAAAAAGCGCCTCGACAATGCCGAGGTAGCGCCTCGCAAATGCCGAGGTGAGGTCCAAATGACTGCAGCGGAAAGACGTCCCTGTCTTTCCACCCTTTTGCCACATATGCGTGCATAGCTCAGTGGGTGAGGGCGCTGATTACAGTTGAGTGGTCAGGGTTCAATTCCACCCATGTTCATATTTCACATAAGGCTTTATTCATAGATGGTGTGTAATGTACATGTATATATGTAATAAAATGCATTAAACGCATACTAATTACTAATTTACTAAATTATTGCAAAATTTATTTACTATTGCCTCGAAAACGCCGCCTCGGCAAAAGCTAGGCAGCGATTTGCCGAGCTTTCGCCTCGACAATGCTCCGCGGCAAAACACGTGAAGGCAGCTAGGCATTGTCGGGGCAATTTTCACAGCATTTGCGAGGCAACTTTGTTCAGTGGAGGACCAGCAAAGATACCGTAGTGAAATTGTTGTGGGATTACATTTTTGACAACTGCACGAGCCAAAAATGACGCTTGACCCCGACGGTTGGGGCTAAATAACGGAAAAACATTTACGTTTCCGGTGTCCCATCTCGAACGGTCGAATTCCGGAATTCCACAACTTTTTCCCAACTCGAACGCGCCGTATGGCGGGAGCGCCGCGCCGGTCGAACACAATAGTCGAATACGATACTAAATGCACGAATACCGCAATGTAGCACAATTTTATGTGTCGTCAAATGTCTCTCAGAAATATACGCTATATCGCAACAGTACACTTAATCGTGTCGGGATTTTGCGCTCTTTTTCCTGTGCAGAAAGCGTGCATGTTCTTCGCATTTTCTCCTCGCGCGGGATCTTCGATTCGCGCTTACTGTGTCGCACTTTCATATGAATACTTTATTCAGCGTACACCGAAGTAAAGCGGAAGACACAAAAAAATGACAACGACAACAACAAAAATAACAAAAAAAAAAAAAAAAAAAAAAAAAAAAAAAAAAAAAAACAAAACTATGTACAACAATGGAATGGAGGTACATGTGAATAACTAAGGTCGAATGTTTCTATTTGATACTTCATAAAGCTCGATGAAATCAAGCTCGTCAATACGGGTTTTAAAAGAATCAACGGAACTCGAAAGAACAATACTATCAGGAAGTAGGTTCCACAAACGAGTGGCCCTGTGCTTAAACGAGAACAGAGACTGGGTAAGCTTAGCAGGATCCTGAATAAGAGTTAAAGAGTTACCATTTCGACGTGGTCTCTGTGATTCACCTGAAACATGTTGGCCAAAACCGGATGTGCATTATAACCTCGGACAATTTTGAAACATTAAATGAGATCGAACAAAATTCTACGACGATGGAGAGATTTGAGACCAAAAACAACAAGACGTTCAGAATATGAAAACGAGTTATAATAGTCATTGTCAATTCTACGAAGCACACGTTTAGTAAAACGCCGCTGTACCTTTTCATTAGCGTCAATCTCACTTTTCAGGTACGGTGACCAAACGGAGGTTGCATACTCAAGCAGGGGCCTACAGTAAGTAGCATAAGCTTTACGATAAACATCAATGCTATGATGACAAATGGAGCGAAGTATACGATTTGCACAACAAGAAGAAGTACTAATTCTTTGCTTAATATGATCCTTAAAACATAAATCCGGAGAAAACAAAACACCAAGATCAAGAACAACATCAATTACTGGTGAAATGAGCGTATTATTTAAACAAAGAGGAAAAGAGTGGTGGGTCTTAGTAGTCACAGAAAAATGTTGACACTTTGGCTCAGAAATGGTCATTTTCCATATCTCAGCCCAACTGGAAATATTGCCAAGTTCTTTTTGGAAAGCATTCCAGGCAGGCCAGGGCCCTAGTTTTGGCATAACACGCGAAATCTTAACATCATCCGTGTACATAACAATGGAGCTATCTCCAAGAGAGCAATCGTCAATGTCATTAATAAAAATTAAGAAAAGCAAGAAAAAAAACACTACCCTGAGGTACTCCACTGGAGCAAGGTTTGATAGAAGACGAGTTATTCTGGTATCTAACCTGAAAGGTACGGTTTGCAAGATAAGAACCAATCCAATTAAGCATTATGTCAGAAACTCCATAATTCTTAAGCTTATATATCACTACTTTATTCACACATACAATCAATCAGACACAACATCAATCAAGTACATGGAACAAGTGCGGAAGGTTTCTAGCGTCGTGCTTCTTCAATCCGCGGGGGGAATGCGTGGAGGGGAGATTTTCTTCAGATAATGTCGATCCTTGATCTTTCCAATGAGGTTTTTGTGGAGTTATACAGAGTGTTTGACGACGAGACGAAAGGACAAATCCCTCGAAGTCTTCAGGCTAGGCAATGGGGAAGTCGCCTCGATTTTCTCCGCCTTCGGTGGCATTGAGTGAGTGTTGTGGCTGGATTCGAACTCGGGTCGGCTGACTGCGAAGCGCGGACGTTTCCAATGGGCCACCGAGGCCCCCCCCTTATGTTAGAGAAAACGGTGGTTAACAACATCAAACGCCTTAGGGCGCGTTTAAGATGGCCGAAATAAAGAAAAAAAAATGCGTTTTCGGCCGTTCAGATTGGGCGAAAAGAAAACTTTTGAAAGACAATGCAAAACAAGAGACGCAGACAAAACCCTAAAAAAATTACTGTATTTTTTCATTTTCCCTTAGTATAAAAAATTTTCTTTTCGGCCAACCTGAACGGCCGAAAACGCATTTTTTTCTTTCTTTCGGCCATCTTAAACGCGCCCTTAGCAAAATCAATATAAACACATTCGTCTGAAGGAAAACACTAAACACTAATTTTTTTTCGAGATGGATGATAATTTCGCGTACTTTCGCCTGCGAAAGTGCGACATAAATACTCTATCAATGAAATCGAAATATTCGTATTCCAACTTTACCAAAAACGACGTGCATGCACGCCGCCAGATATTGTTTGCCAAAAAAAAATACATTCAAATCGTCTTTGATTTCTATCACTTTTTACAGATTCACTCGGTAGCCATCACAAATTTTGCTTGCACCGCTCGCTCGCAGTTTTTCACATTAAGTGTATACACTTTCTTGTTTTTGTTCTGCTATCACAACGCTTATGCCCTTCCCTTGCAAAATCGTGTCTTCGCATAGGAAACTTTCTGAATTGCGCATGCTGCGACTTTTAATGTTCGTAAGAACATATTTTCAAACTTTGATTCTATTTCTGGCGATGTCTATCATTTTTGTTTATTGACAACGGCGTGGCTGTACTTCCACTCCCTCTTACTTCAGATTAACTTGAGTATAGTGCTATTCGTTAAAGCGAAATACCGGCCGGTTTTTGAAACGCATCTCGAGTACTTGCATTCCTATGCATTTATGCGAAGTGGGGTCGAATAGGAATAGGGGTCTAGTTTTTATTCTTATTTTGGCTCATTTGCATATGCTGCTTGCTGCATAATAAAGCAGGTGTACGCGGTGCGTCTAAAAAAACCGGCCAGTATTTCGCTTTAAATAATTAATTACACTCATATTGCTTCTATTTTTCTTACACCCATCTTTAATGGTTTCTAAAATGGTGCTAGAGCTAGGCAGCTAGGGTGCACGTATTTTGTTTGCTTGTGTTGTCGGGGCCAAATGGTGTGGTGTTCCAATAAAGTGTGTATTCAAAAGGCAGAGCGTGAGAGAGTAGAGTATGTACAGGAGAGTCGCGATCGATAGTTGATGTGACGCTCAGCCTACTCTACGAAAAAAAAATAGAACGAACGCACCCGGTGTCCCCCCATATAAGTCCTAAAGCATATTAAATATGAATATGATTTAATTTCCTTAATTATTAATACTTTAGTTATTCACTGTTTTTAATGATAATGATAATCATTTTTTTTGCACAAAGACGCTGTTACAGAAATACTATGAATTAATGTTTGTTTTGCATTAAAGGTCGATTAGGAAAGTTTTCCTTCTAGATGTGAAGTGCTATTAAAAATCTGTTTGGGGAATATTAATTACCAATTTTCTTAGTAATATATTACTAAGAAAATTGGTAATTAATATTCCCCAAACAGATTTTTAATAGCACTTCACATCTACATGTAGAATTTGTGCACTCACACATAGTAGTGCTTTCTTTCCGGATATATTAGTTGAATTATATTTTTGTCTTGATTCGATCCGATACTATTTATTTTATTCATTTTCCACTTATTTCCGTGATGTCGAAATATTAGTATTGAACTGACGTGAGAATTCATAGGCGGTCCTCTGTGTGGGGTGCTATGTGGTCCTAACGTACATAAACTACTACTTGTTCGCAGCTTGTGCAGTGGTACAACTTTCATCGTACATCAGTTTCTTACCTTCTTACATTTACATTCTCTCTATGGGATTAACATGTATATTATTTGTAAATGATTGTGATGTTCTTTTACTCATCTCGTCTGCTTTATCTTATATCATGTCATCTGCGAACTTTGAAAGATTTCGGTGTGTATTCATACATTATACATTTAAAAGTGTGAATACAATTTCAGGTACTCCGATTGGCAGATTTGGTTCACTTTCTCCGCCTGGCTGCGCTACATCTAGCACGATCATGTCGCAGAACATGTATCGAGTCGGAGGTAAGTGAAATTAAATAATAATTTATAGTATCACCAGTCGGCTCACGCCGCCTGAGGCGACTTACATGGAAATATGATTGGTTTAGCATGGGCATACATATATACAAAGCTTCAAACGTATCGTAAGAAATTCACATAATAGGAAACAATTGCATATGCATACTTCGATATTGAGCTGCGAAACTCTTTTTTTACCCGAGTACGAAATTTGCATTTCCGTAACGCACATCGGTATGCAAATTAGGCTACAGTTACTCTTTTATATAATAAGACAATTGCATATGCATATACTCCGATACTGAGCTGCGAAACTCTTTTTATACCCGAACACTAAATTTGCATTTCGTAATAGTGTATTTATCTCCAGTTTCGCAGGGCCGAAACAGGGCGAATCTGGCCCAAAAATCATTCAGCGCGGCTTTCACTTTCCATATACATAAGCACAATTTGAAACTCGCTACAAAAATTGAAAATCAGGGACAAATTTGAATTTAATACAGATATTCGCATGCAAGTAGCTAATACGTGTACTAATTCAAATTTGTCCCTGATCTTCAATTTTTGTAGCGAGTTTCTCAATGAGTTTCTATATGGAAAGTGAAAGCCGCGCTGAATGATTTTTTGAGGTGTTTCGGCCCTGCGAAACTGGAGATAAATACACTATGACGCACATCGGTATGCAAATTAGGCTACAGTTACTCTTTTATATAATAAGATAGTAAACATTTTTCATACTATATTTTTTATTGTGGTAATTAATCATTTGTATATGATGCGTGGGAATGTGTTATACGTCAGCCAAAACTAATTTCAACAAATTTTGCTACACCGCTTCACCTACCTTGTTTATGTCCTCTTTTAAAGCCGCGTTGTACCTGCTTTCGGAAATTTGCATATTATACGCATCTTCGATGTATCCTATGTAAATTTGGCACCGGCAGCTTCGTCGGGCACCAAACATTTGCATATATAATATATAAATATAAATACTTTATTCACACATAAAAACATGCAAAATAAAGTGCTCTGAAGAGCAGGAAGACGAAAAGGTAGGTTTTTATACCCGAAGACAAACAGTAAGAAACAAAACACGAACAATGAGAGAATGTTAGATAATATTATGAGATCAAGCACCAATGTGAAGGTCTGCCTGGTCACTCAACTCAACGAGATCTAGCGCGTCAATTTTCGACTTGAACGATTCTATCGTTGAGCTGCGGACAGTCGCTTCGTCAAGGAGATTCCAAATTCTAGTGACTCGATGTTTAAAAAAAGATTGGGTTTGTAACGTAGAAACCCTTTCCTGTCGTATATATAAAGAGTTACCATCTCTCCTCTGTCTACCACCTAAAATGAACATACTATCGAGCACTCGGTGTTTATGCAACCCAAAACCTCGGACAATCTTAAAACATTCAACGAGATCGTACACAATTCTCCTGTGTTGTAGAGATTTTAGACTGAACACTGTTAACCGTTCCTCTTTAGTGAAAGTTATGATACATTTCATAATCGATTTTATTGAGTGCAATTTTAGTGAAACGATTTTGCACTCGTTCTACCAAGAGGATTTCGTTTTTAGAATAAGGAGACCAAACAGTAGAAGCGTATTCCAAGATTGGACGGACAAAAGAAGTATAACTTTTAAGATAAACAGAGAGGTTTGGCTGAACAATGGATTTTAGGATACGATTTGCAGTTACCGTTGCAGACCGGACTATTTTCTCAATATGCGAACTGAAACTTAAGTCCGATGAGACCATAATACCGAGATCGCGAATAATATTTGTTTTAGGGATGACAGAGCCATTGATTTCCAGAGGGAATTCCCACTGATCACCAAGTGCAAGGTGCTGGCATTTTGGCTCGGAAATCTTCATTTTCCAAGTGTTTGACCAATTCAGTAAATTTTCCAGCTCCTGACACATTTGATGATATGCAACAAGAGGGTCAGCCTTTTCCATCACACGTGAGAGCTTTACATCATCAGCGTACATCACGATGGAGCTTCCCCCCAAGCCGCACAAATCAATGTCGTTAATATAAATTAGGAAAAGAATTGGTCCAAGAATGCTGCCTTGTGGAACACCACTAGAACATGGGAGAGATTTTGAGACAGCATTTTTGTACCTCACCTGGAAAGTACGACTAGACAAATAAGACGAAATCCACTCACAAACTAGAGAAGAAATACCATACATACTAAGCTTATGCAACAAAAAACGATGATTAACAATATCGAAAGCCTTCGCAAAGTCAATATAAACACAATCCACTTGTTCTCCGTTTTCTTTAGCCTCAAACCATTCGCTCATGCACGTTAAAAGTTGAGTTGTGGTGCTTCTTCCTTTGAGGAAGCCGAACTGGTTCGAGGAAAAGAGGTCTCGAGAAAACATGTGATCCATAATAGAGGTCTTTAAGACATTTTCAAAAACCTTACAAATGGAAGAAGTTAAAGAAATAGGACGATAATTTTCGATTTGAGTATGAGGTGGTTTTTTAGGCAACGGAGCAACAAACGCGTGCTTCCATTCTTCAGGCAAGACAGAGAGGAGGAGAGACTTGTTGAAAAGCTTAGCTAAAATGGGGACTAGAACAATACGCAGATTTTTTATAACAAACGAGGAAATACCGTCCGGCGTTTGCGAGTGCTTATTTGGCAGTTCACGAATGGCAGAGTCAACCATCGATTCAGTAATCAAAAAATTGCACTGCGCAGGGCCAGGATCGGGAAGAGAAAAACGGGGGAATAGGAGAACCATCATCGGGCACATAAACAGAGTGAAAGAAATTTGCAAAGAGATTAGAAATCTTAGTAGGATCAGAGACGTGAACAGTGGAAGATCCGGCGGGGACAAAAAATGATTGAGAGACAGCTGAGGGGTTTTTTGCTTTTCGAGTTTAAATAGGAAAAGAATTTTTTGGGGATCATTCGCATTTACCGCTCGCCTCTCGATATTTGCCTCGTAACTTCTGCACATCTTACGATATTTTTTGTCGGCAACTGCAAAACGCTCCTGTCCACCGGGCTGGTCTATGTTAGAAAAAGCTTTTTCCATACTTAACTTAGCCCAGCCTATGTGGTGAGGAAGTTTATTAGAGCAAGGCTTTTGAGGAATGAGAGAGATAGAGGATTTGATGCACGTAACAAGGAAAACGTAATCCTCTTGTATGGTTGAATTTCTCGTACAAAAGGAACGGAAATCAGTGTCAGCGATTTTACTACTAATACAAATGAAATCGTCCGGGGTTAAGCGTTGAAAATTACCAGAAACTTGCTCGATAGTAGATTCCAGCACAAGGTCGAAGACAAGGGAGAGGTGATCGCTATGTGCAATGGGAGCCACAGTTTGAATGTTCTCCACAACGTCGAGACTGTCTGCAACTACAACATCAAGAATTTTTAAAGTATCTCGGAAAGTAGGCTGCTTATTCAAAAGAAACATATTGTTGCAAGAAAGAAAATCTCTGAACCTTTCAGCAGGCCTACCAGAAAACGAAAATTGATTACAAAATTGAACATTAAAGTTTAGGTCACCAAGAATAACATTTGTATCACGATCTGTAAGATAAGTTTCTATACAATCCAAAATTTCATCTGTGTTATTTATGGAAATATCAGGAGGTCGATAACAGAGTACTATGCGAATACTAATAGAGGCATGAATGTCTACAACACATAAATTACAATTGCTAACGAAACCAGAGAAAATTTCATTTGAAGAAAAACGCTTATCAATGAGGAGACAAATGCCGGCGCCTCTCACCTTACCACAATCTGTTTGTGGTCTGTCATTTCTGTAAATTACATAATTTCCACATGGGTCTAGTAAAGAAGAACAAACATTCGAGTCGAGCCAAGTCTCACAGATAGCAATAACCGAGTATTCCACTCTGCGGGTCATGGTCTGTATTACGTAGCGTCTGTTGTGACTGCGAGACAAAATTGAATGGGCATTAAAACTGATACACGACAGACGCTTGACTTTGGGAGCGGCCACCTTGGGACCAACTAGACGGGGAGTGGCCCTCCCGGCGGGTGAGGAAAATCCTCATCCGTCAGGACGGAACCCCGGCTGTTTGGCGATTCCAAGACGGCGCTGTTGAAAGGATCATACGCCGGCACTGTCAAATCATTGTCCTCTGGGACGTAAGTCTGCAGAGTGTGCCCAAGTACTACACTAGAAATTGGACTCACAACATCAGCTGTCTGATGTGGAGCCGGGGTGTTGGGCAAACTAGAGGCCTGCACTGGAGTATGGGACTTAGGGCTCACTGGCGTGCGGACCTTTTTGGGCTGAGGGGTTTTACGGTGGGCCTTCTGCTTGGCCCAGTGGGGAGGGTGATCGTTCATGTAGGATGAACGATCAGCCTCGTCAAGAGAAGGCCTACAGTACAACCAATTGTAAGAACGACCCAACAACGAAGAATACAAACGAGGAGTATTAATAAAACGAATGAATTCACGGGCATGATGAGAAGACTCAAGTACTACTTTTAAAGGGCGAGGGGAATTTGGGTCGTAAGGACCCATACGAAAAGCATCGATGAGAAGGCCATCCGATCGCATAAGGCCAAGGAGATAATAAATACGAGATATTTCGGCACCACGTCTCATGGCAGAGGGGCATACACCAAATTCGGGGAGATTGAACAGGACAGCACTGTGCTCCTGTTCGTAAGGACGGTAAGCGGCCGTATACTGGAGGAATACATACGGATTTAACACATTCGGGTCGCACAGCGGGAGAGCGACGTCTGGAACGAATCGCTTGATCTTCATCGCGAAAAACCACGCGACGAGCACACCACCAACGGGCTCACACACGACGAGCACACCACACGACGGGCTCACCACACGACGACACAGGGGAGAGAGGGCACGTCAGGCACACGGAATAACAAGGCCACGGCACACTTCTTATCGGCTCTAATAATAGATAGGGAGGTCGAGCTCTTCTTTCCAGGAAACGCCTGTAAACATGAGGCCCCAAGAGAGAGATTGGGGTCCTCAAACTTGGGTAATTAAACCTACATAGAAGGCTACATAGAATACGTGTATCGTATGTGCAAATTTCCGAAAGCAGGTACAAAGCTGCTTTAACGAAGCACTTGGTTGCAGACTATGTCTTCATGGAAAACAGCATTGACGGGCCGTACTGCATCCGGAGAATCGAAGAACTCGTCAAGGTATTTTAATTTTCTTTGAAATTTACTTGTTTCTCTTATTCCGAATAATCGCAATCTTTCTATGTGACTTTTTCTCATGTACGACTTTAAAATCGATGATAACTAGAAGAAAACGAACTTTCACAAGATAATAATTATGGCATTTTTACGACTAGATATTGAATCTATTTTATTTAATTACGTTTTTTTTTGTTACGTTACTCCTACTTCGTTGTTATTGATATTGTTTATGTTGCTACAAAACAAGTAGTTTAGTTTAATTTCTGATGTTGTTCTGTAGTGGTCCCTAATAGCTTATGGTGCTTTCTGGTTTTCAGTAATGTGTCGTTATCGTTTTGTGGAATAAGCCTTTACTTTCTTTTTCTTAGTTTTTAGATTTTAGCTTGAAGTTAATTTAATTTTTTAATCTTAACTTAAATCCTTTCAAGTTACAGGGCGCTGGCGGAAGCGTGGAAGCACGTGTAACGTGCTTTTTCCGAAGACGTGACATCGAGAAGTCGCTTCTGAAGATCGCTGATCAGGCCGATAGAAAATTTGAAGAATGTATGATTTTACCCGGTTTATCTATTTTATCTACTCACGTTTTCACGCATATGCTCATATGCGTTATTTCCCCTCACTAGTCCTTACTAAAATTTGGCAAAAAAAGATTGCAGCGACTATCTTTGGTTGAAATGTTTTTAGTTTTTCTTTCTCATCCGAGCAGATACGATACATTACTAACAGTTTCCGTGAACGTTTAATGTGTATGTAGCGAAACATTTAGTTTTTTTTTTGGCACAAATGCTATAATTAGCACCTAATACTACGTTTACGCAAGTAGAGTCTACGTGTGGTACAATCTGTATGTGTCTCACATGTTACACCACTTTGGTACGCTGTTTTTATATGCGTCGTCCTTCTGGTACACCACTTTTATATGCGTCGTCTCACAAACCACATGGTACATCGCTTTATTGTGATTGAAGTAGGTTAGGCGATTCTGCGCGCTTAGCGGCCCAAGTTATTTGTTATTTTGCGATACTGTTCTTTGTTTGGGTGAGTGATTGTGTTTTGTACTATTCAGATTACGAGGTTGACGATGACCACCCGCCCAAGGATTTTCACCCGGGAACTGGACATACTGTGGCTAACGGTAATTCGATGAAGAAGGAGGAGGAAGAGGACGACGAAGAAAAGAAAGAGAGTGTGGATAAGGAGGAAGCAGAGAAAAATGATGAGGGAGAGAAGGAGCAAGAGAGCACGAACAATGATGACATGAAAGGAGGTGTGTTCTTGATTATTATTACAGTAATTGTTAAGATTTTGTTGGTTTGGTTTCTTTGTCCTTTGTGTCGTGATTCGTTAGCACGATTATAGGCAATTTATTTAGGTGTTTAGTTAGTTATTGTTGCGGTCGATTCGAGTTGTTTTGAAGAGGGCAAGAGGGCTTTTTTTTTTGGAAATGATCGTATACATATAATGTTTTATGACCATGACTAGGGCAGATTTAGGCAATTATTAGTTCTATAGAGCACATTGCATTATTTTCTGTTCCAGGAATTACCGTTGCTCTTGATCTGAGTGTCGAAGATGACCTGAAGAGAGAGTGGGGAAATGCTGGTCTGCCATTGGATGCTGACAAGCTAGAAGGAGCGGAGAGACAATTGCTTAGGTACAATTTTTTATAGTTTTCCAAATCGTTCCTAGATTAGAAGATTATATGTGAAATACATTTGTGAAGTAAGAAGTATGTCTCTTTCCGGCTGCTAGCCTAACCTTCTCGCCTCGCTCAAGTAAAAATTAAAGCGAAATACCGGTCGGTTTTTGAAACGCATCACTGATAACTGAATTTTTGCGTTCTAGTACTTATGCTAATTTGCTCGAGTTTCGCTCGATTTTATCCTAATTTATTTTCATTTGCATAAGCTGCATACGAATCCAGTTGTGCATGGTACGTTTCAAAAAACGGCCGGTATTTCGCTTTAAGAATATAGGAGTCTCGAGTCTATACTCTTTGTAGATTGTAGTAGAACATATGCTGCACAAAGGAGGTTTGCATTTGCGTGTAAATCAAGAGGAGCGGGAGTTGAGTAAAGCTAATTGTTGCTTTATTGATGCTTGTTATCCTTGCACATTTTTCACTTGTTTTGTGTTGCAGACATCGTGAACTGTTCCTCTCGCGTCACCAAGAGACTGTGCCGGCCACGTCTATCCGCGGAAGATGTATGGTGACCATTTTGAACGAAGTTGAAGACTTGGACTGTTACAAGAAAGAGGTAAGATATGATTTTGTAGCCGTTTGTCAAAAGATAAAAAGCACGTTAAGGTTTTTCTATGTGTGATTAGTTTTATGTATATATTAAATATTAACTCTTTATTCCATTATTCCATAAATGTTCATAAACATGTATCAACAAGATAGAGATATAAAGTTAAACATATAATTTCTGCAAAGTTTGTAATGTCTATCGATGTGTTTCCTCGAATGTATAAATTTGCTGTCTCAATCCAAAGATTGTTGTTAAAGCGAATATGTAGGCACTCAAAATGAGCAAAAAAAAGCGAAACTAGCGTTTCCATACCAGACGTTAATTTAAATAGGCGCCTGAATATGTAAATACGAAATTGGAATGCGCTGCATCTTGAATCTTGCTATTTGCCGATTTAAACTGAAATTTATTCAATCAGACCCAAATTTATGCAAGGGTTCCGAATTAGCGTTTACTATGGAAAAGGCGAGCTTTGTAATTGATTTTCTTTTAAGTGGGTAATTGTAGACAACTTTTGTTATTGTTTCCTTAATGGGCAACACGCATTCTATTAATACAGCTTAACTTCAAAAAGGGCCTACATATTCCCTTTAAGAAGATTATTTTATGATTTTTATGAAGTGTTTTAGGACCACTTCTTCTACTCTCTTGTCTACGATCCAGCTCAACTGACCCTTTTGGCAGATAAGGGAGCTATCAGAGTGGGAGAAAAGTACCAGGCTGTGGTTAGTGATATTGTTTATGATAATTTATGATATTCCTTATTGTCAGTTTACTGTGGTGTGCGTGATTATCAACTGCGTTCTTATTGTGGGTGCATCAAAAATGATGAAAATATGAAAAATGTTCACTATTACTACTGGATTTACGTAAGTTGTCGTTAGGTTTAGAGCTGTCGTTTTATGTTTTTTTCTAGTTGTATGTTACAGGTTCCCGAAGGCCTTGAATTTGAAGCTGAGAAGAAGGCTAGGGGCGAAAAGGAAGCTGATAAGGAAAATGAGAAAGAGAATGGGTAAAGGCTTTTATTTTATTGTTTCTTTTTTCTATTCCTGTGAAGTAAGAAGTAGTGCTTGGCTTGGGTGATGGTGATTCAAATCACCTCACTAGAACCAGTTTGCTGTTTGCTGATAAAATTGTTATTCAATTCAGTATTTGTATTCAAAGGAGTTATTTCTAATTTCAAGGTCAAACTGTTATGTTTCCCATGCACAGTATTTTACGACATTTAAACATAAGATGTAGTCTGTAATTTGGAATCGGTAGGTGAATCTACTCTACTCGCATCTTTCATAACTCTGATATGTCTGTTCATATTGTAGTCCAGTTCATCCCGGAGAAGGATATATGGTTTTTCTAATTATAAATTGTCTAATTGCCTTTTTCCTATTTCAGTGACGATTTGATGATTGACGAGCGTGAAGTAGAGGAGGAAGCAGTCAGTGGAATATCATCGGATTCTGAAGATTCCGATGTAACGGAGAGGGAAGTGCCCGTCTATAATCCATACCATAACTTGTCGGAGAGGGAGATTGATCAGTTCCTTATTGTGGCGAGGTTTGTTAATTATTATTTTTCGTTTCTTAAGTTTTAAAAATAAATGGGAATAGATGGTGAGGCGGAATAAATAATAAATTTATTATGTATTAGTTGCTAGTTGTACAACTCATCGATGTAGTAAGTGAAGTAATAAGAGCGACGTTTTTGTGCTTAAGCGACACAAAGTTATCGAGTAAAGGAGTAAAATCTGCCTGGTAAATGGTAAATTTAAGTGAGTATATGTGTGTATGTGTATACTTCTTTAGGTCCTTTCGTTGGAACTTGCAAATACGACGTTATATGTTATATTTTTGTGAATAAGACGTTAACGATAACGACTAACTAAATTCATGAGCAGAGACTGTCCTTTGTATTTTAATTCGTAATCCGTAATCTTTTAGAGCCGTTGGTACCTTTTCGCGTGCTCTGGACACTACTGCCTCCACAAAACTGCCGTCACTTCATATGACTGCGGCGGCGGCGAGCAGGGATTGTACCATATTCCATGCTCTGGCACTCTTGCATAAGGCCAATTATGATTTGTGCAAGGTTAGTGAACTCTAGTGTCGTTAGTTTATTCCGATTAGCATTAATACATAGTAATGCAGTTACTATGTATTACAATTCGGTCCGCCTAGGTTTAATGCAGTTGTCCTGCAGTCCTGCACGTCGAATGTAAAAACGGGCCATAATGTCGCTTTAACACTTTAACCTTCCTTAACATGCCGTGTCCCGTGGAACGTACATCATGGAAGGATGGCAGGTCTTTTTTGTTGTACATATGACGTGAACGATCTTATCACGTCACCGCATGACGTCTTTTATCAGTTCGATGTCATTAGACGATAGGCGCTTTTTTAATTTCTTATGTTTTAGGCAATGAAGTTCCTCTGTCCTCCACCAAACAAGGAGCACTATCCACTGGATGTAGATGAATCGACTGGACTGCATACGAGTAGCCTGGGCGGACCGATTGTGTGCAGGTTGACCAGTTTTATTTTGTATTTTAGTGATTTTGTTATTTATGTGATATCCTTGACTGATACCCTCTTCTCCGTACCATATTCAATGAAAATGAAAACATAATATAGTTACAATAGTCAAATGTGTAAAGAACATCAAATAATGATTACTAAGTAAAACTTAGTAGAAGATTGTACGTTGTCTTGCTTTGGTTGAAGTTGAAGTTTCAGTGACCTAGTGCTCCGCAGGTGCGATTCTTAATGAACGAGCGCTAGTGAATGGAATTATGGGATACCGGCCTTTTTTTGAAACATATCAGTACATCAGCATTATTATGCAGCTTATGCAAATGAGCATAAATTGGAATAAAAAATCGAGCAGCTTTGCATAAATACGTAAGGTTTGAGCGATGCGTTTCAAAAAGCGGCCGGTATTTCGCTTTAAGTGACTACGTATTTTGCTAGTGTGTAATGGTAATTAGTAAACTTCAGGGATCAATTAGAGGAGTGGTCGCCGGCGGAAACAAATTTGTTTGAAGAAGCCCTTGAGAAGTATGGAAAGGACTTTCACGAAATCAAGAATGATTATGTGCGTATTGGATTTGATTTTGAAATTTTGAATCGGGAACCTCTAGTGTGTTAAAATTTTGGTAATTTTGCGTTGTCAAGTTTGGTGTATTAGTAGCGACACTTCTCACTAGGTGTAAGCCGAAAGCGGCCTTCGGGTATGGCAAAATTCTTCAAATTGTGAAATGCAAATGCAGGCCGGGATCAAAACGAAATTTCATTGCACTAGGGAAAATTTGGCCCACGAAAACATGATGTTTCACACATTTGGTATAAACGCTTTGGAGAATGTGTCAAACAGTTTTCTTGAGCCTAGTGTGTCCATAAACCAGTGGAAAAGATTTTCATACCGATTCTGACCCTGATCGTGTATGTATTTCACGCGTGAGGCACGGGACTCTCTTAGACTTTTATTCTCTGCAGAATATGAGTCTTACAAATCCTTACCTTTTATCAGGGTTTGGTTGTTTTCCTTGTTCCGTTTAATTTTCATTATATGGGTTATTTTCAGCTTCCGTGGAAATCCGTCCGTGATATCGTGGAGTATTATTATTACTGGAAGACAACCAACAGATATGTGGATCATAAGAAGGGAAAGAGTGCTGAGAATGAGAATAAGCTAAAACAGGTTGGAGTGATATTATTCATTGTTTTGTGATTATATTTTATAACTAGAGCTCGGCGCGCTGCGCGCGCCTCGCTCTAGCTCGGGTGGTCCGCGCGCTCCGCGCGCTACGCACCCTCGATTTCTCGGCCCGCTTCGCGGGCTCGATAGACGTTAGCTCGCTCGGCGGGCCTACGGCCCGCCTCGCTCGCCGCCCGTTGTGCCGCTTCTTTCGTTGTCATATATTAAGCACAGGCGATATTAACGGCCTGAGTCAAATGCGTATCTGACATCAGCATTGAAGTTCATTGCATCATTACTTTGGCGCTAAGATTGGAATTATTTCGGTTTTTACTTGTCAGATTGATTTTTGATTCAAATGCACCATTCGAATCAGAATTCCATGCTGCTGCTGCTTCGAGTTACAAAGAAATAAAATGTCGGAAACATATAGAAAAAAGTTAGGTGGATTTGAAGATTGCATTTTTTCTAGGTTTACAGGAAAATATGAGCCGAATTAGAGTCAAATTCAAATTAGCATAAGGACATAGAATCAAACAAATTGAGTGACAAGTAAAAACCGAAGTTTACCCCTAAGATTAATTTTACACGTCGACTTTTTTTTGATGTCATGGATTCTGAAGTCGAAGCCTATTGGAAAAACTGCCTCTTCTATACGCTTTACTTCAGCATTGAAATTCATTTGCATAGTTGCTTTTGCGCTACGATGAATTTCGCACGCCGCTTTTTTCACGTCATCGATTCTGTAGCAGAAGCGTATTGGATGCATCATTGCTTTGGCACTACGATGAGCTTCGCACTTCGATTTATTTATGACTTCGGAGCAGCTGTGAAAATTCAATTTTCGACTTTTTCTTAGCATCAGAGAACGTTCACATCAGAGAACACTCATTGTCTTTTGTGCACGCTTGACGTATACGGCGCTCCTTTTTATATAAGCGAAGCATTTCAATCACTCCTTTCGGTTTAATTACCCAAGTTTGAGGTTAGTTTGACAGATCGATACTGGCCGATTGGTTTTCGTCTTGCCAGTTGGCGCGCTATTTCGCTGTTCTCTAACTCGCTTTCATCGCTTATATCTCGCGGCGGAGTCGCTTTTGAATTTTTTCTTAGTGGTAACTTTTACTCGTCTCGCTGAGCTCTAATTTCCTATGCGGGTTTCGAGGGAATCGAAGAGAATTTAGTGAGGGTTTTTGCCTCAGACAGGCAGACTGACGGACGTTTTTTACACTTTTCGATTATAGGGCGGAGGTTGATTAAGAGTAATTGTGTATTGCACAAGAAAGAAAAGTGGTATACGTATTTAGTGTTTTCCTATGCCTGCGCATCATGTCTCTCTGGTTACGCGTATAGCGTAGAGCTGGGAAGGCTGGCTTACCTCTAATTTAAATGAATGTTACCGTTTGGTATTTTTGTACATATTGTAAAGGTTTGTTTTCACAGGTCTATATTCCGTCGTACAATAAGCCGAATGCGAACTTGGTGGGGCCTCCGAATCCTAACGGAACCCTTGTAAAGGGCACCACGCCTTGTGAGAGCTGTGATGTGAGTTCAAGTTTGATTAAAGCGGTATAACAGCCGGGTTTTGAAATATGTGTTGGGTAAGTTTTAATATATTAGTGATTAGAATAAAAAATCCATTTGTTCATCATACGTTTCTCAGAAAAACATCGTTATTGTGCCTTGTGCCGTGCCGTTATTGATTAGCGTACGGCATTATTACTGTACCTTTTACCAAGAAAAATAATTAGAATGATCAATTTTGATATTGAAATATGTTGATTAATTATTGTTGCAGATTTAATTAATATGAATAAAGTAATAATTAATCTAATTCAGTGCGAAGAGGCCGTTTCCTGGTATTCGTGGGGTCCTCCATCATTGCAAAAGAGAGTTTGTGGAGAATGCTTCAATATTTGGAAGCGCTTCGGTGTACTCAAGAGACCGAATGAGAATGGTATCGATTAGTCTATTTATTTTTGAATTTGCATACTGTTGGCCGTTTTGGGTCCGATTGATGATTATATGTGACAATGGCGGGCGTAATCTGAAGCCATAGCCATATTCACCACTCGATTCCCTCGGGGAAATATTCCCTGCGGACAGAAAGTAGCGTTCTAACTTCTAACGGTAGGGTCGCAAGGACAAAGACATCTGTTCGCCTTCGGGGAATTGAGTGGTGAATATGACATCTGGGTGATCAACCTGTGTCACATGTAATTGTGGCAGAATTCGAAGTATACTAGTATACTTGCTCCTTGCTTGAAAGCTCAAAGTAAAACATAGGAAACGTAAGGTGCCTGAGTTCGGCGCTTGACTGTAACAATTTCAGATACATTTGACCTCAAGGAACCGGAACGTGAAGTCCAGCTAAAGGCCGCCGTTCAACAGGCAGATAAAACACCGTCAACTGTAAGTACTTATTTTTAACTTTATAGTTGTTATTTGTTGCTTTCATTTAGTGCCCACTAACAGTCTCGATTTTGCTATATAAATATTCGGCAACATTTGGCTCTTCGATGTTGGCCCAATTCTGTGTTTTTTTCTACTGCCGATAAATTTATTAATAATGTTGTGCGTTCGATCGTTGGGTTTGGAGCTTTGGCACTTTGGCTGCATCCAATAGTGGTACAGACTGTATCTGGCGCAGAGTTACATATTTGAGTGACGATTGGTCACTAAGCTTCTAATAAACAGACGATCTCCACGATCTCCATCGTACAGCATTTAAGGCTAGCTCCGCAGTAATTTCGTTCGTCATTTAATAACGTTAAATGTCAGTGTTCATCTTCTGTATTAGTTTGGGTGTTTTATTCACATTTTTATTTTTATTTTTATTCTTGATATTTACAGCGTGGTCCTCTGGCCAGTAAAGTGACTGGCCCGGTGGTATGTCGACTTCCCTCTTCGCATCCTGCCGTGATTGCGTCGCAAACGTTGGCAGCGGCGGGCGCGGGAGTTCATGCCCAGGCGGCAGCGGCGCAGGCAGCGCAAGCGGCACTTATACGAGGAGTTGCGCCAGAAGTAAGTCGTTATTGGTTGTTGATTTGAAGTTGTATGTATCTATTGATATTCTTATTGTTGATCTGTTTATGAATATGATGTCATGGGTATGAGTTAGTTGAGTAAGCGTATAATTGTTCTTTCTTGTGTTCAGTGTTCACTTCGTGAGGTGAGTGAAACATTGCATTCCCACTTCCCATTCCAGTGTGTTATGTTCAAGTCTATGCCGAAATACCGTGATGGAAGGGCACAATATAAATTTGCATATAATACATACAATGCAATTTTCCAGCATGTGTTTCAAAAAAACGCATCGTATTGCTTGAAAGATTGATTAACACTGTTTTAATCCAGGTGGCAGCTAACCTCGCCTCCGCCGTTGCATCTGGACTGCTTCCCGGATATACACAGAGTGGTTCAGGTTCTGTACCGGCCGCAGTTTCCGTACCGGTTGGTGGAGATTCGAAAGCGGTCACCGGAAAGGTGGGGTTTCAGGTTTCAGGAGCTGTTTACGTTTACCACTTGCTGGGATTTCAGTAATGTTTTTGTTACCTTCACTCTTAATTATCGTTTATTGTGCTATAATTGTAATTCCATGTTTCTGTATTAATAGATTGCTAATGTTTTTTTGCACTATAAAGTAACAAGTTTAAAGTTTTACTTTCTTTCGTCTAGTTCTAGTCTATGGTAGGATTTCATTCAAATCGGATAGCGAGTTATTCAGTTTGGATATATGGCTCGTCAAATAGCCTCCAAATTGTGCTTGGTTCAAAGACTTCCTAATTGCCTAATTGCCTAATTTGCAGAGTCGCGGTTCATTCTACCTGCAGACGTCGCTTCTGGGCAAAGTTGCCAGGAGAGTGTGTGCGAAGGCCGTTTTGGATCTCCGGAAACTGGCAAGGCGGCCATTCACATTTGTGAACCATATGGCAGTCAAGCAGAATTGTGGGTTTTGCTGGGGGATCTTTGAGAGATTTTGGACCTTTTGGTGTCCTTTTGATGAGAATGTGCCCCTTTTTTCTCTTTTAATGTGTTTTGGTGCGAAGCGCTCGCAACATCTAATTTCTAGCGTTGCAGCTATGATACGTGGTGTGTGAAAGGTATACTGGACTACTATATTTCTAATATAATCTGGTTTATTTATCACATATCAAAAAAGACACACATAATCAAATTGATACCCTAAGACGAACATGCTTTGGTATTATATGTAAATTTTGGTTCCTTACTGGGCGGTTCCGCACAGAATGATGACGTGGGAACACAGACGGCCTGTGCACTTCTTACAACCACGGTGTCATACCTTTTTAAGTTTGTAAACGCACACAGAATAAGCCTATTGTTTTAGTGACCTCACAGGACGTGAACCTTCTATTGGCTGCTGCTGCAGCCATCAAAGGCTCGAATACGAAGATTCCGCAGTCTTTCCTACAGGCTTGTTTTGACTTGATCAAGTTTATATTTGACAGATAACGATATCGGGAGGTGTTTTTTGTAATTGCTACCAGCTCTGAAGTTATGGTAGTTGAAAAATTTTTGATAACGCCAACGGTTGTGGGGATCCAAAAAAATGACTGGACGCTGCACGCATTGGACTTGGTGCTTTATTTTGTATGTGATATTTTACATTTAAAGGTGAAATATCGAAATATCATACTTATTTTGTTCCAACTAGTAGAAGAACGGAAGGAAGGTTTGCTTCAAAATACATAGATAGTTCTTTTGTTTTTATTAATCGGTTCTTTTTTTACAGTACTTGGTCCAGCTTTCCGCTGCGGGAACTTCACAGCAAACCCAGAAACGACCTGCTTCTTCTCAAGACGGACCTGTCGCGAAAAAGGTTGGAACTGTGTTTTTATTGTATTTTATACTTTAAGTTTAGTAACCTGTCCTTACAATTAGCTGTGATGTCGTTACCTTTAGTGAATAGTCCTGTGGTATGTCGCGTCGTTTTACCTGCGTTTAGTACTAGTTGCTCGCAATTTTTGTTCTAGTGTATTTAGTGAAATGTAAGTTATATTTTCATGTTCTAGCAGCAATGCGTGTATCGGTGTATCTAAATCATAACTAATCTTGAATATGGGATTTTTGCGCATATTTAAAACAATGTTTTTAGCGTCTCGATTGAAATTGTTATATTGTTATCTTGCATGCGCACTAACAATGTTCCCATATGTGCCTGAGCACGATGTTTTCCCTCATTGCATGCGATTTTGTGTGATGTATTAACTTGTAGCGTTAAAGCGGTATGGCACATGGTTTCGAAGATGCGAACCGTAAGCTGGATAACTGTCTTTGCTTTGCCATTTACCTTTATGTTCCAAGTTCCATTTTTGCCGGAACTGAAATGACATCATAAGGGCGCAATAAAATAATACATGTGAATGTGATTGTGATTGGAGTTGTCAATTGCAGATTTTTCATGTCATACCGCTTTACTACTAACGTTTCGCGGTGTCCTTGTTGCGCTTAGAGAAAATTTATGCTTCTTTGCTTCTCGTTGAAAAATTTAGATACCCCTGCCTGATGTATGTTAATTCTAGCTCACATCATTCATCCTGCTGTATTGTATGCTAAATGATAACTCAACTAACTACCTTTTATTTTAAGGCCCCATCCCCTATGTTCTCGTTCATTAAATTCAAATTTTCAAAAATGTGAAAGTCCATCGTCTTTGTCAAATAGTATAGAGTATAGCTATATCATTTATACTTAGCTCTAGCTTAGATTTGGAACTATGAAAGCTTATTAGGTAGAATTTCCTGGGCTTTTATATTCACATTCACGCCCAAAACAACATATTTGGTATAAAGCAAGCGGTACGGGTATGGCACATTGCTTTGTTTGTGATACGTATACTGGGCAAGTGCAATGTATTATTTGCAAATTTGTGCCCTTTTACGTGTGCGGCAGCAGCTGAATCACAGTTTGCATATGACATGTGGGAATTGGGAAGTCAGTTTTCCAGCTTACGTTTCAAACCACGTGCCATACCTCTTTAAAGCCGGAACATTCTTTCGTTGTCTTTTGTTGTGAGAGTGTCGATTGGACATTGCAGCAAGCGTTGATGTTTCCGAACTCGGTGGCCCAGGCCTTCACGTCTTGCGGGATCTTCCCGGGCGCCGGAATCCCAAGTGTCTCCCAGCCCGGCTCGTCTTTCTCCCAGCCCCTGACCCTGTTCACCGCACCACCCACGCAACCCCGCGCGGTCGCGGCACCCGCACCGCCCACACTCGCATCGATCCCCAGAGACGCCCGGTGGCAGGATGCCAGCAATCGAAGATTGATTTTCCTCGCAGGACCCAACTTCAAGTGCGTGTTGTTGTATACTGTATTGTATTGTTTTTGTGATAGTAGATATTTAATGGATATTCTATAGTAGGTTCTCTTTTACTTGCACGAAAAGAGCTTACCGCAGTTTCTTGAAAAATTGCTTTATGTCAGAAAATCCCCGCATTTTAACTAGCAGCTTTGCCACCACTCCTACCCCGATTATATAATCACACCTCCCAGGTTTTGTAATTGCACAAGAGGGTTCGAAGTCTCATAAACTGGTAGTCGACTCCGAAACTAAACTGAACCTTTGGATGAAACATGATTGTTTTGAAACGTATGCTCGACAACTTTATTCTCCATATATTATATGCAAATTTTATTCTAGAACCCACGACGAGCACAGAAATTTGCACATAATATGTCCAGCATACGTTTCAAAACGCACGTCTCATAGATTTGGAGCTTTACTTTTTGGATCAGGATCACTCCTACCAGTGCTTGGGACTTGGGACTACCGACTGACAAGCACACGTGATATCGTTCGAGAATAAGTACCCAGCGTTTTCCCCTTTCTTGCATGCGGCGCAAAGAGTGTGACAGTGGTGGTGGTGGTGGTTGTTGATTTGGTTCCATTTGGTGGTGGATTTGTCAGTAGTGCTTTTTTACAGCGAGGTATCGATTTATCGATTGAGATCTGTTGTATGTATTTTGAATGGGTCACCAAGTTGAGCGTTCTTTGATCTAGTAACTTGGTAGCGCGCGTACTCTTTCTTTTCTTCATTTGTTTTACAGTATGAGCATTGTTTCAGGCGAATCCGTAAAGCGTGTGTGCGACGTCGCGAGGTCGCTATGCGACTATCGCGGCGGCCATTTACGCTCTGGCCTGCGATGACTACTCAACGGCAGGTTTTTGCTTCAATTTTACCACCTGCGTATGCTGTTAACTTGAGTTGTACTTAAGTTAAACACTTAAGTTGTACTTACGTTAAGTCCAGAACGATTGATTCTCTCTACTCTTTTCATATTTTCGTAGTCTGTTTATTTATGATTAAGGAGCTGGGGTCATTTCCGTGCGCAGTTATACTTGTGTTACTCTCCGTGGTGAGATAGTGTCAGTATTCTTTTGACGTTGGACGTTGGCGAATCGATCTTTTTGGAGATCCTACCCTGTCTTTTAAATGCTACAATGGTATATTTGATATCAATTGATTATTGGGTGATAGTGAATTTTGATAGGAATACCTGGTTTCCATCGTAGGTTGGGAAACTCCAAATTGACATTGTTTTTTAAAGTTGGTATGAGTATGGAGCGATTTTCTCCTTTATTTCTCTAACGATCTTATTGTGCATATTTAACTTTGTACTGGTTAGAACACTTGTATTGTTACTGAATATTTTTTTAGTTGTTTTTTCGTAATTATAAGCAAGCCTTAGTAAGCAAAGAAATCCTGTTGACTTACCTGTTGACTGTTGACTGTTTATTTATTATTTTTAACTCACAAAAAGTCCGTTATTTATGTGAATCCTTGTTTTGTGAATATTGTATGTTTATATCTATTTATGTATAGTGAAGTTATGATGGTTTTAGTGTAACTTTTCATAAACTGTGTACCATACGAATACGATCAAGTTTTTATTACATAAGGCTTATTTCGTGCATCTCTATCGACTTTTTTGTTTTTTTTTGAATTATCAATTTGTATTCATTTTTGGTTTGTATTTAATAAACGTATTTATGACATGTGTTGTTTGGTTAACGTGTTTTTTTTTGCGATCTCATTTACTTAGATATGCTGATACGCCCCCTCCCAGTGTAAGAATGAAGCTTTGAAATTAGATTTACTTGCGAATCGTAGAAAAAGAGCAGATGCTAAAATGCTACGAAAAATTTTGGCTGGGAAATGTGGTGCAAGCTTGCAGAGAATGTTCAAGTTCAGACCCTTTGCATACTCTTCCCGTAGGGGCAGGAGTAGGATCGTTATTCACATTGATTAATAGCACTTTTTAACTGGACATTTTCTTGACCGAGCACTTTTGATAGCTCATTGTCTGCCAATTTTCCTATAAACGGCCAAATTTCGTAACTTGGCAACGTTTCGCAAGAAAAGCTGTGTGCTTCGTTTGTTTGTTGCACCACATTTTGCAATTAGCAAGTGGGCGAAGTAGTTTTAAGATTTTCCATAACAAGGAATATTTTTTTATGTTTAAGATTTTAAAAATTAATAGTGACAGCTCTGATTTCTTTCCCCTTCTTTGTTTCCTTTTTTCGTGGTATAGATATAATTTCGATTTTATAGAAGGGGAGTATGTGTTCGCTTTTCACACATTTTTAATCTAAAAGTGCGAACTGAGTTTGTGAGGATACATTGGGTACATCTGCACTTTTTACTTTCTTTTTATTGCATCTTTTCATAATCTGCTCTAGAGTTCTTCTGTCCTCTGCCCTACCCCTACCCCTTGTTCTTTTGCTATCTCTCTCTCTTCCCTCTCTCTATTCTCTCTCTCTCCTTCTCGCTCCCTCTCTCTCTCTCTCTCTCTCTCTCTCGTTTTTTTTCATACATTTTCTTTTTATGTCTCTCTCTGTTTTTCTCCGCTTATCTCTCTCCTCTCTGAATACAAAATGTTGAACTTATTGCTCATCGATTCATATTATGAATTATGACACATAATTTCATTCATAAATTCTATTTATTTTAATTGTAATGCACATCTTACATTAACAATCGAATGCCATCCAATACGTTTTAGTGTGTAATGTACTCATAGTCATAACCGTAAAAATTAGCACAGCTTAACATATTTTATTTCATATTTGCTTTTCGAATTGTTGTGTATATGCATGAATCTCTCAAAGCACAAGATACATTAAATCATATAACACTTGATGACCAATGTCAGAGAGCCATGATGTCAATTTGAATAGGGTAGAGAATTTGAATAAATTTGCATACAAGTTTTCCATTAGACATGTACTATAGATTAAATTTCAGATTATTTACATCGACTAGTATCAATTATGCAACGAAGATGACCATTGCAAATATTTTTCTAAAACTGTCCAATATTCACAGCAAGAATCTAGCGGATACCAAGGAAAAGCTTAATCGAATTGTGACTGACGGGGCTGAGCAATTATTGGTGGTTTTTTTTTTGTAATTATTTGCATAGTAATACTATTCGCTATTATTTCAAAAGCGTGTATAAATTAGTTGTACATATGTACGTTTGCAGTTACTTCAAACTTTCAACGGTCAAGAGCGATTATTTAAATTCGAAAATTAACTGTTATATTTGTTCTTCAGCGGGAAGCTAATTTTTTATGAGAATGCTGAAATACTCAGGCCGGATAATTGCCGTGTGGTCTGTGCGCCGCCCTAAATTTGTGCTCAGTGTATAGGAACATGAACTACTGAACTGATCTTACTTCTGCAGCGTAACGCACAACATCAAAACAAACAAACAATGCTCCCAACTCCCAACTTTTTATAAATAAAATTACTCTTATAGATACTTGCTGATTTCGATCACACACTGACAAAATCGGTGGACAACGATGGTAGTGCATGTTGGATAACACACCAAGTGCTAGTTGAGTGCACAAGACAGACGGACCCAAGCCTTCCGCAAAAGGTATTTCTTATCTATCCTAAATATATCTAATCTTCCGAACTTTACTAAACTTAAACATGTACTAAATCTGTTCCCATATGTACTGAACATGTACTGCACATGTACCGTACTGTACTGAAATTGTGCTAATCGTAAAATCTCTGCAGACCTGTACTAATCCTCTGCTAAATGTGTACTCTACATGTACTACACATGTACCGTACGTATACATGTACCGTACTGTACTCAAATTGTGCTTATCGTAAAAATACTAAATGTGGTCCCATGTCCATAATATAATAAACGTATACGATGCGTGTACTGGTCTGTGTGCTAAATTGCTGTTAAAAGTCATGTACGTGTACGCAATGATATTACACCTAAATTTGAAATTAAAATCACTATTAAACGCGCACCGGATGCACCTATGTATGGGTACTCACTATACATTGCATTCGTACTAAATCTAAATCTGTATTGTACCGATATTTACTGAATGAATACAAAGGGTTAAAATAATAAATCTTTATTGGTCGATGGATAAGGCAAAGAAAAATGAGGCAAAAACGTGAATTTTGTAAAGACCAAAATGAACCCTAAGATGTCAGTGCAGTAAGGACACCAACATACTAACAAGGGACCTTGTGTGTAACGAATAAAAGATAAATACTGCGGAATGTAACTCTTAAATACTTAAATTCAAATCATACATTAAACATTAAACACAAATGACTAAGGACTATTTAAACTGGAGTATCTACACATGCATGATAAGATTGAAATGTACTATTTTACAAAGAAGGATAACGCTTAATGGACATAAGGATAAACAAGGGGTACAACACAATTGAACACGAAAAGTACAAATAAACACAATACAAACACAAGAAAGGTAACCGTAAATTATGAATCTGCTAGACGACGCAAACTAACACTGACAACACATAAACACGATATATGATCCTTAAGCTTTTTTTAAGTTAAATAAAATCTAGGGACAGGCTTTTCATATAATGACATTGGTAGAGAATCAACATATGACTTAGTTTTATCATTCCATATAATGAAGTCATTTAAGCCGTTAGGAAGTCTATTTACTGCATTAATAATTCGTAGAAAATACCAGTTTTTACATTTGTAGTTAAAAATGATTGTCATTTTGTCATATGTCATAATTTGTCATAATGGTAAGGCATCTAAATTGGTTGAGCACTAGCACCGATCGGTCCTAAATCTGTACTAGTAAAATTAATATTATTCAGTTGTAAATATTTTACTATAATTATTAAAAAACTATTAATTTTACTATTTTAAGTTTGCACAACTCAACGGTCGTTTCACTGCCGTAGAGCTTGATCCGCAATTGACTGCTGAAGAAAAATCCCCACATATGGAGGAGTGGTTCGTTTATTTATTTATTTATTTATTTATTTATTTGACAACTATTTATATCTATAGCTATAACTGTACTTAATATTTTATTAGCATTCGCATTTTTGAATAGGGAAATCTTGAAGATTTTACAGACGTTTACTAGATTGAACTGATGTAATAACAACTATTATTCTCCAATCTATTCTAAAGAAAAGTAATGAAACAATGACCGGTGCGCCGCCTACACTGGGCCCCCAGTGGTTAGCCGCCACTCATTGGCCCACCGCTTTCTTGTAGGCCGCGCACCAAGTTTCTCGTTCGATTTTGACTCTTATTATTAGCATTCCTTATAGGTGGCGCGCCTCACACGCTTACATTGCAGGAGCTGGAATTTCTAGGGAGCAAATTTCGAAAGTTGTTAAGAGTTCGAAAATAATTTTAAGGTATTTTTTTCTAGATTGCTTTACGGTACGGCTAATTATTATAATAATGATAGGGCGTGAAAATAAGTTCACATAACATACATTGGTAAGCATGCAACTCCCTTGTCGTATAGATACAAACAATTACCTCTTAATATTATTGTTTGCAATACACTCGAGACTTTTCAATAAGTATTGTTTTTTTTTAATTGCATGATTTCTGTCATCAATCAATAACTCCAGGGACGAAGCTGTTCAATTGCTTCAACTAATCAATAAACTGAACATTCCGCTTCTCATTTTTTCGGCTGGTGTTGGGGATATTATTGAAATATTCCTAAAACAAAGTTTGGGAAAAATAGGCGAAAATATCCACGTTATCGGCAATATGATGGAATACGATGAAAAGGTGGGTAATTAGAACAATTATCTACAGTCTACAAACACTCGAATTCAAAGAGTTGGCTCTTTATTCAAGTTACAGTAAGGTTTGACACCTTACGACACATTCCGCAATGAAGTTTGACACCTTATGACACATTCCGCAATGAATTTGACACCCGATGACACATTCCGCAATGACTCTGATTGTGAGCAGCGTGATCAGCGCGTGTTACAGCATATGCAAATTGCGGCTTAAGGCTTAGGAGGGGGCTTAGGGCTCCGAGTGTTACTTTTAACTCTAAGTCTTAGGCTGGCTATATTTCTTAATTGGCTAAAAAGTTTTGGCTAATTAGAAAGTCTAATTGCTAATTCAGGGTATTGTCCGCGGTTTCAAAGAACCTCTAATTCACTCTTTCTGCAAAAATTCGACAAGGATTCAAAAGGTGAACATTTTCTATTTTTATGCCCACAATTTTTTTTTTAATTTTTTATCTATAACGGACGTTTCATAGAAAAGGGAGAGCATGGTTTTTTAGTAAGCTGGAGCTCCTCTAAAGGATATATTGTTTGAGTAAAACATACAAAGAATGTACGGCACACAAATCTACAAATCGGGTGTTTTAAAGTATTTCTGTCCTGAAAATATTTGATCTATCACTGGCTTAAAAAGGAATAGCAAACAATCTTATTAGAATTCACAAATAGGGTATTGCTGATGTTGTCGAGAAGTAAATTCTGATAGGCCTAAGCCTAAGCCTAAGCCTAAGCCTAAGCCTAAGCCTAAGCCTAAGCCTAAGCCTAAGCCTAGTCCTGAAAATATTTGATCTATCACTGGCTTAAAAAGGAATAGCAAACAATCTTATTAGAATTCACAAATAGGGTATTGCTGATGTTGTCGAGAAGTAAATTCTGATAGGCCTAAGCCTAAGCCTAAGCCTAAGCCTAAGCCTAAGCCTAAGCCTAAGCCTAAGCCTAAGCCTAAGCCTAAGCCTAAGCCTAAGCCTAAGCCCTAAGCCTAAGCCTAAGCCTAAGCCTAAGCCTAAGCCTAAGCCTAAGCCTAAGCCTAAGCCTAAGCCTAAGCCTAAGCCTAAGCCTAAGCCTAAGCCGAAGCCTAAGCCTAAGCCTAAGCCTAAGCCTAAGCCTAGTCCTGAAAATATTTGATCTATCACTGGCTTAAAAAGGAATAGCAAACAATCTTATTAGAATTCACAAATAGGGTATTGCTGATGTTGTCGAGAAGTAAATTCTGATAGGCCTAAGCCCAAGCCTAAGCCTAAGCCTAAGCCTAAGCCTAAGCCTAAGCCTAAGCCTAAGCCTAAGCCTAAGCCTAAGCCTAGTCCTGAAAATATTTGATCTATCACTGGCTTAAAAAGGAATAGCAAACAATCTTATTAGAATTCACAAATAGGGTATTGCTGATGTTGTCGAGAAGTAAATTCTGATAGGCCTAAGCCTAAGCCTAAGCCTAAGCCTAAGCCTAAGCCTAAGCCTAAGCCTAAGCCTAAGCCTGAAAATATTTGATCTATCACTGGCTTAAAAAGGAATAGCAAACAATCTTATTAGAATTCACAAATAGGGTATTGCTGATGTTGTCGAGAAGTAAATTCTGATAGGCCTAAGCCTAAGCCTAAGCCTAAGCCTAAGCCTAAGCCTAAGCCTAAGCCTAAGCCTAAGCCTAAGCCTAGTCCTGAAAATATTTGATCTATCACTGGCTTAAAAAGGAATAGCAAACAATCTTATTAGAATTCACAAATAGGGTATTGCTGATGTTGTCGAGAAGTAAATTCTGATAGGCTAAGCCTAAGCCTAAGCCTAAGCCTAAGCCTAAGCCTAAGCCTAAGCCTAAGCCTAAGCCTAAGCCTAAGCCTAAGCCTAAGCCTAAGCCTAAGCCTAAGCCTAAGCCTAAGCCTAAGCCTAAGCCTAAGCCTAAGCCTAAGCCTGAAAATATTTGATCTATCACTGGCTTAAAAAGGAATAGCAAACAATCTTATTAGAATTCACGAATAGGGTATTGCTGATGTTGTCGAGAAGTAAATTCTGATAGGCCTAAGCCTAAGCCTAAGCCTAAGCCTAAGCCTAAGCCTAAGCCTAAGCCTAAGCCCTAAGCCTAAGCCTAAGCTAAGCCTAAGCCTAAGCCTAAGCCTAAGCCTAAGCCTAGTCCTGAAAATATTTGATCTATCACTGGCTTAAAAAGGAATAGCAAACAATCTTATTAGAATTCACAAATAGGGTATTGCTGATGTTGTCGAGAAGTAAATTCTGATAGGCCTAAGCCTAAGCCTAAGCCTAAGCCTAAGCCTAAGCCTAAGCCTAAGCCTAAGCCTAAGCCGAAGCCTAAGCCTAAGCCTAAGCCTAAGCCTAAGCCTAAGCCTAAGCCTAAGCCTAGTCCTGAAAATATTTGATCTATCACTGGCTTAAAAAGGAATAGCAAACAATCTTATTAGAATTCACAAATAGGGTATTGCTGATGTTGTCGAGAAGTAAATTCTGATAGGCCTAAGCTCAAGCCTAAGCCTAAGCCTAAGCCTAAGCCTAAGCCTAAGCCTAAGCCTAAGCCTAAGCCCAAGCCTAAGCCTAAGCCTAAGCCTAAGCCTAGTCCTGAAAATATTTGACCTATCACTGGCTTAAAAAGGAATAGCAAACAATCTTATTAGAATTCACAAATAGGGTATTGCTGATGTTGTCGAGAAGTAAATTCTGATAGGCCTAAGCCTAAGCCTAAGCCTAAGCCTAAGCCTAGTCCTGAAAATATTTGATCTGTCACTGGCTTAAAAAGGAATAGCAAACAATCTTATTAGAATTCACAAATAGGGTATTGCTGATGTTGTCGAGAAGTAAATTCTGATAGGCCTAAGCCTAAGCCTAAGCCTAAGCCTAAGCCTAAGCCTAAGCCTAAGCCTAAGCCTAAGCCTTCAAAACCTAAATCAGTGGTTCCAATTTCATGGGAACTATCAATAATCAATTTTGTTTCAATGATCGCACTTAAACAAATCCACGTACGCCTCGCTTCTTATCCAATTAATACTCTTCAATCGTTTCATTTCGTTCTCTAATTTAGCCCCAGTCTTTCTTCACTTCTATTGCAAATCGTCGTAATGTCCTTCTGCTTGGCGATAGTCTCGGTGACTTGCAAATGGATTCAGGACTGATTATACAAGGAGAAGTATTACGCATCGGCTACTTAAACCATGATGTAAGTTATTTAAGTAACTCCACTATTCGTCCCGGGAAGCGGGTTAGATTCCCTTCTCTCCCAGGCAAAGGTGCAGCAATTGGGGACTATGGCAAAGAGCAAAGGAAGGCTTTGAGTTTGTAAAACTATCTTGTACTTCAAGACTCGCTACACCATTTCCATGAATTCGGTTTTCCACAAACAGGGTATTGAACACAGTTTCGCGCACTTGTGGCACATGCCCGCGCGCCCCGCTGCGAGCCCATTTTTTTAGTTTATAGAACTTAAAACATGTTTTAGGATTGAAGTAATCATTATTTGTACAAAAGTATTGTTTCAGGATGACGCGATGCTCGTAAAATACAAATCCGGCTTCGACATTGTGCTTCACAACGATCAGACGATGACGCTGCCGTTGAGGATTCTGAAACGCATTGAACGGAAGGATAATGGTCGACAGTCTAGCTAAAAGAGCACGGTTAAAATAATTAAATAAATAATTATTTATTCTTAAATGTCTCAATATATTGTCACTCGTCACTGGGTTTGTTACGGGCCTTCCGTTTCACGCGCTGCGGTTTGCAGATTGTAACTTGCTAGAAAATCCTGAGAAAATTCCAACATGATTCTTAGTGAGCCTGACTTTGTGGTATCGACATCCTGTACCTTACAGATAATGAAACAAAAAACACAAATATGGTAATTACGGTAGTTATATATGGCAATTCGTCCAAATTTGAAGTTACATGTTTCATAGCACTGGAGATTTGCAGAATAACTCCAGTATTCAGAGAAACACCGATCTTTCTGCAATCAAAAATGGCCAAGTGTGTTTCCAAAAATAAATGTCATTAAGTGAAATTCATGATGACGATATCTATACAAAAAAATCACGATGACGATATCATTGTGCACTTTGGTCATTAGAGATCAGATTTAAAGAATTGCGCTAATTAGAGGCCAAGATAATTGTAAACTGAAGACGAAGTGATGGCTATAAAAGGGTTTATACTATAAACAGAACACTGAACGGTTTTTGTCCTATAAAAGCACTTGTGAGTGTCGCTATCTTTAGCTGGCACTTACATTTCAATGCTATATGTTAACCAACGTAAAAATGTGATCTAGTTGAAGCTCTGGTGGATGCGCGGCCCACAAAAAGACTATGGCGCTCTTCCGGCGCACCCAATTTTGTACCCAGCGCCGGCTGCGCGCATAAGCGGCATAAGGATTTCTCGTGCTTCTTTCTAGTTTTTATCTACAGTCTACAAACACTCGAATTCGAAGAGTTTGCTCTTTATTCAAGTTACAGTAAGGTTTGACACCTTACGACACATTACACAATGAAGTTTGACACCTTATGACACATTCCGCAATGAATTTGACACCCGATGACACATTCCGCAATGACTCTGATTGTGAGCAGCGTGATCAGCGCGTGTTACAGCATATGCAAATTGCGGCTTAGGGCTTAGGAGGGGGCTTAGGGCTCCGAGTGTTACTTTTAACTCGAAGTCTTAGTCTGGCTATATTTCTTAATTGGCTAAAAAGTTTTGGCTAATTAGAAAGTCTAATTGCTAATTCAGGGTAGTGTCCGCGGTTTCAAAGAACCTCTAATTCACTCTTTCTGCAAAAATTCGACAAGAATTCAAAAGGTGAACATTTTCTATTTTTATGCCCACCATTTTTTTTTTTAATTTTTTATCTATAACGGACGTTTCATAGAAAAGGGTGAGCATGGTTTTTTAGTAAGCTCGAGCTTCTCTAAAGGATATATTGTTTGAGTAAAACATATAAAGAATGTACGGCACACAAATCTACAAATCGGGTGTTTCAAAGTATTTCTGTCCTGAAAATATTTGATCTATCACTGGCTTAAAGGGATCGGCTCACCTCAAATCGTGTCTGTTTTTTCTGTTTCTTTATTTTCTATAAGGGATAATAAAAATTTGGAATACAAAAAGTAGTTTTATATTTCAATACTCACGAAGATATTAGGTGATAAAGTGGTGGATCAATCGGCCCGAAATGAAAAAGTGTAATTGGCCTGCCTTGTTTGTATGGGACAATTAACACTTTTTCATTTCGGGCCGATCGATCCACCACTTTATCACCTAATATCTTCGTGAGTATTGAAATATAACACTACTTTTTGTATTCCAAATTTTTATTATCCCTTATAGAAAATAAAGAAACAGAAAAAACAGACACGATTTGAGGTGAGCCGATCCCTTTAAAAAGGAATAGCAAACAATCTTATTAGATCACAAATAGGGTATTGCTGATGTTGTCGAGAAGTAAATTCTGATAGGCCTAAGCCTAAGCCTAAGCCTAAGCCTAAGCCTAAGCCTAAGCCTAAGCCTAAGCCTAAGCCTAAGCCTAAGCCTAAGCCTAAGCCTAAGCCTAAGCCTAAGCCTAAGCCTAAGCCTAAGCCTAAGCCTAAGCCTAAGCCTAAGCCTAAGCCTAAGCCTAAGCCTAAGCCCTAATAAGCCTAAGCCTAAGAAGCCTAAGCCTAAGCCTAAGCCTAAGCCTAAGCCTAAGCCTAAGCCTAAGCCTAAGCCTAAGCCTAAGCCTAAGCCTAAGCCTAGTCCTGAAAATATTTGATCTATCACTGGCTTAAAAAGGAATAGCAAACAATCTTATTAGAATTCACAAATAGGGTATTGCTGATGTTGTCGAGAAGTAAATTCTGATAGGCCTAAGCCTAAGCCTAAACCTAAGCCTAAGCCTAAGCCTAAGCCTAAGCCTAAGCCTAAGCCTAAGCCTAAGCCTAAGCCTAAGCCTAAGCCTAAGCCTAGTCCTGAAAATATTTGATCTATCACTGGCTTAAAAAGGAATAGCAAACAATCTTATTAGAATTCACAAATAGGGTATTGCTGATGTTGTCGAGAAGTAAATTCTGATAGGCCTAAGCCTAAGCCTAAGCCTAGGCTAAGCCTAAGCCTAAGCCTAAGCCTAAGCCTAAGCCTAAGCCTAAGCCTAAGCCTAAGCCTAAGCCTAAGCCTAAGCCTAAGACTAGTCCTGAAAATATTTGATCTATCACTGGCTTAAAAAGGAATAGCAAACAATCTTATTAGAATTCACAAATAGGGTATTGCTGATGTTGTCGAGAAGTAAATTCTGATAGGCCTAAGCCTAAGCCTAAGCCTAAGCCTAAGCCTAAGCCTAAGCCTAAGCCTAAGCCTAAGCCTAAGCCTAAGCCTAAGCCTAAGCCTAAGCCTAGTCCTATGATCTAACTGGCTTAAAAAGGAATAGCAAACAATCTTTAGTAGAATTCACAAATAGGGTATTGCTGATGTTGTCGAGAAGTAAATTCTGATAGGCCTAAGCCTAAGCCTAAGCCTAAGCCTAAGCCTAAGCCTAAGCCTAAGCCTAAGCCTAAGCCTAAGCCTAAGCCTAAGCCTAAGCCTTCAAAACCTAAATCAGTGGTTCCAATTTCATCGGAACTATCAATAATCAATTTTATTTCAATGATCGCACTTAATCAAGTCCACGTAAGCCTCGCTTCTTATCCAATTAATACTCTTCAATCGTTTCATTTCGTTCTCTAATTTAGCCCCAGTCTTTCTTCACTTCTATTGCAAATCGTCGTAATGTCCTTCTGCTTGGCGATAGTCTCGGTGACTTGCAAATGGATTCAGGACTGATTATACAAGGAGAAGTCTTACGCATCGGCTACTTAAACCATGATGTAAGTTATTTAAGTAACTCCACTATTCGTCCCCGGAAGCGGGTTAGATTCCCTTCTCTCCCAGGCAAAGGTGCAGCAATTGGGGACTATGGCAAAGAGCAAAGGAAGGCTTTGAGTTTGTAAAACTATCTTGTACTTCAAGACTCGCTACACCATTTCCATGAATTCGGTTTTCCACAAACAGGGTATTGAACACAGTTTCACGCACTTGTGGCACATGCCCGCGCGCCCCGCTGCGAGCCCATTTTTTTTAGTTTATAGAACTTAAAACATGTTTTAGGATTGAAGTAATCATTATTTGTACATAAGTATTGTTACAGGATGACGTGATGCTTGAAAAATACAAATCCGGCTTCGACATTGTGCTTCACAACGATCAGACGATGACGCTGCCGTTGAGGATTCTGAAACGCATTGAACGGAAGGATAATGGTCGACAGTCTAGCTAAAAGATAAATCAATAAATAATTATTTATGCTTACATGCCTCAATTTATTGTCACTCGTCACTGGCTTTGTTACGGGCTTTGCGTTTCACGCGCGGCGGTTTTAAATTAGTAACTCGCTAGCACATCCTGAGAAAATTTCAACATATTGATTTTCAGTGAGCCTGACTTTGTGATATGTACATCCTGTACCTTACAGATAATGAAACAAAAAACACTAATATGGTAAATACGGTAGTTATATGGCAATCTCTGCGGTTGTGAAGTAAAAGCTATCTGTTTCATAATCATAACATTAAATCGGTCATTTCTGAAGATTCCCTGAATAACTCCAATATTCAGAATTAGACTTCCACGTACTGTAAGTAAAGCCAAAATTAGCGAGGAATATTTCCAAAAATAAATGTCATTACGTGAAATTCATGATGACGATATCTATACAAAACATTGTGCACTTTGGTCATTAGAGATCAGATTTAAAGAATTGCGCTAATTAGAGGCCAAGCTAATTGTAAGCTAAAGACGAAGGAGCCAAAAAAGGGTTCAACTATAAATGGAACACTGAATGGTTTTTGTCCTATAAAAACATTTGTGATTGTGACTATCCTTAGTTGTCACCTAAATTTCAAATTTTTATGTTAATCAACGTAAAAATGTGATCCGCCGTATAGTTGAAGCTCTGGTGGATGCGCGGCACACAAAAAGACTATGGCGCCCTACCGGCGCACCCGATTCGGCGCACCCAGCGTCGGCCGCTCGCGTAAGGATACCAAAGCGTTGTTTTTCCGTTGATTGCGATGATGTGCATCATTCACATAGTTGTTTTAATTAAGAATATTGTTTAATAGATAAAACAACTTCTACGTAATGTTCTTTTGCAGGAAAATGCAAAATTCGATTAGTAAAAAAGTGGAAATATTCAATTTAACGCTGTTTGATTTCTATTTTTGATTTCTATTGAAATGGTCCTATCAATCCAAAACCATATATACGTCGTAGTGACTTATTATATAAAGCAACAAAGTTTGTTTATTTGTTGGTTTGTTTGTGTCATGCACGTTACGCTCGGCAAAGTAACATGTTAAGCACAATCTAACATGTCCCTTGCAAATACATAGGACCCCAGGTATAAACTGCCCTAGGATCTCCATGTAGAGCTCTATAGATAAATAATTAATTCGTATATCGGGCCGTTTAAACATTTGCTAAATATGCTCATCTAGTGAATATTTGAGCACAACGTTGCGTGTCACATGAGAAAGTTCTGTGATTTCCCAACATTTCGTTACCTCTCATAAATCGGAGTTTGAAAATTAAAGTGTGACGTTAAAGCGAAATACCGGCCGGTTTTTGAAGCACCATCATTCTTATACAGCTTATGCAATTCCAGCAATTACGCATCAATACGTAGGAATTCAGTTGTCCACGATGCGTTCAACAACCAGCCGGTATTTCGCTTTAAAGTGTGTGCCCCTCCAAATATTTTTCTGTATTATGTGTAGTTGCGACGATGTTTTTCTTGTCTAATTTTTAATTCAAATAATATTATTTATTATAATTATTATTTATTTAAGAAGAGTCAATATGCATTTGAGATCCATTCACATATAGGACGCCAAAAATGTTTCAAAAACGTACCGTCGAAACTTGTCTCTTTTCACGTGCCCCTTTAAAGCGAAATACCGGCCATTTTTGAAACGCATCGTGGAATTCCTACGATTTATGCTGATTTGCTCGAATTTAGCTCGACTTTTTATTCTAATTAATGCTCATTTGCATAAGCTGCGTAAGAATGCTGGTCTACTCGATGTGTTTCAAAAACCGGCCGGCATTTCGCTTTAAAGAACAATCAAATATATAGAAGTAAATAAACATTACAACCAGTATGACATTTATCCCATTAAAAGGGACATTTAGCGACTTAAGTACACTATTTAATGCCAAATTGTAGCTATATATTTGGCATTAAATCATTTTGAGAGGCACGTGCGGCTTACACGTGACAGAAATAATAAGCGTAAACACTAAATTCATACTGTCAGTGTCTGATTAAGCGATATAACGTCCGGTTTTGAAACGTATGCTGTGCAACAACATTCCTATATGATGAATGCAAATGAATATAATTCGACTAAAAATCGCGGGGGATATTTGCATACACTGCATGGCATGGGAATACAGAGTCTATTATGCGTTGCAAAAACCGACTGTTATACCGCTTTAAAGGATAGAGCCCATGGAGCATTTAAACGTGAGTTTATTTGACCAGTAGGGTTTCAGGAACATTACTGTAATAACTGCGTCGCATAATTGGAAAGTCGAATAGTTACAAGTTACACACCGAGAGACCCCGACGGTCGAACCTACCGTTTACTTTTTTATTACTTTCTTTTCGGTGATGTTTCATTTTGTTCATTTTTTAACATAAGCTCACGATTTTTTTTAAATTTTTTTTTACGAAAAAAATGTATACAAATATACTATGTACTTTCGTGCACGCAAGACTCAGCTACAAATTGACAATTTTTATTTTTTTAATTTAATTCCGAATTTTTTACTAATTTTCGTGCATGTTGGCATCAATTGTATTTGCCACAAGTAATGTTAGACCACATCATTTGAACAAAGACAAAAATAACACCTGCACGAAATTCACCAACACACAGGGAGCCCTCACCAGCCTGGCCTCCCCAGGGAGCTAAAGAGTGTGTACAGAGTGCGAGAGCAGAAGAGATTCAGAGCGCTCGTGAGCCTAGGGAGGGCTCCCAGTGTGTTGGTGAATATGGCCTCAGGTCGGAAAATTATCTCTATGTTAAAAGAGATGGTTAATGTTATTTTATTTATAAACAAGTATTTTGCTTTTTGGCAGAGAAAAATATACTTTGTCTTCTAAATTCGAAGTTGACTCGTGTTTTACTTAGTTTACGTCTGACACGCCACTTTCTCGTTATGATGTTGTTGTGTTCATCTATAAAATTCTAGAAAGTACCATGTTTTCCTGTTTTTATGTTTATTGGAGCTAAACTTGTGAAGCTTAAAGCAGTATTGTACCTACTTTGGGAAATTTGCATATAATACGCATATTCTATGTATCCTATGCAAATTTTTGGTGCCCGTCCGAAGTTTCCGGCACCAAATTTACATAGGATGCGTAGGATATGCATATCATATGCAAATTTCCCAAAGTATGTGCATTACTGTTAACCTGGAGCTTTCTACATCATTGTGGAATTTCACAACTTTTCTAATGTTCGTTTTTACATTTAGTTTAATTTTAAACAAATTAAATTACTTCCTTCTTCCTTACAATTAGTAGAAATTCAATAATTCATCTTCAACTAGGCGCGGCTCTTTTAAAGTGGATTTTGAATTATGCCCGATTACGGTAGATGGGTCGTTAAATAGTGATGAGCCTTTAATCGTCAGTTATTATGGCTTTCCCGAGAGTCGTTTAGAAATTTTATTTCTCAACGTAAATCACACGCTTTCCGAATCATTAAACACATCAACAAAACGTCGAAAATTTAGGAAATTTTGCCTAATATTCTATTTTTTTTCTCTTAAAGCGAAATATCACACGGTTTGGGGTTTTTTCACCAAAAATGGTTTAAGAACAGTTATCAACGAAAATAAATATAAAAACGCAAACAAATAAATGCGTATTGCAAAAAATGTGTGCAAACTAAGAATTTTGTTTGATTTTGTATGGAAAAATCCGCACATGGCGGAAAACCTAGTAAAATAGCTGAAAAAACGCCATCTGGGAATTTGAAATAATTAAACATTCGGCGGACTCCAAATGACGAAATGTTGGCAAAATATTTTGAATTTGCTAGTAAAATAAGCAAAAAAACGCACGGTTTAAATGCACTCAACGCACGGTTGTTTACTCCTCCTATTTTTCTATTTTTTTGTTGAGACCGACCGCTAATTCGCTTTAAACTTAAATGGCATCATTTTATATGATGCACACCTATACATTTGACATAATGTGTCAATAAATTATTATTGGTTAGACCCACATAAAACAATCTGATTGCATTTTACCTAAATCGGTAGATTTTAATTTATATTTTGCGAGTTTTATTGCTGAATTATATTAATTGATGTGTTTTCATTCCATGTTTTGTTACTGTTAATGTTTTTCACTGTTACTGATAATATATGTTACTGATAAGCATATAACAGGATAATAAGCATTTTGAAATGATGTACATATACAAAGTAAAAACAACAAAAAACACATAGAATTCTATTGTAGATCTGTGACGATAAGTGAGCAACGGCACATTTGACAAAAAAACTTCAAAAAGTTTATTATTAATGTCGACTAATGCGTGATTTAACTTTATTTATTTACAGAAGCATCTAGATGGGTTTAAAATTGAATTTCTCCGTGGCTTTGACATATATTTTACTCATAAAAACACGACATAATCGTAATTTAAATTCAATTAATATCTACTTACATTAGTATTGCCTAATCGTTTTCCTCATTTTCGCCCAACCTATACCCTCGCAAGTTCGCAGTTTTCTCGCAGCGCCGCACTTCCGCGCCAGAGCCAGGGATTGGCCGCGCACCACCCAGGTTTCACAGCGTGTTCCCAAATATAACCCATCTAGATGCTTCTGTAAATAAATAAAGTTAAATCACCTAAAGTGAACATTGAGACTTTACACACATTTAATACTACATTATATTCCGAGGAACCACTGCAATGTGAGCTTTTACATCATTTTCGAGGGGGTTCGCAGAAAATTTTCCTTTTTCTATTCGCATTTATAATTCGAGATGAACCCCGCACTTGCCTACTCATCTTACATAAATCTGCATGACCGGGGCAATTTCCTGAGAGTTTTCTTATTTTTTTTTTAAAAATAGTTTTCCATTTTTCAAATAATAAAATAGAAATAGAAATGAGCAAAACACGTTGTTTTTGGTTTTTGTTGAGCAGCTTTTACAATTATTTTTTTCATGTTTTTTTTTGGACATTTACCTATATTATTTATTGATTTCCTGAGTCATATTTCATTTTTTATTCATATTCTGTCTTATCCTATATGTAAAAGAGCAAGCCTTTCTATTAGGTGCGTCTCAGAAAAAATGGGCTCTATGATACCCGAGGGCAATTTTGGACATAAATTCAATTTTGATAGCCCCTCCTATTCATTTGGACGAAGAAGAAAAACGTCTCGGCCATAGTTGTCCGAGCGACCTTCCAAGGTTATACATTCATCCATAATTTACAAGTTTCGCTTGTTTTCCTGGTGTCCCGCTAGAACGCTTATTGAGCAAAGTCACTAACAATTCTTTAGTCGAATACTTGTAAACATATGGTTTTGGGGAAAATGACTTTTTTTTTTTGAATACTGTATTCCGAAATTCGTTTAAAGTGGTATTGTAGGTGGTTTTGAAATGCGGATCATATGTGGTGCGCAGAAAATTTGCATAAATGTATGAGGATGGAGTCAAGAATAAGATTCAAAACCACGCGCCTTACCGCTTTAACTTCGCCAATGCAAAATCTTCAATTTTTCAAAATTCGTTTTTTATATTCATCGATCTGGCTGTCCTTTTTTGAATTACTTCCCCTGCTAATTGACTGTCCCTATTAATTTTTTTCAATGTTTTCTTTTTCCCGGAAATCAAAGTCTCCGGATGAACATAAAAACAAAAACATAATTGTGTTCGCTTAAATTGAAACCTTGCCGCTCACGTATTGATCCAACAAAGTGCAACTCTGCGGCATCGGCGGTGCGGCCAGGGGTGCGCGAATTCAAAATGGCGCACCTTAGGCGCACATGTGGCGCACCTGCCGCACCTCCTCCAAAATATGTGCCGCAGGTGAGCTAACTGGAAATTAATACCTCTGGCGCATCGGTGGCGGCCTCTATCTTTCACGTAACTAACAATGTTCTGGCCATTTGTGGAATTTTGAAATGCGGGGAGCATGCGAGGGAAAGCAATTAACTGTTATATCCGTCTATTTTATCATAATTTCAAACATTTCTATATTCGACTAAACAGTAGAATTTCAGGTTTTATATTTTGCCTTTCCGCACATTATATGGTGAATTCTGTATATATTTATTAATAAGAGCTCTCGAATTCGAAGTGTTATTACAAAAGTAAAAAGGTGGGTGGTCATATTTTGTGGTAGTTTGCAAGCAAAAAAAATAAAAGAACATCTACTTCTGAAAACGATAGACACATATACTGACAATGAAAAGAACACAATTCATAAATGTTTTGATTAAGATAGTAAAAACATTGCTTATGATTCTGTTTGGTTATATGTTAGTACTCGAAGTCGCCTCAGGCGGCGATAGCCGTCTGGTAATTCATTTTTTTTTTGTGAGCAAAAATATAAATTTTCAGATGAATAGACTTTTCACTGCATGTTTCACCGCAACACTCCAATGTTTTCCATTTGTTGGGATTCTTTTAAGAAAGAAGGTTGGGTTTTATTCTGTTATTTTTTTTCTTCTGTTCGTACCCCAGTGTTCCGTTTCTTTTTTCTGAGTACACACGTTTTCACTATCGGTGCGCACCTAGCATATATTTCTCCAGATTCTGGCCAAGAATTCGCAAGTTCACTGAGTTTGACCGAGTATCCTTCGCGAGAACCTGGCAAATTAGGGCGAAGTCGTCACGCTCATTCTTCCTGCAGCGAGTCTCCGCGCCTACATTTAGCGGCGCGGAATTTCCATTGCGCCAGGTGTTCGCCATGAGTCTCATCATAAGATCATAATTCTTTCAGCGTGCGCCTGATGATGATTCACCGGATGAGGAGGCGCCAGTGAAAAAACCGACAATTGTTGTCGATTTCGATGTAAGGGGTTTTTAATTTTTTTTTGCTATAACTTAAATTTTCCCAGTTATTATAGCAAACTTCATTGTATACCTTTCTTATAAACGCTATTGCTATTGGATACCTCCCTGCTAGACTTCAAACCTCTATAGGATAGGTCGTTTCCTTTCAATATACAAATATACTAGAAATGGCGCACTAGTTTACGGCGTGTTTACCAGTTGGATTCGGAGGTTCGACTCCTACCCCAGACCCAGACAGACAAAGCCTTGGTGTGCTGCGCACGCTCATTCTATCTATATATGGTAAGAGTGACATCTACGACCTGTCATTTACTATAACCGAAACCTTAAACATTTAATTAATGGCAATAGTTTAGGGCCTTCCGTTCAATTCGAGTTTCGATATGGATAAGGATAATCGGCGACGGTTATCATCAATAAGTCGAAGTCCCGGAGATCGATATTTTGGGAAAGTCGCCTTCACAACACAATATCTTCCCGCCAAGAAAACGGTTTGAAATATCTTTGTAGCCTTTTTTATTTTGAAATCTTACAATTGGAGATTTGGAGAATCGATACAATGACCAACCTTATTGCTTTTTTTTCTTTTTTTTTTTCTTTTTTTTTTTGAAAATGCCTCTAATTGTGAGTGAACTTACGGGTCAGTCGCTTTTGAAAGACGGCCGCTTTACAAAGATAGTGTAACAACACAATTGTCAATCCGTGGCAACAAACCTGAAAGTTTTCGATGGCTTTAAATGTGCATTTTATTTCATTATTTTCTTCAGTTAATAATGAAGGCGAAGGATTGTTCGGAGCTGGATCTCGTCTTCTTCGACACGGATATAATGACGCAGGTGAGATAAAATTATGTTTAAAACGAAATACCGGCCGGTTTTTGAAACACATCGAATACATCAGTATTCTTTTGCAGCTTATGCAAATGAGCATAAATTAGAATAAAAAAGCTAAATTCGAGCAAATTAGCATAAATACGTAAGAATTCAGCTGTCCACGATGCGTTTCAAAAAACGGCCGGTATTTCGCTTTAAAAATATGTACGAATGTGAGGCAGGACATAGAAATGCAGCATGTTCCAGCTAATAGGAATAGGTCATAGGCATCATCATATGGTTAGGCTCCAGCATTATTAACCTAAAAAATACGCGATTCCTTGGAATTCTCCTCCTTTTTTCGTAAATACGAGGCTTGCAGTTCGCGCGGTTACTAGCGGCACGCGGTTAGCTTCCCGGTGGATAGATAGCGGATTATAATACGTGGTGAAGTGAATTGCGGCGCAGAGTGCAGAATATCAATGCAAATCCGCGCCAGCAAAAAATTGGCAGCGCGTCCGGATCCGACGTGCAGAAGTTCAGGGAACTCACAGTTCTCCTTTTAATCATTTTCAGCTTCGAGTTCTAGTGCCATGTGCGAAAATGCCAAAGCAACAAACGGGTTTCGTCAGCGGTTTTCAGCCGACGTTCGATGAAGTTTTACTCTTTACGAATATTGAAGAAAGTAAGGGTTTATAGTTTATAATTTATACTGTTATTAATTTTTCTTTGTGTAAACCGCGAGCTTATACGTATAATCGTTTACTAAAGGATGGAGAGCAATATAAGTTATAGAAATGTTGTATGTAGCATTTCTGGCCTTTTTCACCAAATTGATTTCCGTGTGAACCTGATTTTTAAACAGTCCATCACTTTAGATGATCTTCTCGCTTGTAAGATACGCTTCAGAATTTATACAAAATCCGGACGGAGTAAGCCTTTATTGCGGGTTCGTTTTTCTTTGTTATATCAGATTTCTAATAGAAATGGTGATCTAACTGTAAGGTAAGATGCTTTTCAATCAATGATCCTGAAAATTCATTGATTTATCTTGATCTAAAAAATATTTAAAAAAAATATTTCTTATATTTCAGGGCGAATCCGAGTTTCCTGGCAAACAAGTACAACTAGACGGACCACAACAAACGCACACTTTTAAACTAGGCTACCCAGCCGAACAGGACCGTCACATTGGTGAGGTCAGCGATTAGTTATGGATTTGTCTTGTGCTCTTCTGGGAATTCATGTGGACAACAGATCAGGGCTTTTCTCTACATATGTTCAAATTTTTGTCACATCTAATGAGCCGGGCTAACGTGGAAAAAGATGTATGAATATTTCCGTGAAAATCACACCTTATACTCGTTGATTAACTATCATCTTCTATTATCAGAATCAAATTCATAGTGACTTTTTCCTCATTGGCGTTGCCATGTAGGAAATCCCAGCCCTTGCAAGACCTAAAAGAAACAGCACTGTTTTCATAAATTTTGACTGTGATCGAAAAATTAGGGTATTGGGCGAGCGGGACCCAATTGTTCGATGACAGTCAAAATTTATGAAATTTGCCTCGGTCATACAGTCCCTTGTATTAATTGCATTCACTTTGTCATCACTGTTTTCTTACGAGATTGCGAACGAAAAAAAGAACGACAATGTTTAGCAAAGTAATGAACGGAGAAGGAAACGTATCGTGAAAAACCATTTACAACTGAAGTTGAACAATGTGGCAAGTCAAGCGAGGGGTAGAAGCAAAAGCCCCGGTGCACCAGCTACTGTAAGATCGGCATGATTTTTGATGGGATATGGCGCATATACCAAACAGTTATCTTTGGATTACTGTATTAGTGTATTTAAATTTTAATATGTGACATCGCTTATTCTCATTGAGAGACACCATTCGAATTGCATTTTTTCGGGTGCATTTTTCCGGGATTGTTCTTTGTTGGGATTTAGAACTATCACTTGGGTCAAATTTTATAAAGAATTCTGTCTGATCATTAGCTATGGTCACTAAGGTACAAGCGATCCCTTAAAGCTTGGTTGATGGTTGATAGCAGTGAAAAGAGACAATATGCTTCATTCTGTTGACCACTATTTCGGAAACTGGTACAGGAATTGTTGCAACAAGGGCCAGGGTAGGCAAGTTTTACGTAGCCCGTTGAATTTGAAGGTTTCCTTCAGCTCTGCTTACCAATTTGTTACCACAGCGTTTGATATTTGATGGCGTTTGAATGTTGCGCTCTACAACTACGGTAATCTTGTTTTGGCTCCTGACAAAACCTCCGATACCGATCCGATTCACGCCCATACACGATATTTATAATTTTTGTACTCAATAATGTATGTTGTATGTGAGTGACGCACTAACAGTGAGCTGCATTTAGTAAAGTACTTCCTTTTCCTTGTGTACGCCACTAATTTTATGCTATAACCTTCAATTAGTTCCCGGCTACCAATAAACATATGTCGACTTGTGCGACATTTTATGTTCGTAATAAATGTTATGTTATGACTTCTTCTAAACCCCTTCTAAATTTTACGAAACTTCCGCTTACCATTAACTTGTACTAAACGTTTATTAGTTTTCCAATTAACTACTGCCAAACTAACTTGTGTTAAGTTTCCACGACTAACAATAAGTTCCACTTCATAAGTTACTACGAAAAAGCTCCTCCGTTTATTGTGCGTTCAATATATAACATGAACAAGCGGCAGATAGAGCTCGCGGATTTTGCCAATTTAGCTATGCTAATTACGCCCCCCGCGTAGCATTTTCCGCCTTGTTTTTAAGCAATTTGCACACTAACACACGCATACACTCAGTAAGTTAGTGTTAGTGTTGTTAGGGACGATATGCGTACCTTATTTTGACTGAAGCTTAAGACCCACGTAAAAAATCAATATGCTGAAACTTTCATCTTTGCATCAGTTTTACGTTTCGTTGTATTTTAGAGTTGCCGTGCTTGACAATACATGAAATTATAGTCATATTCAAGTCTTCATGTGCCTGACACTTTAAAGGGTCAGGCCCATTTCAGGCAACCCCTATGTTTGACTATTCGATATTTTTTAACTTTACCTTAAATTAAGAAAGATATACACGCGAATTTCCAGAAAAGAAGCGCCATTCATATAAATATTTTTTATTATTCATACCCATACACAACTATATACCGTAGATTGTAGGCGTGCAATATAGAATGCAAGTGTGCAAACACGTCACACACGTGCATGCACGAGCTCCATTTCAGGCAACAAGATGGAAACGAAAAAAGCGGTGATATGTGGGGTTGAATGGAAAGCTTGGTAAATCGAATTTCTAGTGACTAGTGAAGTAAGGAATAAGGAGCACATTAATATGGAAATAGAGCATTCACTGGAAACATTTATTGTTTACCTATTATTCACGGTGTTTTGATTTATAAAAGATGGCTCAAAAATGGCCGCGACCCGGTTGATTTTACTTAGCCATCCAAGAACATAACACATGATTATATATTAAGCAGCACATAATACCAGGTAACACAAGACAGTAGGATAATAGTTTATTGAAGGAACTTGTTTACAAATACACATAATAATAATTTTGATTGGAAAACACAATAACATAATCGATAAGAAACGGCATCAGTGGGAATAATCAACTGAAAAGCTGGAAGGTATAATAAAATAAAGCTGTTATTATAATATGATACATTACTTGAGTATAAGTTTGTTCCCTAACTATAACGTTGGGCAGAGTACTTTTAATTCATGTACGAACGTTGTAAACAACCGAAGATAAAATCAGGACTAAGAACTAATGAACAGTGTTTCCCGGTCGGATTGCTAATAAACACAACGAACCGATTGCACAACACATCTAAGGATGACAAAAATAAATAGTTCAACTACCTTTAACAAAGACATGAAAAGATGGAAATACGGTTGTCTATCATAAGTCATATAATCCGGCCAGTATTTAGCGTTCAAGCTGCGTTCAATATTAAAAAACCACGTGTAGTTATTCTTTTTACAACGAAAAGTACAAAATAAAACACAGTATTTAGATTAGTATCAAGACACGGACGCACGGACATCAATAAATTAATAAAATTCAACGCTTGCCATTGTCCAATTTCTTCCCAGTTCAGTCAATTTCACAGCATTCCAGCTGACACGGGTCGGTTGCCTCCAAATCGATCCTACAACGATACATACAAAAATTACCTAACAACAACTAACAACATTCCTTGTAACGCATTTTGAAAAAATACCGTGCAAACGGCTATTGGAAATCGTTCCGTTTTTTACGTTTAATACACAGGAATATAATTATCCAATCCAACAGAAACATTCGTATGCAGCTTATGCAAACGAACATAAATTAGAATAAAAAACGAGCTAAATTGGAGCAACTTTGCATAAATACGCAAGAATTCAATTGTGCACGATGCATTACAAAAAGCGGACAGTGTTCCACTTTAACAAAACAATATTTTTGGAATTTACACTCACCGTATTCGTGTACTCCGAAGACATATCTCGTTGTAACGCCAACAACATTCCACAACCGTCGTCCGCGGACCAGTTTCAATTAGTGTTCGTTTTTCTAAAGAAAACGTATGTCACTCACTAAGTTTACCACCGATCTTATTATATAAAGGAGAAAGGTTGGTTTGTAACGGAGCCGGCTACGTATAAAAGGAGAGTCGCCGATTAGTGTTGAACAACCGAAATAGCTCCGCAATTACTTTTTCTACATTTCAAGCCTCGGTATAAGTAGGGAATTTTTTCGCAACTCTCCAAAACAAAACGAGTCTTACTCCATAAACGTTGAAGAAGTTTCATAAAGTATGCCCACTCAAGACTCATGCGGCGATAGTTTGGATAACGATAAGAGATAAGATTAATAAAACAAGACGGCGAATAATATTGCGCATTCGAATGTGCTCTTATAGTGCTTCCCACCCAGTTGGAAGGACGCGATAAAACAAATCCACACAATTGTCATAAACATGTAAACAAAAAAAAATTATACAACCTCAAACCTCAAAATTAAATCGGTTTTAGAAAGAAAATAAACCAACCTGCAACTCGTTGTTAATCTGCCACCTAGATACATCAGTATTAGCCATTGATGTAAAGTGGATACCCCCTGTAAGAAGCAACAAAATAATTTAATGTAATAAAATGGGGGGAGTGGAACACAAAGAACGGAGATGGCTAACAGCGAAAGCAACGATTCGGGAACTTGCATGTAGTCACATCCAACATAGTTGCACAATAACAAAAAGTAAACAAACAGACACAAGAAAAAACAGAAAGAATTAGAGAGCATACAAAATAAATAAAGTTTACAAACAAACAAGCAAGACAACGAAAAAAACGAAAAAAAAAATCGCCGAAAAAATGGAGCTCGTGCATGCACGTTTGTCCATACTACCATTCTATATTGCACGCCACAATCTACGGTATATAGTTGTGTATGGGTATGAATAATTAAAAATATTTATATGAATGGCGCTCTTTTTCTGGAAATTCGCGTGTATATCTTTCTTAATTTATGGTAAAGTTAAAAAATATCGAATAGTCAAACATAGGGGTTGCCTGAAATGGGCCTGACCCTTTAAAGCGAAATAGCGGCCGGTTTTTGAAACGGATCGTGGACAGCTGAATTCTTACGTATTTTGTTCGAATTTAGCTCGATTTTTCATTCTATTTATGTTTATTTGCATAAGCTGCATAAGAATGCTGGTGCACTCGATGTGTTTCAAAAACCGGCCAGTATTTCGCTTTAAAGGGAGAGACCCACGAGAAAAAAGTTCTCCTCAATTTACTTGCACAGAATGTCCGGAATTTCAGAAATGATACTGTGAAAACCACATTTCTTTGCACCTAGAACTCACAGAGATATGCCCCGACAAACAGTTCGGTCAGATACCGTAGTCAGAATCAATTTTTGCGCATTTAGGGCATCATAGTATTGGAAACGCCTTGTTATAATCGTATGAATGATCTTCATTCGTTTAAAGGGTAACACCTATTTTATATAACTCTATCTGATTCTCCGTATCCAATATGGTAGCATGCAATTTTTTTTCCAAAGTTCAAGCGCAACATTCACGCAATTACCAGCAATTTACCATGGCCAGTCATACACAACTATCTATCGCAGTTGTCACGCCCCTTCACGCTAATTGGGCAATATGCTCAATTGGGCGTGGCATTGCGATATAGGCCAATCAGCACGGATGGGCATGACAACTGCGATTGATTGTTGTGTATGACTGGCCATGGTAAACTGCTGGAAACTGCGCGAATATTGCGAATGAAAATTGGAAAAAAATCCAGCCTACTATATTTGAAACGGAGAATCCGATGGAGTCATCAAAAATAGGGGTTACCTGAAATGGGCCTGACCCTTTAACCATTATCCTGAAGAGAAAGAATGCTAATGGACTGATGTAAACCTAAAAACGTTTCTGACTACGGTACCTGGCCGAACTGTTTGGCGTGGAATACCTCTGTGAGTTCTAGGTGCAAAGCAATGCGGTTTTAACAGTAATATTTCTGAAATTCCGGACATTCAGTGCGAGTAAACTGAGGAAAACTTTTTTCTCGTGGGCCTCTCCCTTTAACGTTCAACTATTTGCAATTAATATATAGACAATATTATAGGCGAACACTTACGTCTTCCGTGACAACTAACATTTAGCCTATCAATTTATGCATATCAATCGTTTCTCTTTCATCTTATAATTACTAACTAATCATCGTCACTTTGAACTTTCATCTATAGAATATGATGCGAAAACGGCCAAAAATGTATGGCACTTAATATAATACACTTCTATATTGTGACTTCAACGCGGCGCGCACAATCTCTATGCGGATACATATGCCCCTTCAAAATTGTAACAGTGTGCGAAATGTTTGCCACATTAGAGCTAGATCGGCACGTCTTCACTTTTGTGCTGTTCCTCTAAATAACATCGCTGCGATCGCGTTGTTAGCCGCGGTAGAGCTGCGCATCCCTACGTCGTAAATAACCTAAACTAAATCTAAACTAAAGTTGCGCGCTAGACGTTCGCCACGGTAGCGCGGCGCGACTTCATTTCTTCCCTTTAACTTCGTAAATATATTTCCCCTTGCTGTTGAAGTTGACACTTCCAACACTTTGCCAGGGCAACTGATTTTTTATTATTCAAAAACATGTTTTTCCTTTGCCAAAAACTCGAACTTTAGCAGATTTGCAATAATTTGGAAATTTTCATAAACATTTGCTGGCTTTTCAGCGTGTAGAGCAAACGTCATAAATACAGGGAGTAGAAGGCATATAAATACCAATGGCCTGCTATGTAGCTTTTGTTCATTTCTTCTACTACATAGGATGTTATTGTTATTTGTTATTCAGATGTAACTGTATGATATTCGTTAAAGCGATACAACGGCCGGTTTTTGGAACGTATTTTTGACAACTGCATTCCCATATGTTGCATGTAAATTAGTATAATCAGGCTAAACATCGCGCATCATTAGCGCACTATTTTGCATACACCATATCGGAATACACGTTTCAAACCACCTATCATACCGCTTTAGCCTTGTACATTCTTTTACGCACTTGTTTCGTTCGTGTGATTTTCATGATTTTCACTTATTAAATACGACTTGCAGACCTGATAGACTGTAACGAAATCATAATGCTAGGATACGGATATGCTTCACAGGTAAGTGGTCGTTCAGTTTGGTTTTCTGGGTGTTTTTAGGTAAGTTGCAGATAGCAACAAGGAAATAGACGAATAAACCTGCTTTTTCCCATACTACGATTTTTGTTTTCGAGCTCGGACCGAGGAAAAAGCTGGTAGAATTTTACTAGTTTAATACTAGGTTATTAGTCAGCCCGGGCTCAAAATACGAAAATTTGCCGGAAAAAGCTCGGAAATTCCTTGGGAAGAGCTCGAAAACGGACAAACAGACTGCTCGGAAAACATTAACGTAGTATAAACGTGCAGTTTGCGCTACTGTAGATAGTTCTTATAGTTAGTTTGCACCTATTCTACCATATATGACACTTTTTTCATGGTCAGAACTACATTCATGATGTAGATATGAAACTTCTAAAAATGAAAGAAAGAACGTGATGATCTGAGAATTTCCCGGTGTATTTTCTTAATAAATATTGTATATGAATTTATATCTTATATCGTGTTGCTTATTTCCCTGCCATGGAATAATGGGGTTTGCAAGTATGCCAAAAAAAATTGGTGTGATTCTGTCAATACTACCGTATTTTTACACGAGACCTGCATAAATAATATGGAAAATTAAAAAAATATTCTCGTTTAGTTCCAAAATACGATAAATTTTCAGCATACTTGCAAACCCCCTTACGCCGACAAGTATTCAAATTAACTTGAAGTAGTGTTGCATATTTTCCCTGTCAATTGCACGAATTCAACTAAAAATCTGAAGAAATATTACTATTTTCCATATTTTTTGGATTGTTTCTTTTCGTTTCTATGACCGGAACTACTAATTACTAACCGTGCTAAAAGATATTTCCGAGTTAGCTAAAAGTGGTGAAGTTGAATGTGCTTTGATATTACAATTACAATGAAAACTTCAACATTAGCATTTATCATTTTCAAATTTACCTATGAATATCTACGTACACTAAAATAAAGTTACGTGAATAAAGTTTCAATTTTTTATAAATTGAGACTACGGTACCTTAAACTTTCGTGAATAACTCCTTGAAATTTCTTGTACAGTGCGTTTTTTTTGAGCAGTCATGAATGTGTGATAATATAGTTTCCTCGGAAAATATCACAAATTTTTTTTATTGCATACCTATGTTGCACGGCCCTTTTAAGTTGCAAACTTCATTTAAAATTCAAATAAGTCATTTTCAATGCCTCATTTGACCTTTTACTAGTATCCACATCACTTCGCTGCCCTGTTTTTCAACTTTCAACTACCCCGTTCCAGGAAGTTGATTTTGTTTTCCGAAAACATTTATTTTCCATGTTGTCATCTATTTTCTGGAGTTTTCCACCGCAGTGAAGCCAGGAAAAATATACGTTTTTGGAAGAAAACATTTCGGATTTAGATTTGATTTTCGTGCGGTGTATTTTGCCCGTTTTCTCTAGTAGCCTATGAAATTTTATCCGTTTCTATAAATGTAACCCGGAATGTTACAACCGTATATTTCACACTTTTTGAACGAATTTAGCAATATTACGAAAATGTAACTCATTTTTCTGAATGTAAACTTTAAAGCGATATGGCAAGTGGTTTCTGATATTGTTCCATTGTATTATTCAAAACTTCTGACACAAAATGGCGTCAATTTGCATGTAATACACAAACGCATATTTGTCTTACGCTTCACAAACAACGTGTCATAACACGCTGTAAAAGAATAGTTTTTGCATAGAGTAAACCTTAAAGCGAAATACCAGCCGGGTTTTGAAACGCATCTCAAATATCAGCATTCTTATGCAGTTATGCTAAAAGGGGTCTATTGGGGGGTCTATTTTTTTATCCAAATTTATGATCATTTGCATATGAAGCATAGGAAAACAGGGAGTACTCGATGCGTTTCAAAAACCGGCCGGTATTTCGCTTTAATTACCATTTGTTTTCAACTTCAAATAGCTAAAAGTCTAAAAGTGCAAATACAATGTTTTCTTTTCTTGGACCACATAAATAACCTTCAAATCCCTATGGCTTAACCGAAAAGTCAAAAATAGTTATTTCTAGAAATAAGCGTGACCAAGCACTAATAATTCATTGCTATTTGGTCATATGATTGGCTGAGTTATTAATATCTACACTCAATTAGGTTTTTTTATAGTTGTAATAAGTATAGTGGGCTTACAGCCAGGTGGTATTTGTCATTTGGAATTGTTATTTTTTACAGCAACGTTATGAACAATTCTCGAGAATGAGTGACACATCCCCTTAAAAAAATTTTTTGCAAATTCAAGCAGTATATCATTCGAAGTTGTAATTTTCGTTTCTGCCGTGACTGCTTTTTACAAAGAAACAAATTGTTATTATAAATTATAAAGAAAGCAAATTGTGGTGATATAAATTAGGAATACATTTTCCCGTACAATATAGTGACACGAGACCTGAAACAAGAATTTTGATATTTGTATTATACCATAGTTGGTATGTATGTTACTATGTACATACGAAAATTCGGCAACGTTACGGCATGCAAGAGGCGTGAAAAGAATAATATTGCACGCCGTTGGGATCTGGCGCGCAAGTTGCGCGCCGCAACGTTGCCGCTTGCACGTCGTGAAGAAATAAGGTTGCCGCTTGCACGCCTTACTCTCGTCATTTCGCCTCAGGCTTTTGGCGTGATAACAGCGGGTAAGTTGCACGTCATTTCCATTCCGCGTGCATTTTTGCGCGCCACCACGTTGCCAAATAGACTTTGCACGCCGAGAGGTTACCGTTTGCACGCCAACTTTCTTCAGTGCATATATGCTATATTCTCTCGATGTCATATAATATAGCCAAATACATACATATATCTGTATCCTTGTCTCTCTGAATTTTTGTATTACCTTCTTAATTCATCATAGTATATTTTCCCGAATGTATCATTATTGAAAATTTTCTATACAATTACAGGCTACCGTAAAAAATATCCCAAAATTTCCTCGCAGAAAACTACCAACCATTCTATACATTTAAATTTACGTTTTCTATATTTAGACATTCTGAGAAAACAAAAAGTTTTTTTTGTCAAAAGAAACAGCCCAAGCCTAGACTAAAATTCGATCATCGTTCAGCGTAAAATAGTTTAGAATTGGGTCGGAACTTTTAGAATAACCCAATAAAAGACCGGATAACGCAGGATATCTATGTGTGTAAGCGAGAAAAAAGGAGCCAGTGTTTGGAACATGGCATCACAAAACTGGAGTCCACTTTTTGCCCTTTTTAGTATAGGCGTATGTATTTCTACCGAATAAACGTTTTTCAAATGTTTGTCAAAGTAACTGAATGGTTCTGGTTCTGCACAATGTGCTACCGCACACCATGGATCCGTTTCTTTCTCAGTTTTGTTATCCATTTTGCTAAGTTTCCAGTTTTTGTTCCCATCTTCTCATCTCGCAGAATTTCATTGATACTAACACCGGTGAATTTTTCATAGATTTCAACAAAAAAAACGTCGTTCAGAAGCAAAGCAAATCATTATAGAAATCGTAGATGTCGTAGTTTTTTTATATTTCATTATACCTATTATTCTTCGATTATTAATAACTCTTTATGCGGAAATTATTGCGAATTGAGTGTACCAAACTAAATCCTAGATGTTGATTTATAAATTCGCTGTTATCATTTTACCAGTGACAAGTTCTTCAGCTTCAGAGGTTTATCCGATTTTCAAGGGAATGATGAGCCACATTAGGCCATTTTGTCCCATTAGTTGGGTCCATTACGTTATGCGGGGGTTTGACGACTTTATTCGACATAGAGAGAGGGAGAGAGCGAAGAGAGCGAGAGAAAGAGAGACAGAGATAGACTCGGCTTGAAACTTCATAAAAACACTATGCAAACCATTCCTCCTTTTGAAATTTTCTTTGAAATTTTTTTTGAAAAAATTATTTATTTTTCGTTTATGCACATTTGAATTTGATTTGAAAAATTCAAATTTGAATAAGTAAGCTGCTACTTCCCATAAGGTCTTAGCAAGACGCCGTCAGCTAAAGCCCTAAGGCATTAGCCCAAAATACCCAAAATACCCAAAAACAGTTAAATTCCGAAAAATGTCAGCTTCTCTGAGTGGACCAAATAGGGGTTTAATGATGCCAGCTCAGGGTTTTTTTCGACAATTTAATTGGTAGTTCCATGTCGTGACTGCGTCGTTTTTCTTCGTTATCATGAATTATTAAGCGCAATCCAGCTGCCCTCGCTCAAAGAAAAATCGTTGAAGTAAGGCGCTGCACATCATTTTGTATTTTGTTCGCTTATTGAAAGTTTTGACATTTCTTTTAAAGAGGTATAACAGTTGGTTGTTGAAATGAATGATGGACAACTGCATTTCCATGCATTATATGCTAATGACTGCATATTTGGAATAAAATCGACCAGAATAGACCACAATTAGCATATAATACATGGGAATGCAGTTATTCAGTATACGCTTTAAAAAGGCTGTTATACCAGCTTTGCACCCACATCCGCTGTAAGTATACGAAACGAAATACCGGCCTGTTTTTGAAACACATCGAATAGGTCAGCGTTCTTATGCAGCGTACGCAAATGAACGTAAATTATAATAAAAAAAAATCGAGCTAATTCGAGCAAATTAGCATAAATACGTAAGCAGCTGCTAATTCGAGTGCACGATGCGCTTCAGAAACCGGCCGGTATTTCGCTTTAAGCCTATGATGTATTACTCTCCCTGCACCGTTTCCGCGGATTGGTTTGAAATAACGGGGACGCTGTTGCAACTACGTTGCAACGAGCATATTTACCCTTGAAACATACAATTACCACGTAACTCTATGGATGTTTATCACTTCATTGTGAATTACCCAATTAGCATGTGAATCATTATATATAACGAGATTATCTGAACCCTATACCGACACGCTCATTGGAGCATCATAGTTAGGGTTGACAGAGCCTGAGCAAAACTGGTCCCTATATTAGTTGCCGTTCATACGGCCCCCCGGACGCTATTGGAGATTCACTCAAGTGAATCTATCCCCGTCCTCCTCTTATTCGTTCGACTTAACTACGGTGTTCCGATAGGCAAGTCTATTCATGGCGACCGCGGTAGGGAACATGGCGACCTCGGATATTACCGATTCCTGCAGTTATAAATCTGCTACTCCTGAATGGAGCGACCATTTATTGGTCGCACAACGGAGCGACCATTTATTGGTCGCGGAAAGGAGCGACCATTTATTGGTCGCATCAAAGAGTGATCATTTACTGGTCACAGAATGGAGTGACCATTTATTGGCCACATCAATATCAAACAATTCACTTAATGTTTATGACCGCTTTTCTAGTTCATCATCCTCTTGTCATCAAATTCCAGCTAAAAGTGTTAATAAATCTAGATCAAACCTAGATAGATCACGACATTCGAATTTTAAGGAAAAGATTGATTCTCAGCCAGGTAGTAAAGTAAATGCCTTACGAAACTTTTCAAATCAGAACTTTAACTCATTTAGAAGAATCTGTACGAGAGTAACCAATGCGATAAAAAATAAATTAGACAAAACAGAGTATCAAATCCAGATTTTGAAAAATTTGAATAAGTGTCATTTGAACGAGACAACTAGATTCCAGGCAATTAATGATGCAAATGTAGAAAGTAGAATTCATAAAGAAAGGACTAAACAAATTGAGGGTCATTTCTGAAGTGGCGGAAAGAAAAGGCTACAGATACTGGAAACATTTCGTGTATAATGAAGGTACGATGCTAGCAAATCTGTTGAATGTTCAAAGCAACGCGTTACTTCATCAAATAAGTGAGCTACAAGGAACCACAACCCCGAGTGCAACTCCAAAAATAGCCAAAACACTATCCATCAGGGACCACCAATCCAAAAATCCGACACACCTGCCATACACTGTAAGAAATCCCGTTCATAACAAGAACAAAAAGGTCCTATATAACTATCACGAAACAAGCACACCTAGTGAAACTATTCTCCGACTTACTGAAATGTCACCTACCAAAAGCATGGGAACAATCAATAACTGTGAAAGATTTACAGTTAACAATTCAAACATAAACACAGTTAAGTGGAAACTCGACAAATCACTTGTCCACATTGACATAACACCATTCAATGGTACCCTTGAAAACTTCGACAGTTTCTGGGAACAATTCGATTCATTAATCAATTCGCAAGCATGCCCAGACGTGCAAAAATTCATCGCCTTGAAGAAACTATGCACAGGAAAAGCAGCTGAATGCATTAGACAATTTCCAGTTGCAAACGAATACTATAAGGATGCAGTTAGTCTAATTAAAGAACAATTTGGAGACCCAGACATGAAAAAGAGAGCGCTGTATGCAAAACTCACAGCAATCCGACAATCGTCATCTTCCACCAGAGCTCTCCAAAGGACATATTTTGATATCAAGGCAACATGTTTGCGACTAAGAAAGTACGAAGATCTCAACAATATGACGATCAAAAAAGAAATAAGGAAAAAGTTCCCTTGGGAGATTATACAACAGATAACGCTAGTCGAATTGCAAAATGAAAGAGAATTCACAACAAATGAACTAATAGAAGCAATCTTCAGGGAAGTTACAACAAAGGTTGACGCAGAAAGAGCAAGAGAGTGTCATTACGACGAGATCGCAGCGTACAATTCTTGTCTGATTTGCAAAAAGACAGGACATAGGACCCTAAATTGCAAGAAACAAATTGACGCCCGGGTACTTAATAAGATAATCTGCAATGAGAAAGTATGCAGGAAGTGCTTCGAGTTTGACCACCAAACAAGGTCGTGCCCTGACCAGAACTGCAAGTTGTGCAAGGGAGCTCACAGCGCGAAGCTATGTTTTAAGTCATTGCAAAGAAACAAAATCCCTACCAGGAGACAACTCATCAGAAGAAGTACCAATAGAGGCAAATATTTCAAGAGCAGCTTCATAATGTAGCAAAATCAAGTAGATCTATAAGCAAGAAGAAATCAACACATTTGATTTCTAATTATTGTTTTTGGGAATTTTCGCTTGCGTGAGTGTTGCAACTACGCTGCAACGAGCATATTTACCCTTGAAACATACAATTACCACGTAACTCTATGGATGTTTATCACTTCATTGTGAATTACCCAATTAGCATGTGAATCATTATATATAACGAGATTATATGAACCCTATACCGACACGCTCATTGGAGCATCATAGTTAGGGTTGACAGAGCCTGAGCAAAACTGGTCCCTATATTAGTTGCCGTTCATACGGCCCCCCGGACGCTATTGGAGATTCACTCAAGTGAATCTATCCCCGTCCTCCTCTTATTCGTTCGACTTAACTACGGTGTTCCGATAGGCAAGTCTATTCAGACGCAATTTATCTTTTATCATTTATCTATGCTATACTTCTAATTTTCGTGTGGGTTGGGCTTTATCCGGGTTACCGTATATGGGAGGTAGTTGGAGCAGCTTTTATCCTACAGGTTCCACATGATACCGCATGGTTTCGTTGCCTAGCCATAGCTTTAACCATAGGTTTAAAGGATCGCAGTCACTCCAAAATCATCATTTTGCTTCGAGTTTACTTGAATTTAGTAAATAATAAAGAAAAATACTTTACCAAAACCGAATAATTTGAATTCCAACTCAGGGGGTGAACAAGTAGAAAAGTAGTTCTACTTAACTACCGCGGGATTATGAAACGTGTAGTGATATGCCTGCAGACCCTTGCACTATATGTAAAGATATAATATGCAGATATTTGCCGAAATAATTTGCATACTCCCGATCGGGAAGCAGCTGTATGAACACGTTTCGGGATCCTGCGGTAGCTAAGTAGAACTGCTTTTCTACTTGTTCACTCCCTGAGTTGGAATTCAAATTATTCGGTTTTGGTAAAGTATTTGTCTCTATTCTTTACTAAATACAAGTAAACTCGAAGAAAAACGACGATTTTGTAGTGACTGCGATCCTTTAAGCATATTCTATCTTTCAGGACAGTCTCTCACCCATGATGCACCGGGGTTCAACGTCAAAGAGTGCTGACAGTAGGCGAGGGTCTACTGTGGATGCATGCGGAAGGTTCTGCAGTCTTCCGAATAATGATAAAGCAGAGGTAGGACAATGATTCTTAGTCTCTCTCTCTTTCTCTTTCTCTCGCTCTTTCTCTCTCTATGTCTCTCTTTATCCTACGGTTTATCTCACTAAACTCTCTTGCACTCTCACACACACACACACTCTCTCTCTCTCTCTCTCTCGGTCTTTTTTCTTCTTTTTTCTTCTTCCTTTTCCTCTATCACTGGAACTGTAGATCTAGGAAAAAAAACCATAACTCTGAAACCCAAATCACATGAACTAACTTCCAAGTAACTGATAATTATTGCAGCTGCTTGTCTCATTGTGTTACTACTCAGAGCACGGCCGCCTTATAGTGGGCGTGGAAAGGGGTTCATTACCGCTCATAAACGATCTAATAAAGGCCCCAGGTGATTATTTATTTATTTATTTTTTACTTAGTTCACGACATAATAAATGTTAATAAAGCATATATTTTCACAGATTGTTTATATCAGATACAAGAAATCCAACTTGAAAAATATGCTGCATGCATTGCATACCCTACCTTACATATGAAGTTCTCTTTTAATAATAATGGTGTACACATAACATGTCTAAACATTGTGGATTTGTACTCACAGTGTGTTGAATATGTAAGGAAGGGCTTTTCTGAATTATCGATTGATATTTCAGATACTTTTGTAATTATCGATTTATACTTCAGACACATTTGTAAAAATCGTCGCTCAAGGCGAATACGGTAACGAGGTTGGGAAGCAGAAAACGGAAACTGTGAAGTCTAGTGCCGAACCACGGTATGACTACAGCGCATCGTTTCAGGTAAATGATTTTTGCACTTCATTGTTTTATGGTTAAAGCGAAATAGCGGCTGGTTTTGAAATGTATCTTACGCTAACAATAAGTGGGGTCGAATTGGATCGAATTTTTATGCTAAATTATGCTCATTTGCATATGATGCATAAAACTGAAAACGCCCACGATGCGTTGCAAAAACCGGTGGGTACGTCGCTTTAAATTTTTTAAGCATGCGCTGTCCAACTGCGTTGCAATATCGTGTATGCAACTTGTGTTCCAGTCCGAAAATGCCTAAAGAGATCAGAAATCTGCATGTTATGCATGAAAATGCAGTTGAATTGAAAAGCCGCGCGCGATCATACCGCTTTTTAACTTTTAGAATAGAAAATTTTGGTGATATTATAACAGCTCAATATTTTTCTTTGGTAAAACCATTTGAGAGGATTATTTAACTTTCTGCTTGTTCTTGGGTTTGCTGCATGAAGTAATCAATAATATTTTATATATACTTTATACTTTATATAATGTGTCAATAAATTATTATTATTATTATAATAAATTTCAGATTCCGAAATCGGAACTCGAATCAATGTCAATCGTCCTCCAAGTGTGGACGTGGAGCGGAGTTTTGAGGAGAAAATCACAAATTGGTCAGTTTTTTTTAATAACCTAAAATTTGCTTTGCCGAAAGTTCTGTTTAAAGTCATACCAAAAGATAATAATAATATTAACTAATATTATTTTTTTTAATTTGAAATTTACGTTTTTGCCACCGGCGAAAATACTTTCGACGGGGCCATTATTTTCTCTCCTACTCTAGTTTAGTGAAAGCCAATTAGAACCATTTTTTAAATTATTCATTGAATATCACATTGGAATTTGTTACAATGATGAACTGGAATACCATTTTCCTTATTTACTTTTAATCAAATATATATTAGGGTGGTTCGCCATTGGTTTAAACAGCACATCTCCAGACGCTCAAGAACACTGGCAACAAATGATACAGGTTGGATTTTTTTAATTTTAATTTTAATTTTAAATTTTATTTTATTTTATTTTGTATTGATTTTCGAGTATCATCTTCACTTTAATGTATAGATAAATGCTATAGAAATTGAAAATGAAATTGTATGTGTATACAAAAAAAAGAGTTTTTGTTTACGAATCTGTCTTATCGATGCTTCTCGAAACAAAATTAGTGGCATACCGGCTAATAACGTAATATAGTAAAGTTATACATATTTGTATGTTGGTTCTAATATATTAACTTATAAAATTCCATTCAGGGTATGGGAACCACGGTATCAAAATGGCATGCAATACTCGCTCCTGAGTAATTAATAATCTTAATTTTTTAATTTTTTCTTGTATACAATTTTTTTTTTTTTTTTTTTTGTTTTTTTGTATTTTTTTCTGTTAATCATTGAGCCTAATGGAACTTTGTAATAGTAAAAGAAAAATACACCCTTCCTATATTTGGTTCAAGGTTCTTGCTTGCATCACTCAATTCAACTTCTTATAACAAGTTGACGTGTACAATCCCTTTAAAAAATAAACGTCACCATCATACCGGTTCCCTTTAATATAAAAAAAATAATAATTTGCGAATGAATGTTATATTCTGGAATGTATTATATGTATAATAAAATATTTATTTGACTTTTTTGTCTGTTATGATTTGCACTATGTGGTATGTATCATGACGTTGTATGTATAGTAGTGCGGAAAATTACAAAATAACTTTTCATCCAAATGACAAACTTTAGCTGACAAATAAATCTCACGATTATTTTTAACTGTATAATTATAATAAAATGGTAACTCAGGTAAGTAAGATCAACTCATCAAGATGTAAATAACTCATGGTAAACAAAGATTTGTATAAATGTTATGGTACTTTTTGTTTCATATACAGCCTTTCATTACTTTAAGTAAGTGCACCTAAAAAAGTGTTTCTAGTAGGTTTTTGAGGAAATCTAGCGCAACCACTAAATCAAGCATGTATTTATTTCTATAACCGATCCTGATTATTACTGTTATTTTACAAGAGCCTAATAAATATCTAAAAAAAAAGGAAATGGTTATCTTCTGTTCCGTTTTTGTTGGGCAATAGCTTCTTGAACCGTTTAAAAATTTGCATAAATGTTTATCTCATGCCCAATTTTTTCCTAATACTTCGGAACAGCATTTAAAATCCTTTGCCATGAGAGCATTTCGAAAACTTGGCTGCTTTTTGCCATAGCTATAGCCTCATAGCACCGCTAAGTGTTCCCGTTTTCTTCACGCCGTTTTTATATGTGTTAGCTGGCAGATAGCCACTTCAGTAATAACTGGATCGTCTTTTTTATCCAAACATTGCCGTGTTTTTGTGCATATCTATGAAAAAATAGACATCCTTGCTGTAATATATATTTATAGTTTCTTACTTATACGTATCATTCTTTAAAGCGAAATACCGGCTGGTTTTTGAAACATTGATGTATTTTTCTTGAAATAATCAGGCCCATATGTGGGTTTCCACTTTTCTGTGCCCAGACTACCGTACTCCGCCCCAATATTTGAACAAACTTTTGTGTACAATATGTGAATATACATTTTGTAGGCTTCCGTGTTCTCGTTGTGTAGCAAAGCGAACACAAATACTCTTGACCCGTATATTTGTTACAATTTTCTCCCACACATCAAATACAAAATTCGGGTGAACGCTCGAGACTTTATTTTAGACTAGTTGTCGGTACTTTAATAATAATAGTTTTCCTGTTCATGTCAATTTATATGTTAAATAGTATTATTATTATTTTGTTAATTAGATCGGCGCATTTTATTGAAGGTAGGTCATTCCAACGGATTTTTTTCATCGAAATTGTACACATAAACCAAACATAGCATGTTATTATTGTCGAATAAAGAACTATGTTTTGTGAACATTAATTAATTAAGTGAACAAATATGACATGCCTTCATTACCAAACTAATTGTTTTTTTTGTAATATTACCAAAATTACCTAGTAATAAAGTAAATTTCCTAAAACGGTGATCCCTTCCATACCTATTCTCCCCATGAACAATAGCCATGTCTCAAAAATGTCCACGCAAAGCGCGGGCCGCAAACAATACGCTTGACAAAAACTACAGTAACTGGGGCGCGCACTTTAGAAAATAGCGCGGTCGCGCGCTGGCCTAAGAGCGAAAGTTTTGTCTGTGGGAAACCCCAATATGACAGTAAGACATCATCATAGCTCGACCATTTTCATTTTCCCGCAATGCCAATTTACCTAGATTCCCGCGCAATAGTCACCTGTATATGCAAATTTGCGTGCAAATTCGCCGCTAATTTGCGGTCTTTGTGCGCGCAAAGCGCTCAATTGTTAGCGTCTGAGAATACGCTCGATTACCGTGCGCGCGTGGGGGCCGAAACGGTTTTCCAGTATTTATGATGATCGCTTAGGGAACGCTTAGGCTTAGATGTTTGTGGTCAGTAGCTAGCCATAAAGACACTCCAAGTTTATAAAGTTTACAAGTTTATTTGTAAGCTATGTATTTTATTGATTTGCATCAACATTTTTATAAGTTATGATTGAATGTGCATTTTGGTTGATTTGTTTTTTTTTTGTATTTCCGAAAAGAAGTCTTCATAAATTATATTTGGTAGAATGAAAATGTATAGGACTTGCAAGCTACATATACTCAGCACATAGAACTTAGTTAGTTACCTTTGCATTATTTTGCAACACATCTCGTGTACTATCTACTTCATATTATATAGTTTTCTTTTCTTTTCAACTGTTCTACAGTTCGACTTTGTTGTATCACAATATTTTTAGCAATGTTGTTTATTTTCGTGGGGGTTCCAAACAAACACAGCAATCGACCCTGAGCCTAAGCCTAACCCTAACCCTAAGCCTAAGCCTAAGCCTAAGCCTAAGCCTAAGCCTAAGCCTAAGCCTAAGCCTAAGCCTAAGCCTAAGCCTAACCTAAGCCTAAGCACAACCCTCTCCGTCCGTCAGTGTTCGCTTTCGCCAATTGTCTGACATTTCATGTGCCTTTCCAATTTAGAATCGTAGATCGAGGGATATTTGCGAGAAAGAAAACAACTATAATAATCACATCTATGCTCTATAATATGCACATTAATTGACTTCAAATGAAATGCTCTTTGGACTCGGTTTCCTCATCATATTGTTGTTTAACAACCAGGTATGTTCGTGTGTTTTTGCAATCATAACCTAACAGTTTTACTCACCCTTCAAATAAGCTGACTCAATGAGTAGTAAGTTACTTACTGTTCTTGTTAACACCTACATCGGGTCTTATGCTTCTGGCAATTAGAGAATCCTACGCCTACGGAACGATTTATTGTCTATAGTCTATAATAGTTGTTAAATATATGTGAAAACACAATGCAGTACATAATGGGGTTTCCAAGTATGGTGAAAATGTACAGTATTTTGGAATTACACCAAATTATTTTTTTTAATTTTTCATAACTTATATGCAGGTTTCGTGTCGAAATACGTACGGTAGTATTGACAGAATCACACCGAATTTTTGGGATATTTGGAAAGCCCATAATGCTCAAACCTAAGTTGGTACTTACAATGGTCGTATCTAACCAGGGGTAAGTTTCTTCACTCCCCCCCCCCCCAGATGCAGATCCTTCAATTTAGGTAGCTCTCTGCGATAAACCTCGAAGATCGGTACTACAATTACGTCCCAATTATCTACATCGAGCTCGGTATATAGACGTGAGACGTCTACCGGTCAAGAAACCACGAACGTCGCCGAAATTTGGTAGGTGAGGGTTTTGTGAAACGTGTAAGGTACCGTATTTGCGGAGTTTACGCGCGATTGAGCACTTGTTTTGAATCTTTGAGCTCGCTCAATGCATCTACATCACACTCACTAGATCGAGATTTTCTAGTAAACACTTACATTTACACAACATAACTCAGCCAATAATATTGAACATACATATACTGCCATGGTTTTCCTTCACAATCCATTTATATCTCTTCTTTCTTACATGGCTGACTCTGCGCTGGCGTGCGGTCATTTAAGTCAAAAAGCACGCGTGCCGTCCGTAATGCCGCACGCGTGCTTCATAAATGACCGCACGCCAGCGCAGACTGACCTGAGTATGACGTTGAAACAAATTACTTTAGATCCACCCAAGGTTGTCTGCGGTGCTGATTACATCGGAATAGTACTTACAAGTCCTTTTTCTGGAAGAATCTACACCTCCCACAAGGAAACGCTTTCAGAATGCGTGAAGTACTTTCATGGAGTAAGATTTTGAAATATAATTCGAGGTGTGTATTCAATAAACTATATATAATGGTTGATGCCGCTCTGAAACCGCTGTGTTTGGCTTCAAAGTCATACAAAGTTATGTGAGGCGGAGGTGCAAGCAGTGGGAGTAGTAAGTGTACTTCTTTATAGATAACTTGTGCAAATTTTAGCTTTTTGTTAGCCATTTCGTCACAAACCTAAGCTGTTCTATCCATATTGTACCATCGACCATCGCTCTCAGCGCCGCGCACAAGCATAGTTTTGGAGCACCAGTCAACTGAAGTAGCATGGCTTTAGCACGGCCTATACTGGGCAATAAAAGTGTGGGCCGCCATGCGTCGGCACACCCATTTTTTGTTGGCCGCGTGCCGGCCAAAGTTTCAGTTTTGTTAACTTTTGTAGGAGTGGGAGTCGAGCGTAAAGTCCCTCTCCTTATTATTAGGGGATGCGTTTTCTCTATGAAGAAGCTGATGTCGATGTCGTGCTTAGCGCTTTATAATTCATTACGAAACACAACTTCAGGTTTTAGCGTCGTTTTCCTGCACGAGTATATGTCACACAACTTTAATTATTCATTAATTGACACACAATATCAAATTTGATGAACAAATCGAAGTTGCTGGATTAAAGCGAAATAACGACCTGTTTTGAAACGCAACGAGTACAGCTGTATTCTTATGCATCATATGCAAATGAGCATAATTAGAAAAAAAAATCGACCAACTTAGCATAAAGCCATAAGAATGAAGTTGCCTACGATGTGTCTCAAAAACCGGCCGTCGATTCCGCTTTAAAGATATTAATAATTGTTGATATTTAGTCACCGGCAGCTCGTTTTCAATTGGATCTGGCAAACACACAATGTGGAGTGAGGCAAATTGCGCAGGTATTGCCGTATTCTCGTCCCTTTTCCATGGTAACACTTACGAAACTTCCCAGTGGCGCTCCGCACTGAATCTGTACAATTTTACGCATAAGTAGCATCGCACACTGTTTGGACCCATCTCTGTGCCAAGTGGAATTGCACCCCTTGCGCGCACCCCTTGCGCGCACCTCTTCCGCGCACCCCTTGCGCCCACTCTAGCTCGAAATTGTGCCCGCCACTTCGAAATGGCAGCCTTGCCATTTCCGGGGAAAATGCTGCAAATGCTTGTAGATAAATTAAAGAGATGCCCTTGGGCAGGATGGGAAAAGCAATTAACCAATTAACTAATTAACTAATTATAATTATTCAGGACCACGCATCTGTTCGAGGAATAACCTTCCTTCTCCGTGTGATAGTGTCATTTGCATTTGACGAATTAACCGAAGACGATCGCATATTTGACTTGAAATGTGCCCACAATATTCAGAAAACACTGAGTTTGGAAGCGTTTTATGATTCTAGGTGAACATATACTTTGATATGTATTGTTTATTTCACTTTACTGCTTGGTGCTTGAACGTATACTGTCCGGCAAATTGCATAATGTCTGAAAATAGCCTCAAAAATCATTTTAGAGAATTGCTAAACCGTCAAGTCCTTTATGCTACGGATGTGCCAAAATGTCACTATTCGTTACATTTGAATTCATTGGATGGAAGCACCGTTGATAATGCAAAAGTTGGAGATATGGTAGGTCTAATTTGAAAACAGCAAAAAGTTCGCGGCGAGCAGGATTCGAACCTACGCGGGCAGAGCCCATTTGATTTCGAGTCAAACTCCTTAACCACTCGGACATCGCCGCCTGTCAGTCTTCACGAGAAACTGATTCAGTTTTTAGATCTATCACCGTTGGGTGTGTAATTCGAATGTCGTTCACTTTCGAGTATACCGATGCTTTGTTCATAATGGAAATAAGCAATCATTTATGTTAGTGGATGATAAAGGGTTAGTATTTTTTAACTATTAAAAAAAAGACTTATTCATCGTCAGTAGCTAGACTTATTCATTGTTAGTGGCAGATTTTCATGTTTCGTGGTACTAATTCGCGATAACATAATCTTTATGTTTATATTAATAAGATATTTCATAAAATTTATACGTTTAATTATTTAGTTGTTCGCTGGACGAAGAAATTTTACCGCATCCTTCCTACGATCTGTCAACGAATACTGTATCCACACCGAGTAAAGCTTTCAGATTCAGCAAGTTAGTATACAATTCAATAATAGTACAATACAAATAATTTATACACATGTAAAGGCCCAGGGCCATAAAAATTATAATTCTGCTTTTTTTTCCCGCGTAGTCATTACTCTTCAGAAAAATAACATTCACAATAATTTTGTCGGGCGGACCACTTAAAATATGGTAATTCTAACAAGAATTCAAAGTATTGTCGATAATTAGATAATTAGCGAGAGTCCTGTTCACTTTCTTATAAAATGTTATGTAATTATTTCAGATCAAAACGCGTCCACTTCAATTGTTTGTTGGCCGTGTGCTCAAAATCGGACAAGAATTGCATGAAAGGGATTGTACGTTTGATTTATTTATTTTATTATTATTTTTCATTAAAAGTTTAAAAAAAAATCTTTAAAAGCTATTGCTACGTCAACGTAAGTCAGGTTGCAAGCCATGACTTGTGACTTGTGAGCCAGCTCCGCAGTACCAGCTACCAGTTGCGTACACATTTTGCTCCAGTGGGTGTCACACTTTTTGGCAATTAATTAATTATCAATTAGCAATTAAGCAATTAAGGATCCTAAAAAAATATGTATTACTGCGAAATTACGGAGGGTAGGGGTAATAATTTTCGTTCGCATGGTAAGTTGTACTTCATAATTTACCACCGTTCATCATGTACATACCTGCTTCTAATCAACGACAACACGACAAGTTATATACTACTTGCTCTTCCTCATTTCATTGTGATGCACATCCTGGGAAGTTTTTATTAATAAATAATAACTTAGCCACCGCACTGTCCACGTTCACAGAAAAAACGTCATCTACCAGATAATATATCAGTGGAAGAGCGGCTCCTTAGGATACACGCGGCTCTAAATGGTAAGCATTTTTTTGTATTTCAACTTCGTAAAGTAGTCATCGTCGTAAGAAACCCGAACTTCTAGATTCTGAAGTCCTGGTACTTGTCTAGCATCCCATATGTATAATGTTAAAGAGACAAAGAGATAAAGAGTACCGGGTTATATAAACCGCAGAAAGCTTTGTTTGAAGTATACCGTCAGTTGCGATTTCTTACTGTATCTGTAGCTGTATCTCTAATAGGTGATCTGTTTACCATTTGAATTTCTTAGGTTTGAACGTGTCAGACCTTCTGGGCTCAAATGAGATGCCGATAGAATCGAACGCACTGGAAATTCTAGAAGCCAGTACAATACCAGACGAGGAGGACGAAGACCTCGACTCTATACGTACGCTTACTAATTACGATTTCACCTGATTTACGTAAACTTAGTAAAGTGTGACTTCATCAAAACTCGTGTTATGCGCTGGGCCGATGTCACGCCCCATGCTCATGTCATGCAAACCATGCGTCGATTACCCATTTCGCGAGGAATCTTTCGTACCCTAGAGCCGCATCACCGCCAATTATTCGCCGAGCTTTTTCATAGCCAACACTCGCTGCAGCCATACAATCTTCCACAAAAACTTTTGTAATATATTCCTGATTCCTATTGTACACAATGGTGTAGAATCTTATAGTTCCAAAGTCTGTCTTCATGTATGAAACCATGTTCACCATTCAGTTACAGTTTACGCAACCTACATGGAGATTTTCAGGTTTTAATTTTTTTTACTTTCTCTTTTTTCAGGGCCAATTCCGATCTCTCGACCCTCAATTGATATGTGTTGGAACGCGGTCGGCGCTTGGCTAATTGGCCTATTGATCTCCAATTGCCTGTCCTTCGCCATGCTAATTATCGCATGCGCAAGGCTATTCAAAAATCGATATTCCCTGCAGATCCAACAATCATCAAGGCATTGTCTGCGAAGAATTCCCGGAAAGAATTATGGATATTATTGATTGATTTTTTTGCAATTGAACTATAACCAAGGGTAGCTTAGCTACTTTGGTAGTAAAAGATGATTTGGTATACATTAAATTGATTACTAATATATTAACTAAATAATGCAATAATCACATTATCTATTAAGATTAATATCCAAGAAAAATAAAAAATAAATCATGCGTATTGGTTGAGTTTTTCCGTTTTGTTGAACAATCATTACAGTTTGTTTATTCATGTCAGAATATTTTAAAGCGCTATAACGGCCAGTTTTGAAACGTATGGCAGACGCTGTATATCCATGTAGTGTATGCAAATTGCTGTATGACTTCTACACGATTATTAGACTGATAATATTAATTTACATACATCCTAGGCAAATGTACATGTTCCAAATGCGTTTCAAAAACCTGCCGGTATTTCGCTTTAACGTTGTATGATATGAACGCTTGAAATTAATAAAAAATTAACAACGATCTTGGAGTGACTTGGTCCCTCCGGTATCGTAAAACTTCCACTACAGTATTCTTTGTTTCGGTTTTTTTTTCTTTTTCTCAGCACTTCTCTAAGCTGCGCTAAACCGACCGTAATCGTCCGGTTAATCCACTTTGCGTATATGTACAACCGAGTGTGTGGAATGACTTTTGCAAACACCTGCTAACACTTGCAAATTACAAATAACAATTCGTAGAATACACAATAAAACGTGATTCATTGGCACGTGATAGAGTATTTATGGGGTTTCCAAGTATGCTGAAAATTACAGTATTTTGGAACAACACGAGAATATTTTTTAAATTTTTCATGTTATATATGCAAATGTCGTGCAGAAATACTGTAGTATTGGATTTTACCTACCGTATGAAAAGTACACACACACCCGGCGGCGTGTTTTGCATACAGCTAATGTAAAATGGCGGTAACAATGGAGGAGTGAACATGAAATGAATGGTAGTTTCGCGGCGAAAACGGGCAAACGTGTAACATAAATAAAATATGATATTTTTTCCAACTTATTATTTGATGAGATTTTGTCAGTGAAGCAGGCTGTCTCTAATTTTTTTCAATACTAATGTTCTGATTTTTCAAAAAAAAAAACAAAAAAAAAACGTTTGCAAAAAAAAAGACCAAAAATGTTGCTGTTCGCTAGTTGCAATACTGATTAAAAAGAGGCTTATGACTTATGACCGTAGCAGAGCAATCCAATGACGTCAAACAACGAATTTCAGCGACTAAATTTGCATATTTACCATTCTAATTTGGTGTTTTACCAGGCGGGCGCATTGCGCGGAGCCGATTGGCGCAGGGTTAGCGATCCATTCCATGCATGTCCGTCATTGTTATGAAATATGCAAATTTGTCGGCATCTCTTCAAAAGCCGTACTATTTCACTGACTGTAACTAACCTAAAGTTAAAATTAGTGAAAGGGTTGTAGTATTGAATGCACGTATAAAAGGTTGCGCAAAGTTGCGTTGATGTGCCGACTTAACTTTGCTTCTGTTATTATTATTACCGTAATTTTCTGCGCTGTGTTGCTGTGTTACAGCAGAAAGTTCGCTTTGTTTAGATTTTTTCAAGAAATATATATGTTCAAGATAATGCACATGTACCCAAACTCGTTTTCACCCTGTATTATCATCGCCTCGTTTTTTTTTCCAATATTTTTTATTTATTTTTCCTTCTTTTAATGTAGCTTTCCTTGACTCATATTTAAAATGAATTCTGAAACACTTGTCGTAAAACATCTATTGGCGGTCGTGGGAAGTAGACATATACATTTTGAGCATAGTCAAATATTAACATTAATATTTAATATTCTATCATCCACCCTTGCATCATCTATATATCACTTGCGTGCCGGAGTGCAATTAAAGTTTGGCTTTTGAGGAAGGATACTGGCAAGTCACCTAATATTCTTAAAGCGAAATGCCGGCCGGTTTGTGAAACGCATCGCAGACAGCTGAATTCTTGCGTATGTATGCTAAGTTAGTCGAATTTAGCTCGAATTTTTTTCTATTTTATAGTCATTTGCATAAGCTGCATAAGAATGCTGGTGTACTCGATGTGTTTCAAAAATCGGGCTGTATTTCGCTTTAACATTCTAACAACTATTATTACATATTTGGACAAATGCACAGTGTGACACACAACATATAATGCGTGGGAATTCAGTTGCATACGCCTCCAGAACCACGTGCCATGTCCCTTTAATAGTTTTTACTTGAAAATTTATGTATTTGGTCCCGAATAATGGTGCTCATTGGCATGAGAAAGAGTGGTTTTCGGCTAATTTTCCAAATTTTTCTTTTTCGTTCTAAAGTTAATTACTTTTGTCGGGGTGCAGAGCGAAAGAGCGAGAGACGCAGAAATAGAGAGAGAGAGAGAGAGAGAGAGAGAGAGAGAGAGAGAGGAGAGAGAAGGAGAGAGAAGGAGAGAGAGAGAATGGCCGTCTGACTTCAAGGGCCTTTGTGTCCAAGACTTAATAAAAGGGATGGAAAATGCTACATCTGTTTTCGACGTTTGCAAAAAAAAGACAGAGTTGAAGACATGCAACATAATACGACGATTTTTAGATTTTTTTTATCATATGAAGAGAGACTATCCAAAGTAAAAAGGAAAAAGGCTTGGACCTCTGAGGAACTGAACCCCGGTCGATTTAGTCATAAGTAGAAGAGTGCTAGAGTCGGACTGTGTTTTGGCGTCAAATAATAAATTGTAAATAATATACGTTACTGCTTAATTCCTCTATTACAAAATTTATTCTCTTGTTTTGCGTGAATTTAGTAGTCAAAGGAAGGAAAACACAATTTTTTCGTGGTAATGGAAAACACGGGGCCAGAACAAATGTGTATGCGCGAAAATTGGTATTAATAACAAAGTATTGACTGGAATTCGTGCAACATACAAGCGTAAATATGCTAAATATTGGCCGAGAAGATGTATAAATAGCTCGGTTACTCGGTGCATTATAATGCGTTGCATAAAGCGAAATACCGGCCGGATTTTGAAACGCATCGTGCACAGCCGAATTATTACTATTTATGCTAATTTGGTCGAATTTAGCTCGGTTTTTTATTCTAATTTATGGTCATTTGCATAAGCTGCATAAGAATGATGGTGTACTCGGTGCGTTTCAGAAACCGGCCGGCATTTCCCTTTAATCACCCAAGTGGAGGTAATATCTTTATGATGACGAAGGTCCGAAAACTTAGCGCATATAAGGATATAAGTTCAATGTGTTGTGACTTGTTAATGATCTCACGTAAAATATTCTTGTCCAAGTGGCTGGTAGCTAGTTTCCCAATAGTGAGAACCTCGGGCGAAACCCTGGCGAAACCCAGGCACAAAAATTTCTTGCGGCGAAACGTAGGCGCGCCGAATATACCACAATCCGAAAATTGATGAAGAACCAGATAAAAGGGCGCGCGGCGATTTCGCCCCATCTTCGCCATGTTTTGGCTCAATACACTCGCGATGACCTGGCGAGAGTCTGGCGTAGCGATATCTATTTTTTTTGCCGCGCACCATCAAAGTTTCGTGTTGAATGGTGCTCCTAAAAGATATTATTACACATAATTTATCACTAGGACTAGGACTAGGGTTCTATGTTCTATTCAGCAGACCTAAGCTATATTACCATATAACATGAATAATAACTTGCCAAAGCGCAAAAATATCTCCTAAAAAGGGAAATGTTTAGTATAAAAAGAAAGAAACACATTGCAGTCCCCCCATTTTGTTATAAATTGTTTTGTCTATTCCTAGTCCAGCACTTTTTTCATAGCCGGAAACCGTTTTGAGAAATTGCCCCCATTTTCGGCAGCGCGAAATAGGGAAGTGCACATTTTAAAAGGAAAAGATTATTATTTTCAAAAGAATTGATATATGTTAAGTTTTAAATAGTGCTGTTAAAACAAGAATTGGATCTGCACAAGTTCATTATAACTTTTGGACCCAACAATACGTTTTGACTTTATGGCCTGAATACTTTTTGAGTAAAATGTATACCGAGGTTGTTCTTTTTTAATTGCTTAGGCTTAGGCTTAGGCTTAGGCTTAGGCTATTGCCCAATTGAACACCCAATAATCACCTTATCTTTTTATGTAAGTGTGAAAATAACTTGTGATTAATTAATCAGAAATATATTTAGACTTACATACATTGATGCGATTATAAACTGTGAATTAACCTTTAAAAAATCTAAATTAAACAGTAAAATAGAAAAATGTTTATAGGTTAGTCCATTACTTCCTGTCTATTATGAGTGCAACTTTTTCGAGAAAACTGAATCATCTAACATGTAGATAAAATTGCTAAAAATTTCTACTTTGTGCGGCACATCTCAAATTCTGTTTTGGTTGCGCGAGTTTCGGCATTGTGACACACCATTGTGACACACCCCGATGTGTCACAATGTCACAATGACTCGCTTTTTGGCTCGCGTTTGGCGTGCGTTTGTCGAAGTCCGCGATATGACCGCGTTCAAAACGACAGCGGCGCATTCGCCAGGGGAGCGCCGCACACCTTTAGCTTCTCATCAGTGTTCAGTTTATTGTGGGAAGACATATGGCTTTGATCATTTCTTCAGCCAGGAACTATGCCAGAAACTGAGATGACGCATGATCCAAGAAAACATAAAATAAAACTTAAAGCGAAATACCGGTCGGTTTTTGAAACACGTCGAGTAAACCAGCCTATGCAAATGAGCATAAATTAGAATAAAATATCGAGCTAAATTCGAGCAAATTAGCTAAGCTGACTAGGAATTCAGTTGTCCACGATGCGTTTCAAAAACCGGTTGATATTTTGTTTTAATGATTTGGTACGGGATATACATAAAATTAAAGCAGGTCGTTTCCTGCCCAGGACCACACATGTGTAGTACAAAAAGTAAACATTTACTTTGACACCTTGGTTACTTGTTTACTGATAATTCTTATCTAACATTTCCTTATCAAAATATGTGTGACTCGCGCTGATAAAAACGTGGACAGAAAATTTAATGGACTGGGAAATTTTGCACCAATACATTATTGGCTAGACTACCGCCCTTTATTTGGAAAGAAAAAAGTTGACAAAACTGTACCGAGCGATAACAAAATTTCATACACAGTAAGTTCGGTGTTCAAACTTTACAATCTGTGAAGAATTTACCTGAGCGATATTCATTCGCTTACGCGATTTTAATATGTCCAATATAAAATCTAAACTGCGTCTATCTTGCCCTATAGATAAGCTCTTTTTTTGTATTCATTTTTTTTTCGTCGCAACGCGGCGGTAGTAGACGGTAGACCTCAGGACGTTCCTCAGATTTTTGATGGAGAGGCCTTAATTTGAATTGGAGGTTTCTTATTCAGGCAAGGAACACAAGCCTTTAATATTATTTATTATCTACAGAAGAAGCCCATTCCCATATCACACTTCCTTGGTTTCTATTCAACCTCTCGCTTACCGTAATCACTCACTTGTTCCAAATAGTGAATGGATGAAATTGGGGGTGACCAACAGAGAGAGGCTGGTCGGGGTTGCGCCGCGGTGTGGCGGCTGTACACCGGCGCAATGCGCGCGCATTGCGCCGTTAGGCCACGCCCACTTCGGAGCACGGACACCTTTCGCCCTGGCCGGGCGGCCTGCCCGCCCGGAATCCATCTCCACTCAACCGCGAGAGGAGAGGCCCACTGACACTAGTCAAACTCTGCGTCTATGCATACTAGAATATCCAAAGATGTCTGCACTCTATGTTCTCTACTCAAAGCTTCCGAGCCCTGCTTTAGAAGTGAGGCACCTCCGTAAGTTTGAACTCAGAACCTAGTAACATGACTTATATTGATTCTGTAGTTTATAGTTTGAAGTTGTGTAAGAACCTGCAAGCGTGGGTCACAAGTATTCATAAAATGTGAAGCCTCGGTTATGCAGACTCACTTGCCTCTGCCGCGCCCGACTCTCATGTGCGCCAGACTCTCGCCAGGTTACCGCGGGTTCACTGTGTATTTTTTTGCGATAACTTACTATGTCGTGCGTTCAAAAAGCATTATTCTTGTTGTTAATGAATTCGAACCCTACACATGTTTTCTAAAAAGAGACATTTGCTTATAAAAATTCTTGGGGCTTCCAAAATATCACAAGAAACTACGCGCGCAAGCGAAAACGCTAATTCCACAAGATCAGGTAAATCACGTGGAGGTGAACAACAGCAAGCATTATTTGCTTTTCATCTTTCGTTTCATCATCGTCTTAGTCTCTCTCTTTTTCTCTACCGCCCTCTCTCTCTCCCTCTCTCTCTGCCTCCCTCTCTCTCGCTCTTCCTCCCTAACCTCCTTTCTCTCTCTCTCCCTCTCTCTCGCTCTCTCTCTCTCGCTCTTTCTCCCAAAGCTATTGAAATGCCGAAAAACCCGCCTCGGAAGTTGAACTCAAAACAGTTCCTCACGTTGAATGTTAGTTAACACGTGGTGCGCCAAATTCTCTATCTCTCTTTATATCTCTCTCCCTCCTTCACTCTCTATGTCTCTCTATCTCTCTATCTCTCTCTCTTTCCCAATCGAAAAAATAACTGACTTTTACTTTCAGAATCTCTGTGGTCTCTGAATAGCAAGCACGCGTTTTATGAAATTTATATATATCAGGACTATTCAGTCAGAGCACACAAAAAATATGTGAAGTTGCCTGTAGTAATAATTTTGTAGAGCGGACTCATCTCTTTTCCAAGTTATGTAATACTTCCGTATTATTAAAGACTTTTTCTTTTTGGTGCAAGCTTATCTGTGGTTAGATCGCTTCCTGGTTTTGGTCGTGGAACAGTGGAACTCGTATACTTTTTTAGCACCTTTTGATTTTCTGTATAAAAAAGTACAACCTAAGCTTCTATTAGACTTTAGATGGCATTAGGTTTACCAACTGCAAATCAAGAGATTTATTACTAGTTTGTAACTAAGCGGTATAACTGCCGGTTTTGAAACATTCTAGACAGCTGCATTACCATATGTTGTAAGTAGAATAAAAATCGCGCAGATTAGCGTAGAAATTTGCATACATTATATTACATGGCGTCTGGTATGCGTTTCAAAACCAAGCTTTAACTGTAGGTGTAATGAACTAGTTGATAATAATATTTTATTTTTCTTCACATTTCGCATTCTGGTATTCTGATCTTCTGTTCTTCGGACGCAATGCATTTTTGATGAACTCTTGCATGACAGTGGTCGGGTTCATAATTCATAAATGTGTTTGGGTTGCCTAGCCAGCTCATGGATAGGGTTTTTATTTTTACTTATTCTTAGACTTATTGTTAGACTAACAATATAATTAGTAAAATAAAAATTAAAATAACTTGATTATAGTGTTTAGGGCTGAAAACTGTACGAATAATAGTAACCTGCAAGGAAGAAAACGACGCAAATAACGCTTAAAAGGCGCAGGCTTTTTTTTATAATTCTGCAGAAAATGTCCATATCTTTTCCGAAACGAACTGGGTATTCATTTCTTCTATTTTTTGCAACCTTCCGCCCTGATATTATGCAAATCCAACGCGGCGCTCGTGTGGCTTACAAATTGCTACAGTTTGTGCGTCATTGGGGGGTTTAAAAGGGAATCGCGTGCCGGTTTAGTAAAGGGAACGCGGCGTATTTCACCCCTTTTCGCACCACGTTAAGCAGATTATTTACAGAGAATGTCACACTTTTTTGTTTATTTTAAACGATTCAACAAGGCTTTGCATATGTTATATGTCACCTTGTTCACTTCATACATTTTTGAATAGTTTTCGTGAATGACGTTGAAACTTTGTTGTATCTACCCTATCTAGAGGTAACAGCTAACATTTAACGTTGCTAGTAAACTTCGTCATATGAGTTTGTGATAAACCGTTTCTTATTAGATCTCGCTAGACTTTTTTGTTAGGCAGAAGTTCTTTACAAAAAAAAATTAAACCAAAATTTACTAATGTGGTTTCCAAGTATCCCAAAAATTCGGTATGATTCTTTCAATACTACCGTATTTTTGCACGGAACCTGCATATATAATATGAAAAAATTAAAAAAATATTCTCGTGTAGTTCCAAAATACTGTAAATTTTCACCAAACTTGGGGAAACCCCATAAAGTAGTGCCAATAAGTTCTCCACTACACACTCTTCGTATAGTTCCCTATTAATTTTCTCGATGAGACTCAGCACATTAAATGATTTAGCGGCTGTTTCATTCATATGTGTGCGAGACCAGAGAACACATTTCCTTGGACAAAGTGAATAGGGAGGAAATTTTCATATTTTCTATTCTATAGATTATAGATTTAATTAATATAATTATAATTAACAACAAAACACTCTACACTTTAGTGCTTCATTGTTTGTATAATGAAACAAGATCTTTAGTTTCTTATATGGAATACAATAGATAGAGATCTTCGATTTTATGGCTCCGGCTTGAAATGTTCAACATTTGGTTTGATAGAATATAAACTTTCGTGAGGCCGTATTCACCAACATACAGGGAGCCCTCCCTAGGCTCACGAGCGCTCTGAATCTCTTCTGCCGCACTGTCTACGCACTGTTTTCTCTTCTGCCGCACTGTCTACGCACTCTTTAGTTCCTCGGGGATACCAGTGAGGGCTCCCTGCGTTTTGGTGAATACTGCCTCAGCATTGTCCCGATCGATTGTTGAACATGTGTTTTGAAACAAACTTTTTTTTCTGCTTTGAAAGAACTTGTACACCGTGATTAATTTGATGAGTTTTCTGTTGAAAGATAGTTTACCCGATCAAAAATCGTCCCATGCATTTCTCACATAAAACAGTTGCTTTGTGATTCACGATATAGAACGTAGAACGTGAAGTTCCTCGCGAACACATGGCGCACCTATGGCACACTTTTTGGAAGAAGCACGGCAAGTGTGCCACAAGTGCGCGAATGCCAAGATTTTTTTGGCGCTTAATAATGTGCTCGTTGGACCAATACTCCGTAGTAAACTACCATCGAAACTACTAACTACTACTGACTACATGATTCCGATTTTTCCGAGCAAACTATATTATAAAGTGTGTTTGAAAGTAATGCTGAAGCTTTTGTGTGCTGATGTTTGATTTTTGCCTAGATGCATTTTCATCACATAGATGAAGATGTGTATTATTATGCCTAGAGTGCTAGGCAACTACTGCATTTCAGCCTTTTGTATGCTCCACACGCAAAGATCAAAATTGCATATGTACGCTACTAATTTTGCAGCATTGCGGAGATCGATATCGCATGGATCTGGCTTCCAGGTAGAAATGAAAACACAGAGTTCCGTGTCCTACTAAAGCCAAAAATATCATGAACGGCGGGGGAAAACCCTCTCCACGGTCCCCCTCATACTGAAACATGTGGTCAACATGATAGATTGCCGGCGTTTCCTGCCGTTTTTCCATTTAGAAAGAAAGTCGCGACTATTGCCTTGGGACCTTTCCCTAAGGACGAAAGACCTTTATCTTTAGGGCCAGACCCAAACAAGAAAATTGTTTTACGTCCTTTGATCGGCTACTATTTTTGTCGGGAATGTTTGTTGTTGCGAGTTGGGACAATCTTTTGGAGTTGGTTTCTTCATTTTTGAACCTTCTCATATTTTACGATCAATCTTTATGGCATGGTATGGTTTATTTCGGCACAAGGTTGAGCCTTGGCGTATTTACAAGTTTAGCTTGAGCATAGGGTATAGGCCTAATTGTAAGTAGGTAGTGATCGAACATATACATTTTTTTGTTGTCTATACGTATAAAAACATTTCGTATGTAACCCATGAAACTGTCTTTCCTTAGACATAATTCCCTACTTAGACTGATGATATTATTTTATCTAATAAAACTGATAAATATATACAAAAAGATGAACATTCGTCTTAAATTTTGCATTAGTAATAATAATATTATTATTATTATTAGTTCCTGGTTCAAATCCTTGAATTTTTTCGCAGTTTGCACCGAAAAAAGTGGATAAGGCAAACCGAATGCTACTGACAGCGCGTGTGATGTAGCTTCTTTCATTTTTATGTCATATTTCCAGCTCCAACTGAAAGCTTATTATAATTTATAATTACCCTTTCGGTGTAATTACTTGCTGCTGAAAATGTGTGAGTAGGCATTAGTAGGCAATAAATATTACTAAGAATATTCCTAAGACATTCCATATTAGATTTTATTATCTTTATTGTTAGCTGCATTTGTCGTTGCTTTTTTAGATTAAACAGTATACAACAGTTTAATCTGGAATTATTTTACAGGGGACATGAATAGCAGCATAGTTTCCTATTTTGAATACGAATATCGTATACTACATCATGATTATGCTATGCATTGTTCCGCATATGGCTCGCGCAGTGCGCTGGTACAACGTGATGGATGGTGCGCGGCAAAAAAACCGCGCCCAGCCTTCGCCAGAGTCTAGCCGGGTTCTCACTGGGCATCATTACAGTTTCATTAGTATACGTTGTATTTTTTGCGTGCTATCTTCAATCCTTCCTTATTTTAGTAGTATATGGAATCGCACTCAGATTCCTTATCTAGAAAATAGGTTTTATTCCTTTTTTGTCTTCTAAATTATCAGCATTTCTTTCCAATTTCAACTTTTTTTCTCTTTGCTTACGTTGATGACTCATTTTAGCTTTAAAGCAAAATACCAACCGGTTTTTGAAACGCATCGAGTACACCAGTTTCTTATGCGGCTTATGCAAATGTACATAAATTAGAGTAAAAAATCGAGCAGACGGAAACGCAGTGTCCACGACGTTTCAGAAACCGGCCGGAGTTTTGCTTTAAATACAAAGTAATTAATTAATGTTAAATCACAACAAATTACAAAAACAAGGAACAAATGTTTCACATGGACATGGATTCTAAGTCATTTCTCGATTACTAAAAAAGTTTGTAATTTATTCAACTAATTGTTAGTTGTATCATTGAAATATTCAAAGCAATAAAATATTTAGGAAATGATTCACACTCACATACAAAATTCCTCCAAAACTGATTTTTTTTATTTCCATTTTATTCTGTAAACAAAAAATTTCTCTCCATGTACGTATTTGAATAGTTCTCTGACTCACTGTGAGTTATTCCATGTGTGCACTTCTTATTCAACATTTTCAACTTGTACACAGTATTTATTTATTTACTTTAAAATTCTTTTCACTCATACGCTGGGGAAACTATGCTCCCACTCTCCCACCTCGCACCTGGTTTTTCTTTTCTTTGAGACGACAAACAAATAGTAAGCCGTTAGTGTGCCATTTATGCGCCATAAGTGTGCGGGCAAAAAATGTTCCGTTTACCAGAGTTCGCGCATTCTGCCTCAATGCAGGGTATATTGCAGTACTGTGCTTGTGTTCTCACTGTTCTTGTGCCATTGTTAGCTACTGGGTTTGAACCCACGAAAAGCATTGTTTACGTGTACGAGACCGCTGCTCTACCTGTTCAACCAAGACGGCTCTTCTAATTTGCCTTTCTAACTCTATCCTATGATATGTATATTTATTTCCATTGTTCAATGTCGCTCATTTCAGCGTTTTTAGTATTTATGTGGGAAATATTAATTACTGTGTCTTTCAGGTATCCAGTTCAGAACACCGCTTCACTGAAGTTTACACGTGCCTCTACTACCTATTCGAACTTCTATATTACTTCGCTGCACAAACAGTAACTGTTCTTTTCGGGTAATGGGCTTGGGCATACCACCTGCCTGGGCCTGGTAATCAAGCGTTACAAGTACTGCTAGCAGTTGTGCTCCTCACATATAGATAGTAGTTAACAAGGTTAGCCTGCGAAGAGTACTTATTTTGAGTGCAATTTGTTTCACGACTATACAAGGAAATTTGGGGTGTTTTTTTTTCGCAGACGCTAGCGTGCTTGACAGCTTATAGAACTTGCAGTGGAGATATTGTTCAACTTTTGTGTAATCAATAATCAGCTGTTTCCTAGCTTGGCCACTAATGTTAATCGATAATCAGCTGGTCCATGTGGGCCTACGTGGCACCGCCTCCTGCGCGGCGCAATCTTTCTCTGTGCGCGCAATGCGCGCCACAGCTGATCCAGCATGTTCATCCACAGTATGTCTCTCTCCGGCTTTATCCGTGTTGAGAGAAAATCTCTCCATGCCTTTGCGACCTAACTCTCTTCAGATCCCTGATCTCTCGCTCCAGATCTTTCCGACCTAACTCTCCTCAGATCCCTCACCTCTCGCATATCACTGGTTCGGTTGAAAATGACAAACAGATTGCGAGTTTCAGACATGAAATAGGCCACACGACCATGACCCACTCATTCCTCTACCAACATCCAGTTGTAAGATGTTCTACATACATTTTAAAGCGGTATGGCACGTGGTTACTGGACAACTGCATTTGTATTTTATGTACTCAGGCTTTTAGAAAATTTGCATATTATACTTTACAATGGAGCTATAAAGAATACGTTTCAAATCTACTCGGTACACCGCTTGAAAGGGAATATGTCGTGCACGTACTCGATTTTGCGGTATAATCAATGTGAAGAATTTTGTGTCTTGTAATATTCAGAAATCTGTTTACATCCGACCACTTACGCTTAGCTATGTAGATTAATTATGAGTCAATCCAATTATACTTTATGAATATGGTTGTTTATTGATCAATATGTCTTCAATTCTCCCTCCCTATCTCTGTCTTTCTCCTGATACTATCTCTATCTCTCTGTCTCGCTGCCTCTCTCTCTCTCTCTCTCTCTCTCTCTCTACGTCTTCGCCATCTTCCTCTGTAATTCTCATCAAGTCTAGAGATAATTAACAAACTGAAAGAGACTGTGGACAATGATCCCACCTTTTGGGCCTCCTCACCCACTGTGTCCCAACAAGGCCCAGCCAGCCGCGGGAAGCAATCTATCTAAAAACGAAACATTTCCGCGAATACTAGGGGGATACCCCCCCCCCCCCGCTCCCTTAGAAAGGAAAGGGCCTCTTTTGTAAATTGGCCCCCGAGCCGACCAATCTTCCATTCTTTACTAGACGCATTGTTCATTGTTGCGCAAAAAGAAGTATATTTATGGGGTAATTTGAATTTTTGTAAATATTGTGATGCTTGTCTGGCCGCTTTAGAAGTAAATATGGCATAATGGCCTATCGAGTAGTTTATAGTCTTAACTAGAAGAACTTCATTAGTTGAATAGCCAATAAGTCATAGTTTAATTTGGAATTTAACATTTTAAAGCGGTATAGTAGTCGGTTTTTGAAACGTCTCTTGGACGCTGGATTACCATGTAGAGTGTGCAATTGACTGATACTGCGCGATTTTTAGTCTAATTATATTTATACAACAGTTGGGAATGCGTTGTCCGACATGGGTTTCAAAAACCGGTCGTTATATCGCTTGCAACATCCTACTAGTGTAAGTTGAATGCATAGCAGCGCAATTAACCAGTATATGAGGATGTTGGCTCATAAATGGCACAACACCAAATTATGTACATATTTACACCAAGATGTTTGCGATAATATACGAAGTATAATATTTTCGCGTTCTTCATTTTCGCATTGTCCTTTTGCTAGAAAGGCCGTTTTTCATGTGAGACGTTGGAGCGAATATCATGTTTCACGCAAATGAAGCACGCGTTGGCATTCTTAATTTTGTCTTTTTACTTTGTCTGGAAATTGGCCCCTCCTTGGGGCCTTGATAAGGAACAATTGGGCCCTAAGGGACCAATGTGCTATACAACACCAATTACATATGAATTGGACCCTAATTTTCAAACTATAAGTTTATTTTGTCTTTGGTAAGGTTAGAAGTAGTAAAGTAGCTGCTCACATTGATTTGGAACTTCTCTAATAAGAGAGTTTCTCGTTAAAAAGTGGTCCAGTCGATTTTAGATAGCTGAACGGGAAAATTACATTAAAGGGACGCGGTCACGTTTTGTCCCTTTGTATACTTTGTGATTTTATTATCCGAATAATATGTAGAACTTAGTGCTGGAAGAAATCAGGCAAACTATGAACAATCAATGCCCTTAGTTTATTTCCTCCCCTCCTCTTCAAGTATGTATTTGTCATCAGCGCACAGTCACTTTATATTTGGGGCGAGGGCGCCTTCCCATAAAATTGCGTTTTGCTTTCTTTATCGATCTAAAACTTCTCTCAAACATTTTCAGGCGCAATGCGCGCCGATAAACCCTAACATTTTTATGTTTGCCTTATATAATCTCGAGAAATGTATTATAAGTTTTCATGCGTTTTGTATGATTGGTTTCCACAAGCACCTGCCTACTAAGCCCTCCCGACTCTTTTTAATTTAGACCCCATTTACGTCAGTGTGTCCATAGCAACGACGCACTATGCGTGCCAGTTGTTCATGAATTTTATTTTACTACTTGAGAAAATTAATCAGTCTTCTTGTACACAATTGTGCCCATAAATCTTGTTTTTTTTTTCTTTTTGCTATATATTGCATTGAAAATTGGAAATAGGAGGTTAATTTCTAGCAAGACTTACGTGTATAACCTAAATTAGAGAATTATTGTTGATTTTCCAATTTTCAAGCTGTTTTATTGGAATCGCCGGATGCAAAACACCTAGTTGATTTCGTATTAAACAAATTAAACAATAAGTAAAACCAATAAATCGAGAAATCATTTATTCATAAACGAGCCATAATTATGATGATAAAATCTTTTGTGAAAATATTCTTTCTATCTCTCATTCAAAGCCTATAGCAGCTGACTCTCGTGGTGGACATAAGGTAGGCTTTTAGTGTGTCCATTAAATTATTAGTTTAAAGGGAAGATAAAGACGTTTTTTGATTTGGACTCATGGAAAATCATCAGCTAAATCTCATCACTATACATTCACAGTCTTTATACTTGTAGGTTGAATTCACGCATTCTGTAACAAACAAAACCCCACTAATGTGGGTAAACCCCTGCACGTTGTGCGCGATTCTTACGCCGCTTGTGCGCCGCTCACTTTAGAAGAGCGGGGCAGAATCAAGAACTGTATCACATTCTCTGCACTAACAACGCCACAGCTACTCGTCACTTGTGTGCGTACTATTCACGCTGATAAGTGTTTATTTGTTCTATTCTTTGTGTTATTTACAGTTGCTCATCTGACTGGTCATTTGGGGTCATCGCTTTCCGGTTTCTGCCTTTTACAGCAAATAAGTCTAGAATCAGATTCACGAAAAGTTCTTAAACCTGTCGGCTTTTGAAACAATCGAGTACGCCAGCATTCTTATGCAGAATATGCAAATCAACATTTAGAATACACAATCGAGCTAAATTCGAGAAAATTAGCATAAATACGTAAGAATTCAGTTGTCCGCGATGCGTTTCAAAAGTCAGAATACCGCGTCAACGTTTCCTTACAAATCAGTAACATCTTTCCATTGCATAGCGCAGACAGTGTTTCTTTATAGCGGTCGCTCACGTGGTGGAGTGTATATGTATATCGCATCCCCATTCTGTACCCGTATTTGACATCTTTGCTCGTGATGGGAATGCAATTGTTAAAAAACGATGCCGCTTTAAAATCAACTTCAGCGGCCAGTCATTTGTATTTTAGCATAACCTTCGGCACGTATGTCTGAGATTGTAATTGTACTTCGATCGAGTTTACGTCCCAGTGGCTCTATCTAGCTCAAGCGTTTTCCAGCCCAACAAGCGCTGTTCCTTGTTCAAATTGCGGTGTCGCCGGTGGTAGTTGTCAGAGCGCCTTCTAGGGATCATGCATCGTTGAGGGATTCTTGACGTTCAAGTGGCTAGAGTGAACGTCTTAGGCGGAGAGCGCAGAGAGCGCCACTTTTTGCCGGCAGCTTTTGCCCGGGCCGCCTTATCTATCGCCCCCTCTTGACTGCGCCGCGCAATGCGCATCCGAGAGCCGATTAATCGCCCGGGAGCCCCCCCCCCTCCTGGGGAAGAAAGGGAGAGAGCGTCCCAGCCCCGGTGTACTCTCTCTCTCTCTCTCACACTCTATTACTTTGTCTCTCTTTATCTCTCCCTCTCTGCGTTAGAGAGAGAGAGACCCCCAAACCACATACACACACTCTCGTTCTTGATCCACATACACACTGCATTGAATTGGATTACAACCGCATTTACATATATCTCTTGACGTAATGGCGCTTTTGCTTTTGGATGCCTTACTTTGCCGTAGTCGATTCTGAGCCAAATTGCCTTTACGTAGACTTTCAGTTATCTTCTTGTGTTATTTTATTCCACTACCAATAACATTGAACTTGGACAGAGCTTTGATCTATATCGTGAACCTGGCTGGCATATCAAACCTTTTCAGAGACTCAAAGGGTTTAAACTTATAGAGGTAGAGGTTTGGTTGTTTGAACTGACAGTGTAAGTACTGCAAAACAATAAACTGTACGTACAACGGGGATTATAATCATTAGTATTTTGTAGAGTGCAGTTTGCGACTAACTGGTTGAAATTTTATCAGACAAAACATGTTAGTCGCGGAGCTTACTATCCAGTTATTGTTACGTGAGTAACTGTGTTCGGGTGCTAGCAAAAGATTCTCGAAATATTATTTTCTTTCTCTTCAAGCGGAATGGCACGCGATTTTGAAACCAATGCTGGCCAATTGCATTCCCAAGTATTGTACATACATATGCAAAGAGTGTTGCATTGTGCGCCATGTGCACAGAAATTTGCATATAACACGTAGGAACTGCCCGGAATAGGCATAGGTATAGGTTTCACAAACCACGTGTCATACAGCTTTAATATTATGAAGTAGTGTACTCACTTTATCACGATCTAGTACTCTAAAAATTGATAGTTTTTGAACCTTGCTTGCAACGGTTTGTTTGCTTTGAATAAACAATCATGCTGATCATTTACAATGGGCGCTATCGTTTATTTATCAAGGTTTTTTTTATTCGGGTCCAGCCTCTTATCTTTTCAGTATCGATTAGTGGAGGAAAATTTTAATCGGAATGATCTGACTGTCTGCCTATGACTCTCTCTCTTCTTTTCCCTTCCCTTCTTTCTCTCTCTCTCTCTCCCTCTCTCTCTCTTTCTCTCTCTACGGTCTCTAGCCTTTCTCTCTATCTCTCCCTATTTCGATCTCGCAGTGAAGAATTACACATAGACAGAAATATGACAATTTGATCTACTTACCTGAATAAATTTGATACTATTGAGCGGAAAGTAGGGTACATTGATCATGATAGACAACGCAACTGATCTCTTGCTTATCAATTACTCTATTTCTTCTGAGCATCATGTATCATATTATAGATTTAGACATATCCGTTCGTTTCAAGTTTCCCGCAGACCACGCCCTATATATTCGAATCTTTTTTTGCGAACTTCAGTTCTGTCGTACAGGCAACTAATTGGGTTACCGTAGTTCGTAGCTCATTCCCAGTACCCGCCAAAAGTTACTGTACATATAGGAACTTGTGCTGTCTCGCTAATTCCAACGGACCAGTATGAATCAGAGGTATCAAGCAGAAATAACGCGAGTTGAGGTCATCGATTAGTTTGCGAAATGCACCCAAAATGCGCGAAAACTTTTCGGGGAACAATAGGTATGTGGACTGTGGAGCCAAAACAGCGCGAATCAGCCGAACGGTAGATCAGACAATAAGCAAACAAGCGCGATTGGGACTTTCAGCGAAAACGCGCCTGACTCTGTATGTGTGCACGCTGGATCAATGCTATTTTCGTGCTTCATTCGCACTATTTAGAAGCTGGGCATTGTAGTACGGCTACTGTAGCTTTGTGTATAGATTGCTTTACGGTGCTCTTCTCTGCTAACTTATTGTTAGTTGCCCAACATACGTCTCGCAAAAAAACCGGATGTTATACCGCTTTGAGTTGGTTTCACTGCATTTTAAACTTTCGCAAGTTCTAAAACTTATGTATGTGGCGTTTTTCATCAGTAGACGATTTCACCACCCTTTTTACAGCAAAACTTGTCCGATTTTCCATTTGTTGTGTGATCATTTCACGAGGTGAATCACAGTGTTTCCAAAAGCACATAAACAACTCCACTGAACCGGATTGATTGAAATTTTCCATTTTTCACCCAAAACTACTAAATAGATCATTTTATGGTTCGCTTGACCTACTTGTATATCGACACTATCCATTCATCACTCAGAAGAAAGCCTTCTAAACCTAAATTAAGTTTCATTATATACGGCGTAATTTCAAACCTTCGCCCGCTAAAATGGGACGTGATCGATGTTTTCTTCAACTAAGGGACTAGGGCCCAAGGAAAAATCGATGAACCACATCCCCCCTTTTCTCAAAAAGCATTGCACTTGTGCAGTTGTGGACACAGAGTGGAGGGATATACTAATGCAAAAAAAAATTATCTACACAGCTATAGGCTTCAAGATCGATTTTATAGTTTTCCTCCATGCGACCCATTTGTTTCTGCACTACGAGTTACTCCTTTTGACAATCAACTGAATTATGTTCCTTAGCCTTACTTAGAGGCTGTTAATCATTGATTGGTGGTGTGCAAGGGTACATGTTAAATCAATGAGTTTTATACTGTAGCATTCTGTATCAGGATTTAATAAATATTTGTGATTTTCTACCTTGTAGTTTTCAATACTCTTATATTATTCTTTTGTATCCCGATTGGTTAATTGTTCGAGTATACGCTAAACCAGCGGAACCATTTATTGACCTGTTTGTATATTTATGACCGCATTGCATTTTCCATTTCCGGAGCCTTCATTTTTCATGGCAAAAAGGCTGTCTTATAAAAGACAAGCGCAGAACGCCATTTTTCAATGAATGAACAATGTACGCTGGGTTTTTTTCGTGCATGGCAACCTAAACCAATGATCTTTAAAATATGTCTGTAGATTCATTATTCTTCTGTATAGGACAATTACTGTAAATAATTACTGTCTAAGTACTGTAGATCAGCCGTTTTCTAAATGAGCAACAAGTACAGTAGCCAACTGTAATTTAAACCTGAATTTTTGTCGTGTATTTGTCCTTGCAGCTCAATCGATAATCATGCTCGTCCTGGAATTTTTTCACTTTGCCACGTAGAACATTTTGCAGTTATGATTAGTACTCCTGTGATTTTTCATCTTTATTTTTGACTTATGATGATTGTAAACACTCAGTTGAAAGTTCAGTTCCGTTTATACTCATCACCGCGGCTTGTACAACTATTTTCATGTTTTTATGCAGCTGATCAATCTTCTTCGTCATTTAATCCTCAAAAATACTCGATCTCTATTGTAGCTTTGTACCTCTAATTCGTTATGAGCCTCTCGCATGTCGTTTTGCTTAGATAATGATGTTTTGGTTATTTATGGTTTGATTTTGCAGGGCTCCTCGTTTCTGATCTCTTTTTTTCAAACCCGGTTTGTGTGAAGAAAAATGGCAGACCAATTGACCGAAGAGCAGATTGCTGGTGAGTTTTTCCCTTATAATTCTTCTATTTTATTTTATAACGTACTTTGTTGGCTTTGTTATTGAATATACTTTCATTCGAGTGGCCGCAGATTGGGCCAATTCTTTACTCTGCAATGTAACTTACGCCCAAACAGGATTGATTTGATTTCTTGATAACCAACAACCGAACCGAAACCTTAGATCTCGCATTTTGTACGTTCCGCAATCCTGCTAGTTTAAACTGTTGCCTGTCGCAAAAGTGGCGTAGTTCGAGGTCCCCGCGCTAACACTCACTTTGGTTCGAAAATTACCACTGAATTACCACAGAGTGGGTAAAAGGTAAATCATACTGAAGATGGAATCATGGAATCCAAACCTATTTTCCTTTTTTTGGGTGAATTTTGATTTCCTTTAGCTTTAGCTTTTTAACAGAGATTATTTTTCTTGCAGATTCAGTCTTTTAATCTGGATGTTAAAATTTATTCATATATTTTAGAATTCAAGGAGGCCTTCTCCCTATTCGATAAGGACGGCGATGGCACCATCACCACAAAGGTAAGATATTGTTTTTAATTAATAAACCTTTACACTTTCAAGAGCATGTTCTTTTTTAAAGTTTATTATTGAGTGTGTTTTATATGTTGCTCGTTTTCCATCATAATACCGGATTTATTCTGGTTTTTCTTTGGGTTCGATACTTAATTGAGTGCCAGAATTTGGTTTGCACCGTTCATTGAAGAACGCTCGATTTTCCATGGATTTTTTTGACCCTTTCACTGTTAAAGTTAAACTAGCTATAAGCCCCTCTATGGGCGATAACATACGTTGCTCAGAACACAAAACCACCTTCTTATGCTGTTGTTATGATGATGAAATAATGTTAGTTAAGTAGTGTCCTATCAATTATTATGTCATTATCTTGATTGACTTCGGGCACTTTTCCAACTCCCGTATTTTAGGAATTGGGTACCGTTATGCGATCACTTGGACAGAACCCCACTGAGGCCGAGCTTCAAGATATGATTAACGAGGTCGATGCTGACGGTAAGGCATTCTGGCACTAGTATTTTTTCTATCGAAAACAATTGGCAGGACATTCTGGCACTTGCACTAGTATTTTTTTAATCGAAAACGGCGTCACGTATGTTATGTGATTGTTTTGCTTCCACTTCCAACTCTGGGAAATTTAATAGCTCTACAAGGGGTTACGTTAAAGCGAAATGCTAGCCCCTTTGGAAAATTTGCATATGATAAGCAAATCCTATGTATCCTATGCTAATTTTGTACGATTGCGAAAAGTAATTGTGTTTTTTTAGGAAACGGTACAATTGACTTCCCCGAATTCCTGACAATGATGGCCCGCAAAATGAAAGATACCGACTCGGAAGAGGAGATCCGTGAAGCGTTCCGAGTGAGCAATTTTTTATTTTGGTTTTGGCTTTTTAAAAAAAATTTATCCAAGCACCCGATATTGTTCGTGGTCTTAGTTCGTGTAGGACAATCACGCACACAGGTTGGAGGTGGAGGTGTGACCATTACCATGGCCATCTCATAGAACGAAAACAAATTATATAATTATATGACTCTGGAAGATAGAAGATAGTCTAAACCAAGTCGAACGTGCGTCTGCGTGATCTTATGCAGAAACGCTTCATATCCAACGTCGAAGTCGTTGCTTATGTTCCATTCCCTAATGTACTGCGGTTAACATCCTAAGTATTTTTGTTCTCTAGGTATTCGATAAGGACGGCAACGGATTCATTAGCGCCGCTGAATTGCGCCACGTGATGACGAACCTAGGAGAGAAACTTACCGATGAGGAGGTAGATAGAACATTGTACTTGTTTGTATTTGCATAACAGTGGGAGGGAGAGCATGCAGGGGTTATTTAGTTTGTCGGTAGAGGTGGCGGACGTGCCGGTACGCCCTTAATGTTTTATATGGTTAGACGTATTATTTTTGTTTGAGTTGCTTTCTATTGTTCTTATTTGTATGTGTAATGCTGTTCACTTTTAGGTCGACGAAATGATCCGTGAAGCCGATATTGATGGAGATGGACAAGTTAATTACGAAGGTATGTTTTTGTTCTTATTTTTAGTTTAGTAAACTGTAGATGTGTGTATGGGTGTTAGAGCCATAAGAAACTTGTTCTATGAACGACTGAAAACTGAAAACTGAAAGGTAATTTGGTTACAGGACAAGTTCCCTGTGCTGTAACAAGTGTGACAACGATGTTTCAGTTTCACTGAAATTGTAAGTTTGGAATGCGTTTCTCCTCTTGAAAATTATTTGATGTTTTTCATTTCAGAGTTCGTCACCATGATGACAACGAAATAAATGTGTTCCTCCAATATTTCTACGAAGCCGATCATTTTTATTCCTTCCTCAAGTTTATTCCCCGAAATTCAAATCACCATTACTACGGATGTTTTCCCTTGTTCATTTGACCCTTTGAAACCAAATTTATTCTCTTGTCATTGTTTTTTTGCAGACTACCGTACACTATATAAATTAAATTATTCGCCACTTAAGTGACTATTTGATGTGTCCCCGTTTTTTTTTCTTTGTTTCTGGAGCTGATGTTCAGAAAGTGAATAAAAAGTGAAAGCCCCCGTATTACTACGTGAATATCTCTCTCCACTTTGCCGAGTCTCAAATCCAAATTTTGTTTTGTTGTTGTCGCGCATCGTGCATAGATTTTCAAGTATTTTTATTTTGTAATTTTAAAGCGTGGGGAGTTGGTTTTCGCCCTGCTGTGGTGCTCAAGCACGTTGTTTGTATTACTTGAATAGTCGAAAGCCAACACTTCATGAAGTTACTTTTACGATTATCTGAAACTTTCGAAAAACTTGCCATTCAGGCAGAATTGAAGTAGATACGGTCACGGATTTCTGTTTTGTGCTTTTACCAGCAGCCTGGGAAGTGAGTACTTCGCGAAGTAGGTGTCAGAACGCAGCTGGTGGTAAAGTGCCGGTGTCCGTAGATCCTCTAGTAGCTTACTCAACACCCGTTCCAGACCATTATCGTATTATGTGTATATCGTTATACAATCAACCGTTGCAAAGCTCTGTGAATCACTCTCGTTTTTGTACTTGCTTGTTTTTGTGTTTGTCCCCGTGTCCTATACTGTTTGTACGTAGTAGATATACCAAAATTTAGTATAAATAAGTAGCTATACATATTTTATCACATATTTGCATGGGACGTAACAGTAATACAAGCATTCTCGCAAATGTAAATCTTAAAACAGAACTCGCTTATCGTAAATGCTCTGCTCTTGTATAGCACCCCTAAAATGAAAATCCCGATTATTTTTATCCAGCAATTTTTAAAATCTTTATTATTATATTTGTGACATAAAGAAATTTATTTATATGAGTGCTTTTTAATTGATTGTGCGGTAAAGTTACAGTACATTATACGGAATGCAAACCCAGGCAAACAACGAAACCGTGCTCTCTAAAACATAAAAATTTCTTACCTATTACAAAATATTATTAATGTAGATAAATACGGTCAACAGTCTTAGGTTAGTAATCATTGAGCCAGAGATAAGTGAACGAAAAACAAACCAACCAGTTTAGGCACCAAACAAATCACCGGAGGCGCAAAACGATGAGACAATAATCAGTTCCAGGGGTCAAATTACCCTTGGGAGGCTTTATGGGGGAGGCTATTCCCTGTAAGACACTAGATATGATAATGAGCATTTAGAGTTAAACTGAGGGCACAAGGCGGAATAATCGAACAAACCGTAAAACAAACTAATAACTAAATACTTATTAACGTTGAACGAGACAAATTAGGCAAACTACCATCGTATAAAACGGCAAGCTGGAATAAAGTAATCGCAGTATCTAATCTAGAAAGGCAAAAACAATATAAAACACAATCAAACACAGTGCAATGTAAAAAAGCGCGAGATCTCTCATGTGGCTATAAATCACAAAATTCTTCCTACGCTCGAAAGTAAAGCTGGTACTTTCAAATTTTCAAAGTGAAAACCTATATAAATTATTAAACAAGTATATACCAGGCTGACAACAGAACGTAAATAATACTCTTAATAAAAAATGTAATTGATATGCGGGCTAAAGCAATGCTTACTTATACAGTATGACATGGACCAATAAAGAAACTGATTACGGTATTCTACATGCCTCAACACCCGCAACAAACACAGTAATACGCAGGCGGGGTTTATTACCATGCCATACATAATAATAATAATAATAATAATAATTGCCTGGCTACGGTAACCCATCAGCGACCAACCTGACGACTACTGCCAATGGGCAAACAGACTACGGTAGATCCACTACATTTTAGTGACCTCATCAACTATGCTAATATGTGGGCGTGGCTCCTTGCCACGTGGCATAGAATCCTTTGCCGATACGGTTCTCGCCACAACACGCATCCAACCGGGCTCCGAACCGATTCTGAAAAAAAATAAGTAATCTTATCTTATCTTATTATATAAAAGAGTAACTGTAGTGTGCGCTAGCACTCACGTTACGGGAGGTATAAATCGAATAAATTGCCGAATGCCGTTTCGAGCACAAAAGAGTACCGCAGCTCAAATTAGAATATTCTCGTGCGTCGCCATTCGTAAACATCTTCATATACGTTAGGGATGTTGAATATAACCAAAGCCTTTCCGTAAAGAGTTCAAGTTCACTAATTCACTAACCTTGTAAGAATACGCTCCCATTTCGCAGTCTTGGCCTTCGGATCGCGAAGTTTCCGTTGCTTCAACCATCTAAAAAGGGAACACATATCACAAGTGATCAACAAATTAAAGCTGGGCCCGCTCTTCAGGAATTGAGCTAGAACTCTTCTTTTTAAATCTAGAAGGATGATCCTCTTGACAAGTGACGAAGTTACATAGCCGAGTAAAGAATAATCAGGACGCAATTCCCAGCATGATTTAAACACAACTTGAAACATTGAAATGACAAGCTCGTCGCCTACTGCTCAGGACCTCTGCGGAACATGTCATAAGCAAACCTTGAAACCGTATTTTCACCCTTGAATAAACGTGCACGCTCTTGAACCGTAAAAGATTTATTGTTAGTCTTAAGCGCTCAGGGAGGGTTCAGAAAACATTAATTTCAAATACAACTCACTTTTCTCTCTTGTTGTAGATCAAGTACTCTATGATGAATTTGTCGAACGAGTAGGATACACAAGCGCAAACCGCTCCTGAATTGCAAAACACTAACTATTAAAGACTACAAAAGGCGTGTTTCCTGACTAATGTTACCCTGTGAAGCTCACTAAGAAATCTACCGAACTACGTTGTCCTACCTTAACAAAAAATGATATCTAAAATTCAAACTCCCCAAACTCATGAAAAAGAGAAAAACATAGATAAACCACCAGGCGGCCTTTCACTTTCATTACAAATTATAACGAAACAATTCGGAACAGCAGGTGCAAAAACGTAACTAGCATACTGCACGGATATTCTTATAAAGTAATTTCGTCACGACACTATCCCTAACTATCCTCTATAAAGTTCACCAAATTCTAAACTTAACTCACCAATTAATACCAGAAACACTCGGCTCTCTACATACGGAATCGGATCGTACTCCAAGAAAGAAATAACAAAATTGGCCGGATAAATGACGATCCATAAGGAAACCTGAACGTAATAATTCGTAATGATTTGTGTCATACTATGTCATTTTGGCGTTTGTGTTTGTGTGTCTGCAAACTTATTGGTAATGATTAATGATATTAGTTGACAAAACGCCCGCGCTATATTTTTTGGATGTGCCGCGAAACGAAAAACGTAATAATTAATCTAATGTCCCTCTAGAAAAAGGTAAATATGTATATAACTCAAGTCTTCACAACAATCTAAGGTCCAGAGGCCATATTCACCACTCAGTTCCCTATAGCCGAAAATTATTATAGGGAATTCTCCGTCCTTTTCTCTGCGTGTCTCGCATTATAATGCTATATCTTGTCGCAAGGGACTATTTCCCCGAGGAATCGGAGCGGTGAATACGGTCTCTGGTCCAATAATTCGAAACGAACAAAAACAAATGCTCACCGCCAAAACCACAATCAATGAAATGCAAAGGGGATAATTGCTGAAGATTGGTTTGCGGTAAGGAGGCCCTGAAATATGGTAGTTGAAGAATACATATAGGAAAAGCATGAGCCAAACGATAAGTTTGAATCTAGGTTCGTCAGCACGGGGCGGCGCGCCCCGCTATATGTTAGGTGAGCATGCGGGGCGGCGACGCGGCTCTCAGTATGTACCTACCTACCTACCGAACTCTTCACACTGCGACTGTCAAAATACGCACCTTTACTATAAATGATGGCCAGGCAAATGTACTGGAACGCAGACATACAAAACACCGCAGTTCCCTGGAAAAAAAGGCCATTACAATATGAACTATGAACTCCAACGTATTTATTACAACCAACGTAATTACTGCAAATGTTTATTGCAAGCCTACTGTTTCCGCATGTAAATAGACTGGCTAAAACAGGTTGATGACAACAGGTTAAGTGGAGCGCTAGAAAACCTGGAAACGTGCATTCCTATGTGCTATACCGTTGCCCTCCCTTGGGCACAAAAATTTGCATATAATACATAGGAACGCTTCACTGTTCAACAACATTTCATAAATCACGTGCCTTACAGCTTTAAACAAAGCATTCCTCAGCTCATACCTGCATACTCCTCTTGTCCTCCTCGTCATCGCCATAAGGAGCCGCGTAGGGAATGAACCAGGGCTGCTCAGCGGTCCACACAAAGGTGAACAACTAAATTACAAGAGAAATCATAATCGTAATTATGTCTGGAAAGAACACAAAGATATAACCACACGATAATATCTCTCAGTCTTTACAGCAGGATGCTCGATAGACGCAAACACAGGGAGCCTTCTACTCGACCGAAGGAAAAACGACCCCAACAATGACATGACAGGGTGAGGGCTGGCAAGTGGCAAGAACTCTCCAAGAGTTACTGTCTCAATTTGACTTACCCGTATCCAAAATATACAGAGGCGCGAACAGATTCACGTTCCTTGAGAAACCTCTCAAGAGCTTCAATGCATTATGTTCACATTTACATTGATAGGTATGATGGGGTATAGCGAAAACCGGCAGTAGCCGCTGTGCGGTATTAAGTAACCCCCCACGTTTATAAGATGTAACAAGCAAAAAATTATAACTAAAATAGGAAATATAGATAATTCAATGATATGTAACAGTACAAGCACAATCACGAATTAACGTAATTATGCATGTAATCACAAAGCAATTACCTGTGCCGCAGCCATGATCAGCAACTGTCCTACCACACTCAACATCGAACCGAATGAGAGGAGTCGCGTGGGCGGAGGCGTCGAACTGAGATGCTCACCTAATTAAAAGGCAATTACAAATTGGTTACCAAACCTAATTGACCAATTATCACTTATTCATCTAATAAGCAAGTTCACACAATCTCAATGTTGTTCTAGCTGTCGTGTATCGAATGCGGTGTATAAACAAAGTCAACCAAACGAGAACTATTTTTCTAGTACTCATGAAACATCTGTAAACCTACAAAACACAGTCTGGAATCAGACAATGAAAAAAACACCACAAGTATGCATAACAAAGCGACCCCGTAATCTTGGAAAATTTATAATCCGAACCGAAATCCGATTTTAACTTATGAAACTGAAATTAAAATTCAAACGCTCAAAAGCCGAAGCCCATCCGAAATTACGAAACTCAATCAGAAAACCAGAAAGCAAAGAAAACGAGAATAGGAAACTCACAAGCTGCCGTGTTTCCAAAGAACAGCGCCACAAATGTGATCAGGAACATATCAATGTAGAGGAATTGGAAATCTGTCAAGTTGGTCGACAAATAATACAGCATCATTATCGTTGTGAACTGGAAAATAGAATTATTACACAGATAAAGTAGTGACAGTCATACATGACATACACGCTTCGTTTCGTCATATGATGCTGTTTCTGCACACACAAAATTCAACACTCCAATAAGAAACAATTAACGGTATAGACAGAAGACAGAACAATATACTAATTGTATAAAAAGTAGAAAATGCTGAATGAGAAACATAAAAAAAACTAATACCATACCTGCGTAAGTGAATATCCGGCCATATACTTGAACACTCCAAATGAAGTTACCAGGGCAGAACGTCCCTCTCTGATCACTGTGGGCACGCAACGGATATCAGGAACCTAAAAATAGTCAAGCTCATTTTTTGTTAATTTGCTATCTAATTAATAACGTTTATTTAATAACTTATTTTCAAAGGAGACAAATGCAGCCACTGCACTGGTACTAACAATAAGAAAGTTCCTTAAAATATCCCACACTCAATGAAAGGATTTAAAGTATAGCGTCATTAAAGTTATATAACGCCCGTTTTTTGAAATACATATTGGACAACTGCGCTCCCACACCCATAAAAAGGATAAAAAATATGCAAATACACACAATTAGTCTAAAAATCTCGCAGTATCCCGCAGTAATTTAAATACACAACACGGGAAATAGTGTCGCACATAAACGTTTCAAAAACAGGCTGTTATACGGCTTTAAGTGCCTAATAAATTAATAAATACCAACGGCATTTTTCCCCCACAAACCGGCCGATGTAAAATCATCGATTACACCTAATGTTTCACGCTCATGGTAACTACAGGAGCAAAGCTAGAGAATAATAAAACTTTTCCTGCGTTTTATTAAAAAGTTTCAATTACTAGAAGCAAGACTACAGGTAAACATGTAGGAGAGCAAACCTTTGATGTAAACGGCGCAGCAATTGAAGCCTCAGCGTCTGACAGAGATATTCCAGCGTGTGCGGCCTAAACATAAAACAGTCTAAACGGAAAAACCAATCCAAAAATTATGAAAGAGTGCATTTGAATCCGCTAACACATTACAAAAGCGCCCAATTTGCTATTGGTTCGTTTGTTGGCTTGAGGTTTGAGGCTTAAACACCTCGATAACGGATTTTGCCTGGTGACTGTTTCAAAAAAAGCTAAGGATTTTGCCAAAAGGCTCATCGCGTACCTCCTACTGGCTTAATGATGCTAGCGTTAGGGGCCTTAGGGGTTAATACCCCTACCCTACTAAAGGACCAAAAAATACGCAAAAAATGAAAACAAGCCTTCAAAGCAGCGCAATCATTCGCTCCATCTCCACACATGGCCACCGTGTAGTCCAGTGTCTGGAGGTAGTTCACCAGATACTGCTTCTGATCGGGAGCCATCCGAGCAAAGACATCGCACCTTAAATTGCACATAACATGATATTCTGGGTTCTCTTAGTTTTTACTCAAGCCCGTTCGTCCGTATTAGCCGTATTTATCGAACCTATAGGCATTATGTCGTAAGTTGCTCAAACTGGTCAATGGGAATCAGCTTCTCACGCTACATTTCTGACGTGCTTGACTGGTGGTATCTGGTATGGTTGAATCACGCCTATGTCACTTTCCGGGTTAGCTTATTCTGTCTGACCCTAAGCTGGCAAATCGATCGACAGCGACAATAAGTCAATCGGAGCAAATCAAATCGATATCGACAATAATTCGATCAAAATCAAATCAAATAGAAAACAACTCACACGCTCATCAAGTCATCTAAAAGTTCCGGGTACTCGTGAGTTATCACCGAAAAGGTGGCACCTGAACATCGGAAGGGTATTAACAATCAGCGTCACAATGTTCAACAAGTGGGCTCTCTCTCCCTCTCTCTCTCTCTCTCTCTTGCGAGATAGAGAGAGACAGGCTCACAATCCACAATCACTAATTCAGCCACAACAATTAGAAAACTTCAACCAATCAATACCAAAGGTAACCTCCAAACCCCTACCTGCCACACTCATTTGGTAGCAACTCTCAATCACATGTCCAAAGTCCGTAACGCCCTCCGCTGACACTTCCGAAGCATTATCATCCTCCAGGATATCCACCGATGATGAAACACTCTAAAAAAAATGATCCTGAATCTTTCTAAAAAAAAAATGACCCTGAATCTTAATATAAATAAGGTCATATGAAAAAATATAAGCAAAATATATAAAAAAAAATCTGTTTGAAAGTAAGGAAATAAAGTGTGAAAATTGCAAAGATTATAAAAATAAAGTGAAACGAAAACAAATAATACATGAAAACAATATTCAACTGATAGGATCAAAGATATGAAACAAATTCCCAAAGTTAAAAAAGAGGTGCCTGCTTATTACAATAAAACTAACAAAGCATGTCCGAATCGTTGAAAAGCACTGGAAATCTGATAATTAAGTTAAAGCGATATTGTACGTGGTTTGTGAAACGTATACTGGGCTACTGCACTCTCATAGGCGATATTGTACGTGGTTTGTTAAACGTATACCGGGCTACTGCACTCTCATGTATCATATACATATGTGCCCTCCTTAACGGGAAAGGCTCATAGAATTTAGGAACACAGTAGCGAAGAATACGCTTCAAACAAACATGCCATAACGCTTTAATGTAGCAAAATCATTTTAAATCTATTTAACACAAAACAAATCATTAAAGCGGCTCAAACATACACTCCCGGTCGGCGGCTCGTCCTAACACGAAAACTAACTTTTTGTATAAACCTTCGCTAGAACTTATAACACTAACAGCAATGTGAGCAAAAAAGAACAATGCCTGGTCTCGTAACAATTTAAAAAGGAAACATACCTGCTTAATTGTTAATTGCGTTTTCCCCTGCGAGTTTTTCTCTCCTGGTATGTGCTCAAGAAGATAAGCCTGAAACGATCCAAATCCAAGTTGGACACATAAGCTCTATGCTCAATAATAGCTCACCAAGACTAACAATAAGACACGTAACCTGTAGTGTTTTTAAGTGCACGTTCGCGAACGTAGAAAGTGCGAAAGTGTCGAGGGTGAAGGTCTGCATCGGTTTTGCACTAATTCAAGTGCACGCTCGTGTTCCATATACAATCGATTTGAAATTCACTACAGTAGAAGTGCAAATAAACATCTCAGCACCAAGTCACAAATTGCACCGATTTTTCGCTGAGCGTGAAGGTCTGCATCGGTTTTGCACCGTGCTAAACATGGAATTCAGCGAACGTGCACTTGAATTACACTTTCCCACTTTCACGTCGCGTACGCACTTAAAAACTCTAATATATGCAATAGATTTTCCAATGAGAAGTGAGCACGGTCACATGCTGAGATGGAGTTTATACACTATCTTTGAAACATAGCAATCTCACCATCTTACACACAATCACTCAGCACATAAAAGGGGTAGTAGCCTAACCAAATACCAGCCTAATAACCGATTAACATGTCTACAGTGTGTAACAAAATCAAATAATCTAATGATAATCTACAGTAATCCACAGAATCTACAGTATGCCAATAAAACAAACCTTCTTATTCGGTCTGATGATTCCGCACTCTCGTGCCACACTCATCGCAGTCAACAGATTGTCACCAGTTACCATTACTGTACGGATGTGAGCCCTTGAAAGTTGAAATAAGAAACAAAATAAATAAGCAATCAAAAACCATAGTTTACGCTCATCTACACGCTTTCAAAAAAAAAACCTTCTCAATTGAAACTCTACAGTACAGTACAATCTGCACATTCAAAACAGCTCAACAAAACAAAAGAGCCAGAGCACTACCATAAAGTTTTCTCTTTACATTCTTTACTGTGACTGCAGGGATAACCTGAAAAGGGGGAAACCAGAAACCGAGCCTTCTCGCCACTTTTCTACACCATACCAATGCTATTTACACTTACTGCCAAGTTCTCTGAAAGCTCTACCTGCTAAGCAAGTAGAAGTAAAGTCACAAGCCTCAATCGACAAAAAATATTCTCACCTATTCAACTGATTGATCACTCCAAGTGTGACTGACTTCACTCGATTCTCCATAACCACTATTCCAAGGAGTTCCAGATCACTTTCCACAATATTTCGAGCCACTTTCTGCGCCTTTACGAAGCTGAGATCGAGGCGTCGTTTGGCCACCTTAATTGTTGAATTAAACATAATTCGTTAAGGTCAGATTAGACGAAAAAAGGTGTAGGTCCAAAAGGTGTGTCGGAATCTTGTCAGAATCGTGACCTATGACGTGCTCATTGTTATTGCACACTTATCTTTTTCACTTCACTTTTTTGGTGATGCGCTCTCTGGAAGAGTATACTAAAATTGAAATTGAAAAAAAAAGTTGCGAAAGAATTGTAAGTACTTTTCCAAAATCAAAATCACAAAATTAAGATAGGCTGAGCTGGTATGCAGAGTAACAGTAAAGTAACAAATTAACAAATCAGCAAATAGAACGACCCACCGATATAAGACGATATCCATGTTGCGCATACTGATTAACAACGTGCAAATAGTTTTCCGGAACAGTTGTCGGGTTGCAAAGCGAGAGAATCATCTCCGGAGAGCCCTGGAAGCTTGCATGTACAAACTTACAGAAGTAAATACACAAACAAACTATTTACTATAGTCACTATACTTACTATAAAGTAATAAAATATAAAATAAACCAAAATTTGGAAATTAAATCAAAAATACGAACAAACACATACATGTTCATATGTTGAAAAACTACACAACATCAACCGCTAGAATAAAACTTGACCTAAACCTAAGCCTAAGCAAACTCTACATACTTTTACATTCCCACCTAACACTGCCTATACAATGACGCTTGTACGATAACCACCCCCAAACTGTAATTAATTAACGAACCTTTGAGTACAGCACCATATTGTGACCGGTCTCATCAGCTGGATTGCTGACAATCACAGACATGCGCTGGAGCGACGAACTGAACATATAACATTCACTTAATGACGATACTTGTTACTTATTATTATTATTATTATTCACCGCGTACTGCCCAAATTAATAAAAATCAGACTTATTATTATTATGTAGGTGCCTTTACTGCAAAATATTTGTCAAGGACTTCCCACAAAACAAAATGTTTCACAACGATATTAAATAATAGGCTCTCAGAAATAACCGTTCGACTGTCGTTGCACCCTAGCGAATATAACCAACAATAAATGTACACGCAGCGAAAAACTAGGGTTGAAATAGTATCAGTTTCTTAGGAATGAGATTATAAACAATTTCAAATATTACCCTAAAACACACACCTGAATGTAAACTGGCGTACAATACTGAACTCCGAGCCTCGGAATGCAGTCACATGTTCTTCGGGAGGCTTCACTACAGTAGGCTGAACATTGTCGAACAAGCCCGTTTCATCGTCAGGCCTGAAAGGTTAACACATACTTTATTTCAGTAAATATAAACCTATATTGCGCTTGCTCGCTTAGGCTTAGGCTTAAACTGAACATTGTCGAACAAGCGAGTTTCATCGTCAGGACTGAAGTACTGAAGGGTTCACACATTCACACTGACTTTATTTCAGTAAATACCAATCGGGGGTTTACACGTATCCCAAAATTTTTCCGTGATTCTGTCAATACTACCGTATTTTTGCACAAACCCTGCAATTAAAAATTTCTCGTGTAGTTCAAAAATACGGTAAATTTTCAGAATACTTGCAAACGCCATTAACCTATAATGCGCTTGCTCGCTCACCGTATCTTCGCATTCGAAAAAGATGAATGTTATGTTCACAAAATAATAAGTCAATCGAACAATTCGTAAAAACAGTTTGGCTACCTTGGCAATGGTAAGGGAAGGTATCAAGTCCACTAATTAAACGCTCAGCCGACGTTCGGGCTGAAGCAAACTTAGCAAATCAAAAATGAACAACAGTGTGTGTTGTGTCGTGTAAATGAAGCGATTGAAAACCTTCAAATCAGAAATAGCATTCAAATCTGCATACCAGCACAGTGTTATTAGTGAGCGTGAGTGGTGCAAACAGTCAACAGAACAGAAATACACTGATTAAACCGAGGGCCGCCATAGCGGAGCGGCGGACATGTGCAATTCAAGCTGACCAGTTGGTTAGTTCTGGTTGGCGCAATGGCGCACCAATGGCACCCCCTTCCGCTCGACGACTACACAAAGCTTAGCGTCGTATGAAAGTAAATGGCATTGAAAAGGCTTAGCAATGTGACAGTATAATTAAATAATAACTCAGAGCACTCAGCATTCATCTTCACACTTTATTTCATATTTCATGCAAGAATCACAAACCCAGTTTCTCCCTCAATTGAACTTTCTGACGATTCGTCGCTACAAGTTGATGAAACTTTTAATAAATTGTAATTTTATAACTACTTGTATAATCTTACACTTGCAACTAGTACACAACAACTTACAACACATACATTCATTGCACATATGTCACAGTACATTTACACATGTGTAGACTAGATAAAACTGCATACTATTATACTTCCACTGCCACTATTCGCAAGATCTATGAGCTAACTACGTGTCGTGTTGCGGTGTTGCGCCTATTTGCTACTATTTTTTTGTGTACGCGTGCTCCATTTGGGAGAAGGTGACTTCATATAATAGGTAGAATCTTCGAGCTTATACGACTCCCGGTAAGACAGATGGACAGATGTTAACCAAATCTTTATGTCAAGATTTGGTTAACATCTGTCCATCTGTCTTACCGGGAGTCGTATAAGCTCGAAGATTCTACCTATTATATTTGCTACTACATAACAACAGCAGCGCATATCATATAACGGTGGGTACTAACACCAATCAACAATATTAGTGTGCTAAATCAGCGGTAATAATTTCTACGCAATTACGTTTACCTTATTTATCGTCTTTCGAGCGATGTGCTCTCTTTCAAGGGGTCTCAGAAACATTTAGATTTAAAATCATATTTCTTTAGGGCGCATTCGAGACATTTTCCGGAAAATAAAAGAAAAAAAGTGGTTCGAGATGGACACCGAGAAAAAATAATAATACATGCAAAATAATTGTCGAAAATGCAAATGTACCGTAATTGAAACTAAAATCTATCGATCATTCGCATGTGTATACGTGGCAATTGAATTCTTTTCTGGTGGTACATCTCGAACCAAGAGTTTTGTTTTTCTTTTCCGGAAAAAGTAGGAAAATGTCCATCTCGGACTAATAAATAAAAATAACTAATTTTTCCTACCTCTCCTCTCCGCCTCCAATCTCCTCGATCGTCCATCGGGTCTGATTGAAAAGAATCAAATCGAGCGGATCGCCATGCAAAACTCCGTTGATTCTAAATTTAACCAAAGACTTGAGAGTATTCTTATTTAATGCAAATCTGTTTCTGTATTCTGTGTTTTATAAGTGCCAAAGGAAGGGAGAATCAGAGTGACCTCTCCCAAAACTGCATCTAGAAAATCAGCTTGTAAGGAGTATGGAGTTATAATCGCCATTCTCAAACGTGAAGCCGAAAACACACACAACTGTCAGAGCACACAATCATGTGTGCAAGTAATAACCGAAAATGATGGTGGAATGAAAATATCCAATCTAACCAGGCCCACACCAGCGACCAGTCTTATATAACCCTGAGGCCATATTCACCAACACACAAGGACCCTCCCTAGGCTCACCGGCGCTCTGAATCTCTTCTGCTCTCGCACTCTTTAGCTCCCTGGGGAGGCCAGGGAGCTGCGTGTTGGTGAATAGGCTCCCTCAGCTCAAACAAAGAGAACAATCTACTCACCTAGTCAGTGAGTGACAGGTCGATATCGCCTTCACTATTTCCCCACTTTGTGGCAGCTCATCCGGCTCAAGGGCACTTGTTTCGTCTCCAAATGTGGAGTACTGACGACTCTGTAAGACAAAAACAAGAAATTAAATTCAGAAACCAGGCACTAACAAAATTCCCCAGTTTGAAAAAACTTTATTAGTAGCTATTGGCTATTATTTGACAACAAGTTTGCAATTGAACACATTTTCCAATTAGCGTTAAAGCGAAATACCAGCCGGTTTTTGAAACGCATCTCAAATATCAGCATTCTTATGCAGTTATGCTAAAAGTGGTTTATTGGGGTCTATTTTTTATTCAAATGTATGATCATTTGCATATGAAGCATAGGAAAGCAGGGAGTACTCGATGCGTTTCAAAAACCGGCCGGTATTTCGCTTTAAGGCGCGTTCGAGTTGGGGAAAAGTTTGAAGAATTCCGGAAAAGTTAGGTTCAAGATGCAACATTTGCATAATTTATCATAATGCTGAAAAGCAGGATATTCAGCTATGTTTATCTGTGGCCTCCCTTTTGGCATGATCTATCAACTTTTCTCGCGTTTCCAACTTGAACCAACTTTTTCCAGAATTCTCCAAACTTTTCCCATCTTACTTAAATGCGCCTTAATAAATGTCATGTTTCGGGAAAAAAACGAATATTTAAACAATTGCACTCGTATACAAACATGCAATCTACATCTTTAATTAGCAATACGGATTTCACAGTCAGCGCCGATTAACCATGTAGTTTTCTCACAAAACAGGGGTAACCTATTACGCTTACGTGAGCTTTGGTTCCTTTAAAGCCACAGAACGGACGGTTTTTAAAATGGATAAATCACTGCATCCCTACGTATTTACGCCTTTTAAAAACCGGCTGTTACACCGCTTTAATGTATGCAGCTACCTTACCGGTGTTGGTTTGTGAACCGGTCGCACCGTTTGAAAGTCGAGACCGTCCTCCGTTAAAGTGCCAGTTTTGTCGAAACACACCTGAAAAAAGATAAAACAAAGCATTGTTTTAGTTTACAATCCGACTAGCCAATATCTCACTTTAAAGAATTTCCCAGTCATCTACCGACGTTGTTGGTTGTTTACTTTACATAAGTCGCGCGTCATTTCTACGTCTGTCTGGATGTAAATGCCTTCCCATTTTTAAAGCGAAATACCGGCCGGTTTTTGAAATGCATTGCGTACGCCTGCTTTCTTATGCAGCATATGCAAATAAGCAAAAATTAGAATAAAAACTAGACCCCAAAAACCGACCGGTATTTCGCTTTAAAGACATGGTATAATAAGCAAACCCCCGCAAAAGAATAAAATGAAAAGAAGAGTAATTAACCCATAGAAATGAGAATCCAACCAAACATCGAGCACGCAGAGAGTCAATCTGCATGATACTAAAATAAGAATACCTACTACATTAATCGCTCCACACGTATTGATCGTCGACGGTGATATACAGTAGATATCCTTCTTCTTGAGACGCATTTGCGCGTTGATGATTCCGACAGACATCGCGGCTGAATTTAGGAACATATAAAAAAGCGGCAAAACAAAGCCAGTTAAATTTTTATCTTGAGGGCATAGAATTTAAGCACCTATTATCAATACACGTTCTATTGTTCTATACATGTAGATCTTTTGAAACATTGGGCTAGCCTTCTTAAAGTTTACTCTTTTATCAGCCGTTTTGTCGCTTCATCATTCGTCATTGAAGTTCTATGCTCTGCCAGTGCATGAGATAGCTTCCCCCAAGAACGGAACTTTACTTCCAAAAGATAATAAAATAATAACAAAGAGATAACCAACCTGGAAGTGCCGGCGGTACAACTACGGTAATAATATCCAAAGATCTGATGATAATCTTTCGTACTGGATCTCCATGCGAAATCATAATACCAATCGTGTATGCAAAACCGCACATTGCAATACCCGCAAGGAATAATACAAACTAAAAGGAATTAACAAGTTGATGCTGATAACCAAACAAAAAATTAAATAAATACAAAATAAAGCATATTTACTCCTAGAAATTCAATAGTGAGTATGCATAGCTTTCCAGCTAAAAAGGAATTATCAGACGAAACAATGGAATGACAAACTATCAAAGCGAAATACCGGCCGGTTTTTGACGCGCACAGTTGACAACTAAATTCTTACGTATTTATTTTATGCTAATTTGCTCGAATTTAGCTCGATTTTTATACTAATTTATGTACATTTGCATATGCTGCATAATAATGCTGGTGAACACGATGCATTTCAAAAACCGGTCAGTATTACGCTTTAAATGCAAACAACTAACCTTGAATAAATCCTTTGTAAAGCGGAAATCCACCGGTTTCGGGTACATAATCGATCTGGAATCGAGTACAAAATGATATTGTATCACACAAGACAAAACTGATAACTAGAGTTTCTTGTACTACACAACTTCAACATCTACAAACAAAACGTAGCAGAGAGTAAGAAAGGCTCTTTGAATTCTTGACTTTTACGCGTAATAAATGATTGGTGATTAAATTAACGAACCCAAGACTTTATGCCGATGACAACCGGTTCATTGCCTATCTAACTGACTAATTAAACATCTGAAACATCTCCCGACCGGCAGAACCGTACTAGCCCTAGCAGGACAAAGGCGTAGGACCTAAGTCCCAATCTGCTAAACCTGTCAACTCTCAACAATACTTTCTACAAGCAAATAAACTCGATCACGACACATCTGCCCAAATAAACCAAATCGCTATTACCAAAACTCAAAACTGCTAATTACCTAACAAGCTGTCCCTTGAGCGTCGAGAATGCCGTTCTCAGTACAACTGCCTTGACTTGTTGGCCACCGTAATAACGAGTTTGCAGCACCTAGAATTAAACAATTAGCTAATCATACTCGTGCCAGCCAGACTAGAGGCCGTATTCACCAACATACAGGGAGCCCTCCCCCACGAGCGCTCTGAACCTCTTCTGCTCTCGCACTCTCTCTCTCTGTGCTTTAGCTCCCTGCGTGTTGGTGAATACGGCCTCAGAAGCAAACCCTAACTCTTACAAAGGAAGCACACAAGTTATACAAAATCATATTGGAGCACATTTCAGGAGTAATTTCTCTACATTTTCTGATACGGTCTACTAAATCCAATCTCGCTCGTCTAAACACAACAAACACAATGAGCCAAACCAAGTCTACAAACCTGTGTTCCACAGAATAAAACATGCTTCGAATGCGCTTCAAAGTCAAATCGTACTTCGCCCGTTTCATTCTCTTCATCGATTCCAGTCAGTGCAACCTACAAAAAAAAATATATATAAAACAACCCAGACTATAAGAACACTCTATACGAACACAAACAAAAAAGTGTGGTAAGCTCCTGAAGAATAAAAAGTACATCACACAAAGCTGGAATGTCTAAATCCACTACATCGCCTAGAGCCTACATATAGAAGAATGGAACCCAAGTCACGTCTAACAAGGCATCATAGTTCTTAGTTCTTACGCTTAGCAAACCACAAACAAACCTTAGTAATAGGAACACTTTCACCAGTCAGCATGCTCTCGTTCACAATAACAGTTCCGGTCATGAGAACGGCATCGCATTGCATCACTCCACCATGCTGAGGTATCAGAATCAGGTCTCCAGGCACAAGCTGGAAAGCATAATCTTATGAACTTCTTCACTCTTGCGGCGATGTGCTCTTTTTCTCTTGACGCTTTTTCACAGACACTAATAAATAAACATAAACATTACATTTTCTAAGCGGACAAAGTTTGCCGATTTCCAAATTAAGTCAGCTTACTGTAAGTTCCATACAAGAGCACAACACTCGTAACAGCTCAAAAGAGCAAAGGTCAAATTGTATGCAGCGTTTTTTTAAATCTTAATACAAAAAAAAACTCACATCCGAGCTGTCCACCCGTATCACCTTCTCTCCATCACGTATCACATCAATCTGAGAAAATGAAATAAATATTTTTTTTTTTTGATATTTCGCTAATTTTCCAATGAATAACAAACACACAAAGTGAATTGACTTCAATAACCTGTAACCGAGAGCACACCCGCTAATCTATTTCTTTTTCTTTTCACATCGAAACTAACTTATCCATGTATGCTTATCTACGAGTTTTGCTAGGGTAATTGGGCAATATTAAAACATGTATACGTTAAGTTTAAACAATAAACCACGTAACGAACACACGGTGTACACTCTCAAAAACGTCGAGAAAGGTGAATAGGTGAAACTACCAAATGATTCAGTCAGTGATTCAGTTACAAAATATATACCTCATCTGATGAATGCACCATGGCGCGCAGTTTCTTTTCCTGGGACCGAACCTGAACACAAAAGTTGAGAACAACCTTCAATTAAATGTCAAAGGAAAAGAATCTACACGCATAATAATATTCTATAATTTACAGTGAACTGAGTGAACATTCTCTATCTCTATTATTTTTTGTGAAGTTCTTTCGACGCATCATAATGTTTCAGATTTACTATAACATTTTTTGCATATGGGAACTTCAATAAAATGTCTTCTAAGACTTCGCATAAGGAAAAGAGAAATAAAATAATATGGCCGAGGATCAAAATTGGGTTAAATATAAAAATAGTCACCTGCCATACATCCATTGCAATGGAACAAACTGACATGACGACGATGATCGAAGCATAATACGCATAGTCGTCCGAGTACCAAATTGATACACTGAACCAAATGGATTTTGGAATAGAACCCATAAATAAAACGGTCCTTGCAACAGGCTTCGACTCCACAAACCGTTTCATCACAAATGACGCTCCTTATTTTGTTTTGGCCAGGAATAGTGAATATTGTGCGCGAAGGGTTTTCTTTGTGAAAAAAAATAAGGAACGTCAATATCTCTATCAATGTTATCAATTTACAACAACTTCATTGCCCAACGCTGGCAATTTCAAAAGTCAGTTACTACAAACCTGAATACTTGAAAGATGTAAAAAGGTGATATGGCTTCCTTGAACAAAAGCACTAGGATCGGTTTCAATTTCACATCAATCTGATTGGCTCCATAAGTGACGAGTCGTTGTGCCACCTATACATTTGCATTTTTAGTCGAATTATCTTTATCGAACAAAACCACCCTAGCTCCAGAACAGTTACAGAGTCAACCTCACTTTCATAATATATAAGCACACTTTCGTACACACATACGTACATACATACACCTAGTTTCCACATTAGTACAATTAGGCAATTTGACACACCTCACATCCTCACAAGGTCAAAGGTCAAACAAGGCCAAAAATGTCAATAAGTAGTACTGTAGCTCCAGCACAAACATTACCACACCACGCAGGTTGTCTTCCCCGTGCACTTTCCCTTATCCAACATGTTATGTTAACTAACCTGTCGAGACGTTAATCCAGTCGGCTTGCTCAAAATATCATGGAACCAAGTCACAGGGACCTGCAAAGAAAATCTGCATAATATACGCAAATTGAATTCGCATTTATTAGATGACAACCAATGCGATCTGGTTCCGATGACAGCCCCGACCGTTGCTTCACCAAATTACGTCAACATACTTACACAGCTAGAAGCCCTCCTATCATTATTCAAATTAAAGGGACAAAATGATCGTGAGCACATGCAAATCCAAAAAAATATAACAAAAGAAATTCCTACCGTACTATCAATATCCGATGCAGCCATGAATTGTTGATCCGCTTCAAACCAACAGTACATCATCTTGCGGAAGGAAAACCAACGAATCGAGTCCACTACAAACAATTAAGTAATTGATTAAGTCCATTTCCATTACAACTAATTCATTAATTAATTAAGTCCACTGCAAACAACGAAACAACTAACTTAGAAACTTGTTAATATTTAAGAATTAAGACAATGCCTCAAACAAACGTCGCATATATGTTAATCAAATATATTCAAACCAAACTTGGCACTTCCGAAAAATTCTTCAACTCTCCTGGATTATCGTCCTACCCACACAAGCACAAAATCAAACGAACGGAAGAATGTAACAAACATTACAGTAGTTCATAAACTACAAACTACAGAAAGAAACAAAAAAAATCATCACCCCAGACATTGGCATAAAAAATAACCTTCAGCAAAGTGCCCATTTCCATCTGGTAACACTAATGGAAAACCTTTGTCCGAAGCCGACATTTTTCGAACTGGCCGAAATGCGCTAACATTATTCACATCACTAAATATTTTAATAAAAACAATAATAAGAATACACAATGTTTCACACGCACCATTTCAAATATGTGGAAAACAAGACATTGGTAATCGTTGGTAAAGACACTGGATATTTTTTAATCCGTAATGACTAAATCTGTAAGAAAACAAGAAAGTTGATCATACGCTAGTGGCTAGTGACTACATTTCCATTAATTGACATTAAAAAGTGCAAAAATCAGTCAAGGCAATCGTATCAAGTAAAACTTACACCACAAAAATGAAGTCAGCCTCGTCAAGGGCACATTTCACTGCCCGCATAGCAATATACCACCTGAAAAATACAAATATATAGGTAAAATAATGCTTAACATTTGAAAAAGGTAATATTAGACCTCAGACCTTAGAACCATAGTCCGTACAGAGAAATATGCGTGGGTCGCGTGAAAATACAAGTGTTTCTATAAGCGCCTGTGTTTCTCTCCCTATTTTGTTTCTATGTTTATGTACACTTCATGGAATAAAGAGATAATACTAAAAAAAAACGGTTCAAGGGAAGCCATAGCCATATTATGAAAAAGTAACACCGAAGAAAATGGAAAATTGAAAAAAATCTGAAAATGAAGCCAATTCCGCAACTTACTTTTCTTGCCAATGCAGGATCAATCGGAAAATGCCCAACGTACAGATTGAGAACAGGTAGAAGAAAAACTGAAGAAATAAACACTAAAACACATCACACGAAACAAACCCGTAAAAGGCGATATAAAATAGTGTCTCAGCTAATGATAAGCTTAGCGTCGACATACACGATATACACATTCATACAACATATTCATACAAGATTTAAATTGTTAAAATTAAACTTAAATGAGAGAGGAAAGAATAAATTCGAGCAAGTTAAAAATCAAAAGAAATCCGGAGATAACTAACCGTTCGAGCCGTCGTTGTCTTATACCCATAAATATCCAGAGACTCTTCACCTAAATACAGAAAATACATACACAAAGGCCATATTCACCACTACGATTCCCTAGGGGAAATATTCCCTGGGGACAGTAAATAGAACTCTAATACTAGAGACGCAGAGAAGAGAAGAAGACGGGGAATTCCCCTGGGGGAAACGAGTGGTGAATATGGCCTCTGGTCATCACGGGTAGCATCAACTACACGCCAACGGCCCCCAATCCGGAGGCTATTACAGCATTTTAATTTGAGGGGAAAAATAACTACAATTTTCGAAGTAATGTTAATCGCTCCACATGACACGTACAAGCAATTGTAACAGTACCAAGAAGACAACACAAACTACAACATCCTAATTATTCTAATTATCCCACATCCACAACAAACAAACTACAACACTTCTAATTATTCTAATTACCCCACCTGAAGGAACCTGTGCATGATGCAATCGGCCTCCAACCCGATCATTCTGCGCAGTCATTCCGCCGTACGAATCTAATGATGAGTTGCTCGACGAAAGGAGTCGCGATCGCTCGTTCGACTAAATGGGACAGAATTATTATAATTACAAAAATAAAGCACCGTTTAACATGTCGTCTGTCGTCTACCTTGTGTACTCTGCTCAGGACACCACCATTGGAAGACGAACATGGAACATGTCACAAGCACTGAACACGGTATTGAACCTCTCTCTCTTTCTCTCTCTCTGTCCGGAGGTGGTTCGCGAATTTCTGGCCATTTATTGTACGTTTCTGATAAATTTCTCGTACCACCGCCAAACTTTGCATGTCTAATATTCTAATTCCGGTGGTGGTTCGCCGGTGAGCTCACCGGCTGGCTTAGGCTATGAGCTTCAGCAGGCTTTACAGTCACAGTCCCTTTCAGTCATCAATCAGAAGGTGCGCATTTTCGCGAACAGTAACTAAACCAATGCTATCCTAATAAGGTTTCCAAGTATGAAGTATCTCAAAAATTCAGTGTGATTCTGTCAACACTACCGTACTTTTGCACGAAACTTGCATAGATGATATGAAAGATTTAAAAAAAATATTCTCGTGTAGTTCCAGAATACTGTAAATTTTCAGCATACTTGGAAACCCCATATTCCTAATCCTACTTCCGACTCTACACAATTTCTCACCTGATAATCATCCATCTTGTATGGCGGAAAAAGTTATGACGGGAAACGTGATCAGTGAATATAATATGACAAAACTCAGAAGCTTTCTGCGCTTCTACCGCATTATAGAATAGAATACCGGTGCAAGAAAAACAAAGTGGACGGCAGCAAAAATGGATGCCTAGACGGTAAGTATCCTACACTAAAAAGTGACAAGTGACAATAATGACAATACATCTCAGGATAAACATCAGATAATTAAAAGTAATCAACATAAAATGATAAGCACACACGACGTGGTAAAGCGTAAAAGTAAAACGACAAATGCCAATAATGCAATGGATACACGTTATTTCATGTCTGCATTAAAGGGTCGGGCCACCAAAGGTTACTCAGTTATGATGAAGCAGCCCGTTCAGAGATTCCAGGAAGTTAAACGGTAAACCACGGACTAGAAGGTCTAGTCTTTGAATTACGCCTTACGCCATCAAGTGATTAACCCCAACAAACAAAAGACTAACTACATTACGTTACGTTCGAATCCGTCCCTAGGTCTTGAGCGTAAGGAAAATATTATCGCAACTATTCTCATAGAAAAATGTGAAGGTGCGACTGCAATATAATGAAAAACGCGCAGACAATATTCTTTCACTTCAAATGTGCGTTTCACATTCTTTGATTTTGATTTCGTGACACCATCACTATCACCATCAAAACAAAAAAGTGTTTCATAAAAAAAGAAGAGAGAGACAGAGAGACAGAGATACAGAGACCACATAGAGGGACAGCTGAAAATGAAAAGGCAACTCGCAACAGGAAACTGGAAAAGAATCAACAAGCCAACTAACAAAGGTCATACATAGTGAATTCTCAAGTTCCCAGCAACTATATCTATTCAATTTCGACCAGAATCCGAATTTCAACTGAACAGTGAATACTTCAACGGAACAGTCAAACTCATACAATCGGAATCAAAGGAAACACATAGCACGTGTGATTCTCTAAAGTTTGACTAAAGAAAGAAATCATTTACTTTAGTTCATAAAAAGAGAGTAGCTAATCAATTGAATAGTAACAAGCCATAATATGGCGCCTAAATCAGCTGTGACCTCAAGCGACCCAGAGGCATTCTCAAAAAAGAACACACAAGGGTGTCAGACAACAGACATACGAAGTGCGCTAAGAAAACCAGAACCGGCTCATGAAGAAGATCAAGAAACCAATACGAGACAGTGCTACAGATCAAGAGACGCGGTAGCGAAGCGGTTGAAATAGCATGGAAAAACAAGTGACGCATCTTTGTCTACGCTAGGCAGTCTGTCACTTTGAAGGTGCAAAAAAGTCAGCTGAGCGTCTGAAGGAATATCACGAGGTTATTGTTACGCTTCCGCAACCGCACCCGTTAAAGGGAATATGTATGCCCTTTTTGAAGTTAAGCTGTATTAATAGAATGTGTGTTCCTCATTAAGGAAACAACAACAAAAATGGTTAAAAGTTTCCCATTTAAAAGAAAATGATTTTCAAAGTTCATCTTTTCCATAGTAAACGCGTTATTTGACCCCCTGGCTTACACGGCAGTGCTGATGGAGCAAAAAATTTAGCATATGTGCATACATCGGCATATAGCATGCAAGAGCGACATATTTGCATGCAAATGAGAATATTCGAATTTACATATTCAGTCGCCTACTTAAATTCATGTCTGGTGTGGAAACTCTAGTTTCGCAGTTGTTTTGCTCATTTTGAGTGCCTACATATTCCCTTTAACATCAGTTACCAACAACCCAACAGCGCTCAGCTGTTTCAATTTTTGTTAAATTTCCAAATACACCCAAAACATTAAAACAGTGACAATCTTTGATCCCCCACACTCAAAACGTCCACATGATTGAATCTTTAATCATTATTTTCAGCGATCAAAAACCGTTATATCGATTTCGATAATCCTATTCACAACATTACTCAAAAACAAAAAGCACAAGTCTCCCAAAACGAGCTGTTGTTACAACGATACTCCAGAGTTGCGCGCGGCAACAGTTTGGGGTGTTTCCCGCAAAAGAATTTGATGCGCCCGGAAAAAAAAAATTGATGCGCTTTTTTTTTCGCCGTCTCTGGTTGCCGTTTTGGTTCTCAGCGTAGTTTGCTTTTCTTTGCATCAGAATATGCAAGTGATTGTCTGTGACAGATAGAAAAAAGTTGAAACTAGCTGAGAAGCTAACCATAAGTTACTAGCCAACGGTTGCTCTAGTATATGTATAGTAGTACAACATAAAGGTAATAATCCAAAGCTTATTTTCAAAGTTGCGCAGTGGTTAATTAATACATCACCACGAAGATGAAATTATGAAGTCATATATTGTGAAGGTGGTGGGGATTTTAACAATTTTCGGCCAATATTTCAAATACAACGGAATATTGGAGTAATCAAAACCAATAAAAAACAAAGCAAATAAAAAAACCGATAAAAATCAACTTATACAATAAACTGTAAAAATCGGTCATTTAATTAAATTGAAATAGCGTGAACTGGATAGGTCCATGGTGACCTCTAGTGGAAGACTTCGAGCCTGAGCCTAACGGGTAAATTTAACACACAACTATAAATAAGTAATAGTGATTACTACTACAAAAATCAATAATTCACCTCCAGACATGCTGATAAGTGATAAGGAAGGCCCCCAATTACCGGCCATGATAGTGGCAACACTTAGGAGGCAACTGATAACTCTAGATGTAAGCTGCTATACAACCGGCAACGTGCTCACTCTAAAAGGCTAAATAGCATTACAGACCAACGTTTCTCAACCATAGCATAAAACACAAAAACACCCCGCCAAATGAGGACGATCACCTCCCGATCCGTAATGCATTGTATGCAAATTAGTCTAAATCACCCCCAAAATTACGAGATGCGGACCTAATTTATTCCCTGATACAAGATACAATCGACAACGTGCTCACTCTAAAAGACTATAGCATCACAAATAGCATTACAGACCAACGTTTCTCAATCTCAACGTCCACGTCGTGTATTTATAGTGAGTATTTATTATACTCATTAAAAGAGCGCAACGCCGTGAGAGCCGATGAATAACAAACATCAAAGTAGTGATGTAGATTATTCAACGGAATTACACTCCGGTAACCTTTAAAAGTATATCTAACCTAACAAAATCACATTTACATCTATTAAAATTAATTCCAAAGAATACTTTCCTAAAGAATGCCCTACTATCATAAACCAATAGTCAGAACGACAACTAGTGATTTTTCCACCCTCTCCCTCTATATTCTACATACGGTGAAACGGACTCGGGGCACATGAGCTAACATCACCATCTTTAGTTACAACTTTACATTCTTTACAACATTGACGTCGAAAACTAACATGTTACTATTACACGTTAATCAGACCTAGCAAAGCCAATAATAGGCTGCCACATCGATGAAAACAAAGTTAGTAAAACAATATTCATGTGAAGAGAACAATATTCAAGTTGAGAGCATGTGAATGTCTACCTCTGCCCTATCCCGGTTCCTGAGAAGCAAGAAGATAATCACTAAACACTACCAAGCGACCAAGCCAAAACACAGGGTTCACGCAGCATAATTCACAATTGCCTTACACTCAGGAGTCATAGTTCCCCAAGGAAATCGTAGTGGTGAATATGGCTCCAGATCCCTCATCCAGCCCGAGCTCACCTTTCTTACTTTCATTTCAATCTTAATAAAATTCCTATTCCTTCCCAGGTATGGCTTTTCATATTCCTGGTTTTTGAAAAACCGATTCTGACTGACATTTTTAATTTTTACAGTGCACATTTTGGTTCGGACTGGAAAAGAGAAATAGAAAGATAAGTATTAGAGCCGGTCCAAACGGTGCTGTGTACGGAAGCTGATAAAATATGATAAAACACCAATCCAAATCCACAATCACAATCTTGACTGCTAATTATAGAGATGGCAAGCAGCGTACGCACACCGACGTACAAATCTTCGTTCATAAAACACAATCAATATCGAAAGAACCAATATGTAGAGCCACTAAGAGCACAGAGCCGTCTATATAAATTAAGTCCACAGTCCATATTACACAAGGAGACGTCAAATTGTCGAAGTTGACTCAAAGTGGAAACCCATGCTGGACACAACCCATGCTATCATCATGTAGTATAGGAGTATATGGAAATAATTAAATAAAACTGCATACAACACATGGGAATGCAATTCTCCAATAAAAGATTCAAAATCCAGCTGTTCTATAGTTTTAAAAGTAACACACACCAGAATTTTCCGGAATCATCATCCAATCCAAGCTTTACGGTACTTTATAAATGCATGTCTCGTTCGCGTAAGCAACAAATCTCAAAAGTCAGAAGGAGAATGAAAAAAAACCACCGTACCTGAGGCGATCACAGTTTTGTTTTATCCGTTGTCCACTTTAGTTACCCGAAGACCCGCTAGCGCACAGTTCCGAAGTAGACGCTGTGGACGCCAATCAGCATTTAACACGAAGAAAAACAGCAAGCAGAGGGGCTGGGCCTCCTGCAATTATACAAATTATGTTGGACTAATGGACAAGACAAAAATCCAATTAAACGAGGTAGTGAACAAAACCAAACAGAAACACGGTTCGAGATGGAAACGAGAGAAAAAGACACGAAAAGGACAAGTGCGAGACCCGTCCACAAACGGTATCGTGAACGTACAATAGTTCAAAATGAGATTCATTAAATCAAATCATTAAAAGCTTGAAAGAAGTGAAGCGGTTGACAAGCAACACAATCGACACGCGCCCCACCAGCAGTGTATACTGTATACGGAAGATACTAATCAAAACAAAATGGGAAATGTGTTTCATTTTCAATCCAACAAACCAATTAAAATAAAATGAACCCCGCGTGCGTCAAATCATGGAGCTCAAAAGAGCGATAACAGAGAGTGCGATGGCTGAACTGCATTGATTTCAGTCAAGAAAAGTTAAAGTGTCCTTACACTTATACGAATATGAACTTAACTTTATGTGTACTAACAAGTCAATAAAAAACATGCTTATTTGTTTAGGAGGCAGGTAAAGCTCCGCTAGTCTAGTCTAATTCTTCATGACATTCTGTGAACTAGGCAAATCTCTTTTGCATTGGAATTTGGAATCCTTGATTCATTGGTTCATTTTGAGTTATTCGGTTCTTTGTTCTTTCCTTATATATTCCTTATTAAAGGAACAATTATTATTAAGGAGCACAAAAAATTACAATACACGTCTGCACGTCCACGTGGTTAACAAGGATAAGGTGTACTGAACACTGAACACGTTACTTAGAAGAGAAATGCACTGAACTTGAACCCTTTTCCTTTGTATATGTTGACGTTTTGCAGGTTGGTAGCGTTTATTATCCGATATTTATGTGATCGAACTATCGAACACACACACTCTTACTACCACCAGTCTTAGTCTTACATATTAACTAACAACCATAACACTAGTTTGGCAAAGGCAAATCAACTAGTGATAAGTGATATCATCCCTGTGGTAACAAACAGGTAACTAGGTAACTTACGAAACCCACCCAGTGGACAAACATGCAGTTGCAGTAATCGTAAATGTAACCCGAACCCGGTGCAAAAGGGAAAAACAGAATAACAGAACATCAACATGTGTATGTATGAATAACTACTAATTTGACAAGGAAATGCAAAATTTGAATTTCACGAACTCAAATGACTGCTGAAGCACTTGCTTCAATTAATTATTTAATTAATTATAAAACAGCAGATTCCGGTTCAACTCGGGTTCCGCCATCCTTAGAATTGCATTTTTGCAAAGACAACGAATGAACCCTAACTAACTGATTAAATTTATTAAACCAAACCAATCCCGAATACCGCATTATCAGGAAATGTCTCGAAAGGTGGCGATAAAGATAAAGTGCAAAAAAGACGAAAGAGGTGAGACTTGGTGTAGATGAAATAATTAATAATAAATTAATAAATATAAGAAGTAACCGGGCTCCGGTTCCGGGGTATCCAAAATGATAATGACATTGCGTGCAGGTGCAGGACTTATTACAACTATCTACCATTCTACCATACCAACGGCTCAAAACTCAAAACTTTTTCTTTTTTTTCAAAAGGAACAGGTTGGAATATTTTTGACCAAAATGTTTTGACTTTTTATACCGCAAATTGCAAATCAAAGCAAAGTCCCGTGATTCCAACTTTTTTTGCAATATCAACATTCAACATTCAATACGGTAAACAGGAAACACGCGTGTTTCTATTATATTCCTGCTCTTTTTGAGAATGGTTCAAAAAGCGACCGAAATAGGAAAATGTTCCGCTGTAGTTATAACACGCTTGCGATTGATAAGCGGCTCGGGGCTCGCGTGGATGGGAAATAAAACTAAAATGAAAAATGAGAACCACCCCATCAGGATCGCAAAGTCGACACGAAACTACAGTTTTCTAGGAAATATAGAACATAGGAGCGACCAATAACCGGTAGTGGTCGTAGTGGAACAAGGAACTTAGAATTTTAACTCCGCAAGCAAAGCATATTATCAGTATGTTTACTTATCAGAAGGCATTTTGTTCTAGCTTTTAATTGTATCCGTGTTTTGCTCAAAAACGCATGAAACTAGAGGAGAGTTCGCTTTCAATAAATGATTGGCCGGTGCTAGGGTAAGGGATGTAACATGCAACGGTTATTAAGGAAATATAATCGTCCAAAACGCGCAAACACATACTACTACATACTAATAAGGAAGTTGAGCATCGACTAATAAGGAAGCTATTCGCATTGATATGTGATAAAAACGAAGCGCGCACGCGTTTAGCAATTGTCATACATCACTAACATCACGATATATGGACCGGTTGGCGGATAACGCGAAAAAAACACCGATGGGTAAGCGCAATGGAAATATAGACAAACAGTGAACAGGTGAACGCAGGAAAATAATAATACGCCGAAAAAAAAAGAGTTTGATCCAAAGTTTGATATGGTTTAAGTACAAAAGAACTGCTCTTTTGAATCTACTTTGAACACTGTTTTAGGACAGAAAATACAGAGCGTGAGTCTATGTGTATATTAGACGAACAACAAAACACAAGCAAAAAAAGCAAATGAAAACAACGAAAATCAAAAAAAAATTTGAACAATAAAAAAGCTTTCTTTTTAACCTCTCAACCCAAAGCATGTGCAAAACAATGATATTCCGGTAACGACTACAAACTACAGTTTCTTAGGCATGGGAGACGGAAAAGAAGCATGACAAATACAGCATTATTGATTTTTTGTGGATAATATTGTAAAATTGCACACTATTATTTTTTGAAGTTACCGACTTTTTTTCGTAGTGTGTGCTAGTTCAGCGCCGGTTTTCTACCTTGCGGTGTAGATCGTTTTTCGAATTTTATTTACTTTTTTTTGCTCGTATTTAAGTATGATGATGTGACGTATTCTATTCTATTAGGGGGCATACACAATATATTTTACTACTGACAATGAGGCACTCTAGAGAAGACATGTAGGTTACTTTAGTTTAGCTAGGTAGAATATGGCCGGTGTTGTTCTCCAGACGAATTCAAGTTCCACACTTGTAGGGTAGTGTGTGCTAGTTCAGCGCCGGTTTTCTACCTTGCGGTGTAGATCGTTTTTCGAACTTATCTCTTACCTCCCAACCAATGCTATTTCCCTCTAAGAGTTCACTCTCACGTTCTAAGCCTGGACGATCTATAAGCCACTACTTAAGTTTGAAGGAAGGGCCCTTAGCACCTTCTCGACCACATTTTACATCTTTTATATTTTGCGTTCCCTTGTTGTATAAACATATCGTACCCTGTTCCACTGTTTCATGCACATCAGTTCAAACAATATGCACCTAAAAAAACACGTGTACAAAATGTACGGCATAATTTTGACAGCGCCCGTAATGTGTTTTTTTTAAAGATTACATGAATTTAATTATTGTTCTATTGTTGTACACGTGCCGACATAGACGGATTGTTTGCGCATCAATACTCATTCACACGAAGTATAACTCTGTTTTTAAATAATCTTTATTTATCAAGCAATGATGAAAAAAATTAGAACAACGTTACATATGAAATGTAATACGTCGAATGGAGTTTCTTGACCAACGAGAGTCAATTAAAAAAAGCACACGGAAATAAGGAGTAATTTACAAAAAGTTATTCTAAAAAGTTCAAATAAAATTGCGTACACCCGTATTGCATTGTATGACACATGGAAGTTTCAGTTTTAAAGAGAATATCACCGGGTTTAAATTACTGTGTTTGACTTATATAGAATTACGTCATCATCTGTACTAGGGGTCTATTCCAGGCGAAGCTAACGATAAGTGACCTACGTTACCTAATCTTACCTTAATTCTGAGAACAATGCTCAAACTTCTAATAACTATCATTCCTGTCGTCATTTGGCTTTCAACTAGTATACGTCCAGCAAAATGTAATAATCTCTTCTTTTGAGAAAAGAAGACATGAGATCATTTCCCTCGTTTAAAGGGAAGTGCGTGCGTCATGGACTTATTATGTCTGGATTTGCCCTACAAGATAATTTTCTTTTCTCAGCATCATTATTTTCATCTCCCAACTTGCAGTAGAACTGAGTGAGTCACAGTCTATAAGAAAGCCGGTCAGAAATTTTTCGTCATGAAGGTCATTAGACTATTAATTACAATTTGTCATTAAGTATTTAGACTCCAGACTACAAGTTGATCTTGTTGACGATGATGACATGATAATCCAGTGAATTCCTCATCGAGTCCATAAATGATTCAATATCATCGACGGTGAATCCGATATTCACATCGCTTCCAATATTGATCACAACGTTGGAACGCTTCGTGTGCACGCCGGGCAGACAGTGAAGATCTCTGAAAAGGATACGGTAAATATGGGAACATTATTATATTTGGTACTGTAGGATAAGCTACGTGTCCTTACAGCACAGACATCTGTATTCTTTCGGTTGTTACTCAAATCACTAAAATCAGTACTGACAACCTTTTTTTGCAATACAGGTAATGCTTGATAATTCAGGGGAATTTGAAGTCTCATATAGTATGTATATGACAAATATCTATCTCAATTGTTGCTTACAACTAAGTCACTGGGCCCCTACCCGATGACACCTTGAGCACTTCGACACCTAATGCGCATCAACAACTTTGTCGGGATTTCGGTTATGGTTCAATGTTGGAGATAGGATTGCGAAAGTCTATGAAAATCTAATTTTGACAATTTGTTTACGTGTGAAATGCACTAAAACAGCCGATTTCCTGTCGTTACTTTACTTTCAAAGAGTCTCATTATTCATGTACCATAAATAAGTAAAGCTGGTTTGAGAAATAGGTGGCATATCGAGCTTAGCGATCTAGGATGTTAGCGCACTAACCGAAAGAAGCACTGCTGTGTAATTGCCTATCTATCCACTTATCGCTAAAAAAATTACCTCTTCAAGTCGAGCGCCCACCAAATTGGTGCAATTGCCCGGCCCCACGTGCGCGTCGTACTGTATTTACACGTTTCCTGTTCCTCGAAGTAGAGTACAGTAATCGTGTCCAACTAAAATAATGACATAAGTAGGGGAAGATTAAACTACAGTAGCTCCCTTCTACATGGCGTTAATCGTATTTCGGACTTGGGCTATCTAAGTCCTGGGTTATGATAACCGTACATGAACCTTAGTGTAAGTAAGTAACTCAAGCGTTTCACCAACCTGAACAGTCTTCTCCTTCTTCGAGGGAAAATGATAGTTTCGAATTGTGATATTATAATCAGTCAAGGTGACGAAATCGTCCTCGTAAACCTTGCGCATTCTTGCTCTGAAATTGGATTTAATAAGTGGCATAGTATTATCAAATTAGACTCCAATACAAACAAAAAGACAAGTCAAATAATGCTTGGGAATAGAAAATCAGATCAATACATTATATATTAAAGGAGGAGGCTCACGAGAAATAGGCCCCCTATTTCTTTCATTTAATCAAAGGACGATGGTTTGAACTTCCAAAAAACAAACGTTGGAAGGTTCAAACCTTTAGTTTGAAGGAATTAATTAATCTAAGAACTGGAAGTCAAATAAAAAAAGGTATCGTATGCAATGTAGATTTCAAAGCTAATCATGCAAATTTAAAACTCATTTTCCGAGCAAGCATAAATTTGCACACCCACTACGGAAATCAGCTGTCTGCTACGATCCAAAATGTTGATAGAATTTAAACTTTTACATTGATTTACTCCTGCCAATTAAACGATTTTTCTTTGTAAAGCATGTTTATTGGAAATTAACACCATCATCTTTCGATAAAAGGAAACTAATTGAGCACTTCATTCTCGTGAGCCTCCTCCTTTAACTCTTTTTTCCATGAAGTGTACAAAATCATGTAAAAACAAAATAGAGAGATAATCAAAGTAATCAAAGGTGTATGTTAAAAATAAATTCAATCAAGACATTAGTATTCAACACAAAAAAAGGTTAGTAAAAAGTGCCCTTACCTTCTTCTAATATACTGCATTTGTGTGTAGTTAGTTGTGGTTAGTTGGATATATAAACTTCGTCGTAAATCGTGGGATAAACCAATGCCGTGAGTTGTTAGCCTGTGTTAGGACGGTGCGAGTAGTGGTTTACTTATATAATAACAATAACTGATTGGGAAACCTGTTAGTCTCGAATGAGGGTGGATGAAGCCCTACGGGCATATATAGTCTTAACAGGCGGGGATCTAGTGGGGCTTAAAGGGGCGGCGCTGGGTCCAGATCCAGAGGATTACGTATTATCACAATAACAAGAATATGGCATTATTGGGAATTGCGTCAAGCGGCGATGAGAATAAGAGAAAAAGAAAGGGATTTGATCTACTTGTCCTTATCCAATGTAGAATGTGCGTACTATGTGATGTGATCGTATTTTTATCCCTTAGGCTTCGGAAGATAACCACGTGATTCAGAATGATTTGATATTTGGGAATTGTTACAATTACTACGTTGAGTATGATTTGCTTACGTGATGTCCGTGTTCTATGATTGCAACAGAAATAAACTTTGGCAAGTACGACGAGGAAATTTGCCACGTTTCAGGTAACGTTTTTGGAGATGTGCGTGGATTATTAGTATCACTACACAGATGTGAGGCGTTGTTAGAGGTAGAGGAGACTGAAACAATGCTAACTTACGTACCGAGAGAGCGGTTCTCGCAAGTTGCTTCGCGCAACGCAATGTTAACTTGTTAAAGCGAAATACCGGCCGGTTTTTGAAACGAGTCGCGGACAGCTGAATTCTTACGTACTTATGCTAATTTACTCGAATTTAGCTCGATTTTTTTATTCTAATCTCGATTTATTTATTCTAATTTATGTTCATTTACATAAACTGCATAAGAATGCTGGTGTACTCGAGGTGTTTCAAAAACCGTTATTTCGCTTTAACATACTTTTACTTTTACCAATGGTTGAACAATTGCGTTCCCTTTCGTACGTTTTTGTGTGCGATATCGTAGGGCTGCGCCACCACTATTTGGTTCTACATGTACTACTTTACGCTTCAGACAATGAAAAATACCAGAAAGTACATTTAAATAAACAACCCTAAGGCCGACGCACTAAGGAATTATACCTTACAAGTACAAGTAAGCACATGCAAGTTAAAGTTTACGTAAACACCTTTCTATTGCTGTTACGTAAGTTTTTAGAATTGGCTATAGCAAATGAAATGTTCGAGGTCACCACCCTTTTCTAGTAAAGGAAGGAAATTTAATCCCCTAAACGCCTTTTATTTGTTCATTATTAACATGAGTAAAGTAAACATACGTCAAATTTTTTGACGCAAGTTTCTAAAAATACTGCACTTTCTCTGTTTCGTAAATTCACTTGTTCCGCGTTTCAGTGTAAGACAATGCATGCAATGACGATCATGAGTTCATCGTTGTAGTAACAAAAGGAATTGTGTTACGTAACGATTCTAATTAAAGGTCGGCCAAGTTTTGCTTTTTAGCATTTTAACCACAATTCTTGCCACTAATTCCCTAATGGGAGTATTTTGAAATCATTGCTCTTCCTTTTTAGTATAGTAATATAGTAACGAGATTTTGGAAAAATTCATCCAGTTTGCTTTTAACGTCACACAATTTATTTCAATTTTTGAAAAAGTTTACATTTTAGCCACTTTCCTGCGGTCCCCATCGGGAATATGTTGACATCATCGGGTGCATGAGCATCATGCTAAAATCTTATTAGTCTAAAAATAGGAGATTGCAAAATTGATCAAGCCTCTTTTAACTTGATCCCAAAATGCCGTGCGTCACTGCTTACAATTCGTTTCCGGCGTTAAATTTAACTTCGAATTATAAAAAAAATCAGCTTTAGCTTAGCGACGCGCAATGGAATCCATGGAAAACTCAGAGATCCACTATGTGGGTGGTTTTGTTAAACGATTCAATTGTATTAACTATATTTTATTGATTTATTTTCGGACCTTACTTCACACACTTCAGTGTCGGAAAAAAATGTCTACAAAACAGAGGTTCATTTTCAAGGATGTTTGTGTTCAAAACCTATGCGTTGATCGCCAAAAGGTTTCGGCCGAGTAGACGACGAGTTCCAGATGACAAATTTCTCAACGTCTTCAGGCTATGGCTAAGCTGGATAGCCCATATTTCCATCGCATGGCACTGTTTTTAAAGGTATCCGACACCATGCTCCTACAGAAACAAGGCTTTGCCCAGGCCTTGCTCCAAGTGTTATGCAATGTGTATATAATAGTTTATTTATGATATGCAATTAACGATGATGATCATCTCAAAAGGTGATCCTAAGAAACCACGCTTCAAGTGGTATATAATGTGCATCTAGTAAACAAATATGCAGTTAGTACCGGCTAGAATTAGAACACAAGGCACACTGACTCTACACAATCTCTACTTTATTTATAAGGGAAACGCACAGCTGTTACAACAGTCCATGAGATACACGGGAGTGGATGCCTGCAGGCTGATTAATGTTGCTGATAGTTATAAACTGCAGCGCACCCTCTTAAACTCCCGGATTCTTCTGACTCGCGTTTTTTTCGTCTCCAAGACACACCTTCTTGACACTGACGAAAGTTGGCGTGCAAGCGGTAATCTTTCGGCGTCCATTTGGCAATGTGGTGGCGTGCAAAAGTGCACGCGGTATGAAAATGGCGCGCAATTTGCCCGCCATTATCACGCCGCTTGCACGCCAAAAGCCCCAGGCGAAATGGCGTGAGTGCGTCGTGCAAGCGGCAACGTCGTGGCGTGCAAGCGGCAACCTCACTTCTTCACGGCGTGCAATCGGCACGTTACGCCAGAGCGTGCAACTTTTTTCACGCCGCTTGAACGCCGTACCGTTGCCGCGTGCACCCCAAATTTCATGTTGGAGTAATAATTATAGTTAATTTTTTATTGAGATATGCAACAATCCAATAGGCTTCATGGTTATTGCCACAGTTGTTTATCCTTGCATAATAATCCAGAGGCCGGTTCCACCAACATTTCAGAGCGCACGGAACTTCCGTTTAAACGGAGAGAAACTTGTCACAAGTTTCTTCCGGTCAACGGAAGTTCCGTGCACTCTTACTTGGCTTTTCACCAACATTTACGTGCGTTATTAGGATGTTTTCTAAAAGATGGCTACTACGGTCTGGCATCTAGCCAATGAATATGCAAACGTTCATACAACGTGCATTTTTTCTACTTTAAGTTTTGCATTCGACATATCTCAAAGGAAGGTACCGAGTAAGCGTAAATTAAATACGTTAAGCATAAGAGAGGGTCACCCAATGGGAAACATCTTGCTGCTGCTATGCGAAAGCCTAAGGAAAGAAAATAACTTGCGTTTGAGAAGAAAATGCGTGAAAATGGGTTATTCGAACAGGGCTCTTTGGTTTCATGGGCTTTCGATAATAGCTACCTTTTTCTATGTGTTTCAATTGTGATTTTCCTTACTTGGCTTTGTTCTGCCCCCCAAATACGCTATGTACCAGTTTACTTTACAAGAAATTCTGAGTTTTCTTTTAAAAAATGCAATAATGTTATCACCCAAAGTCAGTTACAGGTTATATTAGCAGAAATATCTTGCCGAGTGTTTTAAGAACAATTGCTTAACATTAAAGCTAAAACTATAACAAAATCAATGCTAGTATTTGTCAACCATGACCAAAAACTAAGTCTTATTCATAATCAGTATTTAATATGTTTCGTATAACCTCATTGTAAACTAAAAATACGATATAGACACAAAACAGTACAAATTATGGAGTTTGAGGAGAAACTTCGAAGAAACTTCGACTCTAGAGTGCAAGTTTCTCTTCCCATACATAAGCCTTACTTGCAACGGAACTTTCCGTGCGAACGTAACCTTCCGTGCGCTCTGAAATGTTGGTGAAAACGCAAGTAGCGCGGACTTACTTGCGCACGGAAGTTCCGTGCGCTCTGAAATGTTGGTGGAACCGGCCTCAGGTAACATCATCTGTGTTGCTATTCAAAATAATACACCCCCAAACCGACGCAGAAAATGTTATAACAAAAAAACATGGATTCAATATACACATGACATTTCTTTTGTTATAATATACGCGGCAAAATATTACGTCAAGGCAGATACTTTTTGTCACGGAAATGTTATATTTTTCGACAAAATCTTTTGTCTCAATAGGGCTTTTTAACTAAAAGGTCTACCGAAAAACAATGGTTTAATGTTTTTCTAGAACTTGATTTAAAATGTCGAAGCTTTCTTTCTTCTCCTAGCCACAGTTGAGCCACAAAGAAACACGCACTTGGATTATAAAATTTTTTATTACTGTAAGAACAGCAAACCAGGTCCTCGCAATATGATAAATAGCTAAGAATAAGGTCAACACAAAACCGCGAAAAAAAATACGCCGTCCGCAAACCTTGAGTATATCCCCCGTTTTTTTTAATGAGTATAATAAATATTTAAAAAATAAGATTTTTACACAAATCGCTCTTATCCTTAGAGATGCAACACCAAATCATGATTAGTAAAACTTCTTGGTCTAAAATCCCAACGGATCAACATTATTCAAAAGTTTCAATACTTGGAAACGTTATCTACAAATTACAATGAAGGTATTTACGCCCTGCCTATTGACTATTGAGCACATGTTTGAAACTACATATAATCGTCTTAAAAATCATCGTTGACACTTAAAGTAGGCAAATTCTCCGAATTTCCAGTATAGAATCGTGCGCGAATAAGCAAAAACACATGGTTATCTTGACAAATATGCTGATTCGGAAACTATAACGTTACAATCAGTTTGACGTGCAAACGTCGACGTAGGCGAAGTATTGGATCGGTTCCTACTACAGTACTACTTACCCTATCCGTAAAGCAGTGTTGTACTCGTTCGGGAAATTTGCATATGATACGCATATCCTATGTATCATATGCAAATTTGGTGCCGTCACAATCTAGTTGAGCTGCTAAATTCCGTTGTCCCAGAGGCAATTGATGCTGTGAACACAAAAAAACTCAAAGAATCCGCGGCGTTTCGTGGCGGAGCCAGAATTTGTTTTTTATTTTGCTCGATCGGGGACTCTTTTTTAGATGAAATGCAAATGGTTGCTTCAAGCCAGTCTTACTGGTTCCCGATTATCCCCACTTTGTTGATAATCCAGCATCTAAATATCTAAATATAGATCCATTAGGAGCGAACGAATATCCTTCTAAATCCCTTTTCAAGCTTCTTAAAAGATTTGAAGTGAGTTTTCATTCGACGGATGCTGTAGGGAAAGTCATATAAACTGTAGTATGTATACAATTTTCGGAAAAAATATTCTTTTCAAGGGAGTCCTTTGTTCTATATGTCTAGATCTCTAGATGCTTGAACGTACACGAACCGACTGCGTTTGTGATGTTAACATCAACTTTGAAAACGGTCCGCGAAATACAGGCAGGTTTTTGAAACACCGAATACACAATCACTTTTATGCAGCCTACGCAAATGAACATAAATTAGATGTGTTTCAAAAACCGGCCGATATTTCGCTTGAAACAGTGGCTCTCTATATATCCAGAGCGTCGCCTACTTTGCGCAGAACCACAACCTTGTCTTGCTCTTGAATTAAGAACCCTTGAATTAAGAAGAACGCTCTTGAGCCGAAAAATATTTATTTCTTTTCTTCACAGTTTTTAGTCACATACATTACCATTCTCGATAAGCGACTTATTCTAATGTCTTAATGGTACTACGAAGACCTGCTTGGCGTGGCGCCATGCACATTAATAATTGAAGATCTTGTTGAGAAAAGACTCTTGAATCCTCCAACGACGACAATCAGAATCTGATCGTGTCTGTGTGTTATAAACAATACGTTGATCGCTCCTTTGAGCACATCTGTAACTAGAAGAATTGGTTGACTGATGGTCTGATGGTGACATCCACTTGGGAAACTCTAATGGTGCGCGGTAAAAAATAAATTTGGCGTACCGCGCCGAGTATTCGCCAGACTCTCGCCAGGTCCTCGCCAATTCGCGAAAACCTAGCGAAAATACGGCGAAGTTTTCACGCACCCTTTTATCTAGCACTGCATGAAATTTCGTATTTCGTAAATTTTTGTCGATCCTACATTTCTTCGCAAAGTTTTCTCGCGCCGATGTTTCGCCGCCCCCCACCGGAATTTCGTCAATGATGGCGCGGCAAAAGAGATCGACATCAAAAGAGATCGACACTTCGGGGTGGTACCTGCCCGAAAAGACCAGCATTGTTTTAAACAAAAATGCTTCAGAAACGCCTTGCGAGTAAAGGCAATAGGTTTCTGCCAACAGGTCGAAAACTTACTCAAGTTATAGAACAGGACTTCATATTTGGCAAGTTGAAAGAAATTGTACGTCAATAACAAGTCGGGAATGACAATGCAAACGAATTCGGCAGTGACGGTGAAACCTGAATTTTTATCGATTATTTGTAATTAATATTAATATATACAAGGACAGAGGAATTCCGAATGTGCATTATATATCAGGCTGGGCATGTTTGGGTTAAGACAGGTTTAGTTTCCGGTAAATACGCACACCATTTTAAATGTTAGCCATAACACCACCAATATGCAAATGAGCTCAATTTGAAGGGCTGTGGAAGTCACCCTAACTGTATGCCGCAAGCCATAATTATAAGTCAGTTTTATAAGTCATTTATTCTTTGTAATGGATCATGCAACATGTTACTGTACGTGTTTTTGTATTGTATGTACGTAGTTGGACCCTTGTAAGTAGGAATGTTGTGAAGCACTTTCTCGTAGGGTATCCTTTGATTCTGTATGTTTCAACGTGTATATATCAATAAACTATTATTATTATTAAGACTTTCGTATGGTTAACTCGATAAACTCGCCTACCAATAGTTCTCGTCACGGACAAGAATCTCTTCGAGAATTGTCGGTTAGCAATGCCAAGTCGTTTTTTGACGACCTGAAGTTTCGAGACGTACTGGTATTAGCGCGACCCTTGGGACCCTTGGACTCTATTAGAAAGGCCCATTCTTAAAGCGAAATACCTGCCGGTTTTTGAAACACATCGTGGGCATCTGAATTTTTACGTATTATTTTGCTAATTTGCTCGAATTTAGTTCGATTTTTTTATTCTAATTTTTGACATTTGCATAGGCCGCATAAGAATGCTGTTGTACTCGGTGTTTCTAAAACCGGTCAGTATTTCGCTTAAAGGGATCGGCTCACCTCAAATCGTGTCTGTTTTTTCTGTTTCTTTATTTTCTATAAGGGATAATAAAAATTTGGAATACAAAAAGTAGTGTTATATTTCAATACTCACGAAGATATTAGGTGATAAAGTGGTGGATCGATCGGCCCGAAATGAAAAAGTGTTAATTGTCCCATACAAACAAGGCAGGACAATTACACTTTTTCATTTCGGGCCGATCGATCCACCACTTTATCACCTAATATCTTCGTGAGTATTGAAATATAACACTACTTTTTGTATTCCAAATTTTTATTATCCCTTAGAGAAAATAAAGAAACAAAAAAAACAGGCACAATTTAAGGTGAGCCGATCCCTTTAAACTTCTTGAACAAACAGAAATACGCAAATGACACATACAACCTATTCGATACAGTTTTACTATTTTATAATTAGTACTGGGTCACTTGGATTTGGACAAAATAAGAACTCACAATTTCGAAGAAAATGATGCAATAAATCAGCGAGCTGAGTGCAATTGTTCCCATGCGAAAGAACAGCATATAATGCCAGGTAGCGATGGTAAACGTTTCAGAGGTAAAGCAATTAGTGTTTTGGGTAGCCGGCGAATCAATCGATAAGAATGGGGAACGTATACCGCTGTTCCAATTCATACTGACACTGGGAAAGAGTAAACAAGTATTTTATCCAAATTCGTTTCACGATAACAATTATAAGGCAACTTGAATAACAATAAAATAAACAATGAGCGATCCAATAACCGGTGTTTCGTGATATTTGGTACAACAGAAAGCGATATTGGTGTAATTGAGCCTTGATTCCAAAAAGGGTTCTGTGAGGGAACTTAAGACTTTTCGAGACGGGTAAGTCAATATGTGCACAAATCTCAGAATCACCGGAAACTAATCAACTTCAGCGAGAATCGACGGGTAGATCAACAGAATAACGGTTCTCGGGATTAACTGATCCGCGAGCGTAACGACGAACAAAATCGACGAACAACAACGACAAAAATCAACAACAAAATAGAAAGTAACAACAGTCCTAAAAATATAGACATTAAGTACCGTACCCTAATTAATCGATACTCCGCACGCACCCATACGCGTTGCGTATGTGTAAAACAGCAGGCGCCTTAACTTGCCCCCCTTTTTCGGAGAGGCAGTCCCTGCTCTCCTACTTACGGTACGGGTGCTGACGGTGGGCATTATTATGAGGCGCCGATTTGTGGTATTTTGGCTCTCCTCTGTAATACCCATAGGTGGTCGGTACTGGGGCAGGAGTGTCGACCGGGCGACTCTCTCCTCTATGAGCAGCCGACTGGGAGTTCTTCCATTTGAGGAACTCCGCCGTCTCATGCTCAGACCATGTGGGCAGGACGGGCTGTTTAATTTCGAGGTCCTTAGCCCAGCGATTAATAATACGAGAGAATAACATACTGAAATTAGGGTAATTTTTAAGCAAAGGCAACTCAATATCAACCGTAGGGTGAGTGCTAAGTGAGCGAGAATGTACAACGAATAGTTTGAGAAGTGGCTACAGTGGGACATAGTCGACATTGCAGATTCGATGTGTGCTTCCGTAACGCCGATGGGAAGCGCAGAACGCTTGACGAAGTTTGCGCAGGCTTCGCCTGCTTGCGACGTAAGGGCTCTCGCGGCGGCATGGTGCGTCGCACCGAGGAACGACGTAGCAGCTTCCATCTTCGGGGACACACATAGAGGGGACGGGCACACAAACTGGGGGTCCAGTGGGTAGCCTTTGGAGATTGTAAGCTTCTGGTTCTCGGCACACCTAAAAATAGAAAGATTATATAAATTGAGAAAGTAGGATACCTATGTACAACAACTATTCCCTCCTTTTTTTTTAGTTCCTTTTTGGGTTTCGCCCTCGTTTCCTCTTGGTCTGACAGGGAGTATCCGGCATTTCAGTCGGCACCATTCGGAGCGCATCCATAGGCACAGTTAGTTCCTCGGACTGTTCGAAGATGTTGACGATGCGTGCAGAGTTCTCCGTCGTGTTCTTAACTCTGAATGGTCCTCTCCATTCGTTTACCAATTTCGGGTGTCGGCTAGTGCTCTTCTCTGTTGGGATCTTTAGTAAGACACGATCTCCTGGTTTGGGCAAACGAGATGGGTCCACTGCTTTCTGATTATCGTAGTTCTTCTTCATAGCCACTGCCATTTTCTTCAATTCCTTCTGTGCAGCCTCCCACGCCATGTGCAAGTTAGCAACCAGTTCCGTACGATATTCGTCGATATCCACTCGGTGTACTCCTTGTTCAGAGGATGCAAGGCCGTTCCAGACAAACCTGGGGTCTCTACCAAATATCAGAAAGTAAGGAGACTCCTGTGTCGCACTGTGCGGCACACTGTTGTAAGCCCAAACTGCGAATGATAGCTTCTTGTCCCACTCAACTGGATTTTGTACTGTTTTCTTCAAGATGTTCTCCAGTGTTCTGTTCAATCTTTCGACTCCTCCGTTTCCGCGTGAGTCATATCCTTTTGTCCATGAGTGTGTGGTTCCCAGAAGCTGTTCAGCGTTTTGTAGTACTGCGTTGTCGAATTCCCTCCCCTGATCAGAGTGGATTTGTTCGGGGATATGCCCGGTGTTCGTCATCCATGATACTAGTGCCCGAGCTACTGTTTCTGCGTCCTTTGTCGGCAACGGTATGGCGGCAGCGAATTTTGTGAAGTGGTCCAGGATACTCATACAGTATCGGTTTCCCTGCTCCGTGCGTCCCATGTCGATTAGATCGATCTCCACGAGCTGCCAAGGTCTGTCCGTCAGCACGGGTTGTAGTGGGGGGATTAACGCTGGCTTTGCATTGCAAGTAACGCAAATTTGGCATTCCCGCAGCCACCTTTCCACGTCCATTCTCAACGTTGGCCAGTAGAACTCTTTCTGTAGTATTCTGTTAATCTTCCTTGCCGAGAAGTGGCCCGCTCGTACACCTTTGTGTAGTTGATCCACTAACGATCGTCTCCTGGAGCTAGGTACTACTTTCCTGACCTCTCCATTTTCTTCCAGAATGCACAGGTATCCTTCGTCGATCACAAAGTCTGCTGCTCGCAACGACTTAGGCCGTCCAGGTACTCTGACTTCTGCGGCGGTGTTGTTGGCACGAAGATGGGCGATTATGGATCTGAAAGGTTCTTCTGCCTGCAGTTCCTCCAGCCAGGGTACGTCGGCTTGCACAGTGAAGATTACATGGGTTGTCTCCAACGGGATGTCCGCCTCGCTTGGGACCGCCCCGCCCCTGCTGAGAGCATCGGCGAGTAGGTTTACCTTTCCTTTTATGTACTCGATCTTCACATTGAAGTCTTGTACTTCTAGTGACCATCGTAGGACCCTATGCGAGACATTTGTGCGTGTAAACAGGCTTGTCAGCGGCTGATGATCGGTACGAACAACACATGGGAATCCATAAACGAATTGGCGAAACTTCCTGAGTGCGAATACCACGGCCAGTGCCTCCGCATCGGTGACATGGTAATTCTTTTCTGCTTTCGATAGCCCTTTTGACGCAAAGTATACGGGTTTCAAGTTGTTCCACTCGTCCTTTTGCGTCAGGACCGCCCCTACTCCTTTTCCCGAAGCGTCGGTGAAGATGACAAACGGTCTTTCGCCAGATCTCGCCAGGTCAAATCTTGGTTGCGTCAGGATGGGGGCCGTGCACATCCTTCTTTTTAGCTCGTCGAACGATTTCTGTACCGCTTCAGTCCATTGGAACTTCAGATTCTTGCTTGTGATGGCATGTAAGGGTGCGGCGATGGCTGCGTACCCTGCTACAAACTTCCTGTAGTAGCCACATAACCCGAGAAATGACATGGTTTCTTCTCTTGATCGCGGCACGGGATAATCTTTAATAGCCGCAACTTTATCCGCTTCCGGCTGTAGCCCGTGCTCTGTGAGACGATGACCGAGATAAGACAGTTCCTGCGACATGAAGGCGCACTTCTTGGCTTTGAACCGTAACCCATGCGACCTGAACCTCGTAAACAATTCCCTCAGGATTTCGATGTGCTCTTCTTCGTCACTTGTTGCGACCAATATATCGTCCAGGTACACGAAGACAGATTCTCCAATAAGATCTTCCAGGATAGTACTCATTAGTCGTTGGAAGCACGCTGGGGATGTAGCTAAGCCAAATGGTAATACTCGGAATTCATACAATTTGTCCAAGACCACGAATGCAGACTTCTCCTGTGATCCCGCTTCCAAGGGTATTTGCCAGTATCCTGACACCAAATCCAGGGTGGAGAAAACTTTGGCCTCGCCCAGGCTTTGGATTTGCAAGTCGATAGACGGTAGCGGATGCGCATCTTGAGTACATACTTGGTTTAACCTCCTGTAGTCGATACATATTCTAATACTTCCATCTTTTTTCCGCTGCAGGACAACTGGTGACGCCCATGGAGACGTGCTTGGTGCGATGACCCCGTTCTTTTCCATTTCCTCCAGCATGACTTTCACTTGCGGGCGTAGACCGACTGGTATTGGTCGTTGCTTTTGCCGAATCGGCGGGTGGTTATTCGTTTCGATCTTGTGCTCCACTAGTCCGGTCCTTCCCAGCTCTTCATCCTTGAGCGCGAAAACGTCGCCGAATTCTGTGGCCAATTCTATGAGCGATTCCGGAAGATAATTTGAAGATCCTTTGAGCGTTTCCACCAGATTGGCCTTCCTGTCTGCATCGTTTCGTATGGTAACTGCACATATCGTTGTTGCGGTGTCCTCGTTCCATGTGCGCAGTATACTTTCCAGTGGCCAACAGGAGGAGAAATCGTCAGCGTCCCAATTTCCCACTTCTGTGTTCGCTTGGAGTACCGTGGCTTCTCCTCGATTGTTGTGCATTGTCACCCAAGTAACGTCCGATTCACCCAGTTCGCAAATCGAATGTTCAATTCCAATGTGTGCGCTGACGAGCATGGCTTCCTTCTTTGCGATATTCCGGGGAGTTTTGAGAGGTATCGCTATTGTGCTGTTCGGAGGCACGAATGTCCGACACGCTACCCTCGCTGAGACTGTGTTGTGGTCTTCCCTCCGACTTTGACGGACTTCCAGCTTGAGGCTGGGAAACATGTTCGTGCCCAGGAGCACCATCGGTTCTGCCTGTCTGAGCACGAGAAACTTTCCAATAGCTCTCTCGCTATCCAATGTGATCGGGATCTCGGCCCTTCCTTCAAACTGCATCGGTTGCCTGGACGCGGTAAGTATCTGTGGTAGTTCGGCGTCCTCTACGTCATACCATTTACACGTCCCTTCGAGGTCTGCTCCCTTCTTGTGCAATTCTTTGATCGCCCCAGTTGTGATGATGCTGACCTGTGAACCGCTATCGGTGAGTACGCCGACTTGTACTCCTGCCAGTTGGGTATCCATCTGCGTTCTTTTCCCGATATATCCGCCAGAGTCTCCTTGTGTAAGCGAGCACACTTGAATCGAATCTGCTTCCAAGAACCTGTTGAGTGTCTGTGGCTTCGGATCCCTCGATCTTGTGATTTGTATCGCATTACTGCCTGTAGCTGGTCCTCGTCCGCTTCCTGATCGGCAATTATCCGCCTTGTGTCCAAACTTGTTGCATTTTGCGCACTTGAGATTGGTTCCAGACATAGGTCGCGGTGTACCATGGCTCTGTTGTGGTGACCGCCTCTCGAAGTCCCTCGTGAAGGTTCGTGTTTCGCGGACATTCGCTCCTGTCGGTTTGCTTGTGTGGGGTCTCCGTAGGTGTTCCCTCATCTGCGTCCTCTCGATTATTTCCCTCTTGAGCAAGTCGTACTGTGTCGCTCCCGACTGCCTTACCAGCGTAGGGAACTCGTTCCAACCTGAAATAGTTTCCAACAAGTGTTTGCACCGCACCGCTTGCAGGTGTACTGCAGGAAGAGTGGGGTGTGCCTGTGACGTCAACCGTTCCAATCGTGTGCACATGTTCACGAAAGATTCTCCCGGTTCCTTCTTGAAGACACTCAATTCGAGGAATGCCGTTGCTGCGGATGCGGCCGATCTCCCCGTCATCGTCCTTTCCATTGCGTCGAAGATCTCCTCGACCTGACCATCAAGGTCCGTGCTCGGTAGGGCTTTGTAGATTTCCAAGGCGCGTCCTGTCAGTTTGGTTGTTAGTGCTGCTTTTTGCTGTTGGTTGGAAAGCATTCCGTACTTGAGCCCGAATTGAGATTGAAAGGCCCTCAAGTCTCTCGCGTCGTCTCCAGCGAACTTCTGTGGCTCCGGTACCGCCATGGCCGCCAGTCCTGCTGCCATTCTCGCCATTGCGTCTGATTGGCTCTCCTGCATTCGCATGAACCGATCGTCAAGGTCCATGCCGTTCGTGTTCTGGTTTCTCGTCGTATCTCCACATCCTCGTCCGATGTTGCTGCTCCCGTACTCATTATCGTTATCGGTAACTCTGTGGTTCCAATAACCATCGTGTGGGTTCTCACTTTGCGAGATCTCCCACGGCGTTCTTGAGTTTCCATTATTTTGATAGCACACCCTGTTTAAACCGCGTTCCGGGTTCTCGTGATTTGAGATCTCCCGATTCCGAAATAGTGGGTTCTCATCAATAGAGATCTCCCACTGTGCCCTTAGGTTTTCATTACTCTGATACAATGCCCTGTTTAAACCACGCACCGGGTTCTCGTGACTTGAGATCTCCCGATTCTGATCGCATAAGAACGGGTTCCCGTATTTTGGGATCTCCCGATTTTGGTAACAAGCCAGATTCTCTTGGTTTGACACTACTGGGCCCGAAAACCTAGGTGTGACAGAAGTTCTTTGGGAAGCACCGCTCGTGAGTGGCGTCCGCAATACCGTGGTAACATTACCGAAATTTACTTGTCTGTCCACATTCTTTTTGTTAACGTTAACCGTATCTTTTTCTCTCTCATCGCTAACTACCCTCGTTATATTACTACGACTGTCGTTATTAAGCAACCCACCATACGATTCCGGGGGGAGAGGCAAGGTTGGGCCACTCGGCCGGTTCCTGGCTTCCAGGGTATTCCTTGAGTCCAGTGACTTCCTCCTTTCTTGGAGTCTCTGTAATCGCAACAATCTTGTACTTGCACACGGGGTTCGGAACACTTCGCTACTTAAATCAACTGGTTCGTCCGTAAGACTTTGCGACCGACTCGTTCCAACATTCTCACCTTTCATCTCTTCGAGTTGCTCTGTCAGAGCCTTGTTAGCGTCCTCCAGTAGTTGAAGTCTGTCTTCCAGCGAATCATTTCTGGACGAGAGATAATCGAGTCTGTCGAGCTCCTCTCTCACTTCTTTCACAGACTTCTCCAGTTCACGGTTCATCGTGGTGAGCTTCTCAACCTGAATCATGAGTCCTTCATTTTGGTCCAATGTTTGGTCAAATGAGCTCAAATCCTCTCTCATATTTCCGACTACTGTTAAAATTTCGTTTTCTTCACACCCCAATGTGCGTTTGAGTAACTCGACTAGTACTGTTTTATCTGGGGTGCTATTTATGTCATCTGCACTGCCCACCTTATTCACGTGCATCTTGAGATCCTTATGAAGGTCTCTCAATTCCTTCGCGTTCTCCTTTCGGCGCTCCGCATCTCCTTCAGCCTTCGACGGGGACATGTTATATCCTGAAATATCGGTAGGTACAGTTGGTTTGACAGAGTCAATCTCCAACAACGAATTGCGCGAATTGTGTCCCACCGGACTGACTGGTTCGACAGGGTCGATCTCCAGTTGTCTGGGTGGGTTGCCTAACAACGGTGAGTCGAGTGGTTCGGCCCCCATGTTTTGGGTAGCCGGCGAATCAATCGATAAGAATGGGGAACGTATACCGCTGTTCCAATTCATACTGACACTGGGAAAGAGTAAACAAGTATTTTATCCAAATTCGTTTCACGATAACAATTATAAGGCAACTTGAATAACAATAAAATAAACAATGAGCGATCCAATAACCGGTGTTTCGTGATATTTGGTACAACAGAAAGCGATATTGGTGTAATTGAGCCTTGATTCCAAAAAGGGTTCTGTTGAGGGAACTTAAGACTTTTCGAAGACGGGTAAGTCAATATGTGCACAAATCTCAGAATCACCGGAAACTAATCAACTTCAGTGAGAATCGACGGGTAGATCAACAGAATAACGGTTCTCGGGATTAACTGATCCGCGAGCGTAACGACGAACAAAATCGACGAACAACAACGACAAAAATCAACAACAAAATAGAAAGTAACAACAGTCCTAAAAATATAGACATTAAGTACCGTACCCTAATTAATCGATACTCCGCACGCACCCATACGCGTTGCGTATGTGTAAAACAGCAGGCGCCTTAACTTTAGCGCTTGCCGGTAGAATAGGACCAAACAGAGCTATCACTTGCATAATTATACTCGCTATCAAAACATACATAACGATTCCTAAATAGTGCACATAGTGGTCGTATAAAATAAAATAACATGACAATATCGTCGCCTGTGCTCAGGACCTCTGCGGAACATGTCTTAAGCAAACCTTGTACACTCCTTTGAATAAAGGTGCACGCTCTTGAAGCGTAAATTTTTTTTTTAATTTTACATTTTAGAGAAAAATACTAACGCTAAGCTTGAAACTTTGAATTGGGAAACGTATTCTGTGCGAATGCATTCCAATAAATTATGCGCCCTTATGTGCCCGAAGGGCACAAACGGAGCGCTTACCACAAGCAATATTGAGCTCATATCGTTGTGATCTGGAGCGATACTGTATTGGATACATAATAGCAAATAGTCGATCAATCGATATGGCCAATGTTGATGCTCCGAGGAGCTGATAACTAAGTAGAAAGACTGTAGGATAAACTAATTCAAAACATTCCTTATTTGTGGACTCGACATCTGAAAATGAAAAACGTATGGCAGATCGGAGGCCGTATTCACCAACACGTAGGGAGCCCTCCCTGGCGTCCCCAGGGAGTTAAAGAGTGCGTAGAGAGTGTGAGAGCAGAAGAGATTCGGAGCGCTCGTGATCCTAGGGTAGGGAGGGTTCCCTGTGTGTTGGTGAATACGGCCTCAAAGGTCGGATGGTTCAGTAGCTACCGCGTTCGTCCCTAACCCACTCGACACTGGTTCGAGTCTGTCCGTGACATCACTGTTATGTATTGAGGAACCTCTACCCTCTACCACTCGCGCTTCTTCCTCTCCTTCATAAATATTTACACCGGCTTCGTAGTGAGACCAATCATAATCATCGATAAATATCAAGTTTTCATGTTCTATGCCTACCTAGTGAAGATCTGCAGAAATTACAAACTATGAAATCACAACCATCTCACACAATGTTCCTTTGCTATAGCGCCACAGCTTTATACAATTCGATACAAGTGTCGCCGTAGCGTGGGTAAAGTCCGAAATACACATAAAACCAATTAATATCAACTCTTTTAATGAGCGCAGGTGTTTGTGTAGGAAAATCAATAAGATAAGCGGAACATCAAAGACGATGACGAGTGAGGCTGAAAATAAAAATAAATAAATTAAGTTTATACCAGTTTTGCAGCGCTGCTGACAATAACTGAGTTATGGTAAGCCAGCGCCAGAACGTGTGCAAGCTCCGTGGAAAAGGTGCCGCGCCGCAATGAAACGAAGTGAAGTTTGCCCGCTAAAACTATACCGTTTGCACGCCAATTCCCCTATTCCCCTATCACTAAGCGGCGGTAAACCATGATAAATGCTGAATTTTTTCTTAGTTACATATTCATTTAAAGGGAGAGGCCCACGAGAAAAAAGTTCTCCTCAATTTACTTGCACAGAAAGTCCGGAATTTAAGAAATATTACTGTGAAAACCGCATTTCTTTGCACCTAGAACTCACAGAGATATTCCCCGGCAAACAGTTCGGCCAGGTACCGTAGTCAGAAACGTTTTTACGGTTTACATCAATCCATTAGCATTCTTTCTCTTCATAATATTGGTTAAACGAATGAAGATCATTCATACGATTATAACAAGGCGTTTCCAATACTATAAAGCCCTAAATACGCAAAAGTTGATTCTGACTACGGTACCTGACCGAACTGTTTGCCGGGGAATATCTCTGTGAGCTCTATGTGCAAAGAAATGCGGTTTTCATAGTAATATTTCTCAAATTCCGGACATTCTGTGCAAGGAAATTGAGGAGAACATTTTTCCCGTGGGCCTCTCCCTTTAATATCTTAGCAAACCTCACATATAGCAATCAACGATGTAAATCCAACCTCAGGCGGTACTGGATTCGACATATGTGGTACTGTAAGATGTGAATTTTAAATAAATACCGTTGTTCATACAGTATGCTGCGTTGTGAGAAGCGCGGTTTGTTAGAGTACCTTCTGAGATGTTAATTACATATCATCAATAAACTATAATGGTAAAGGATCGCGCGTTGTTCTAAACCAAACGAGAAACTACGTAAGTGAGGGGTTTAATCGTCTGGGAGCATTTTTCTAAGATTCCAACATACACTACTAAAAACAGCTAATGAGAACCCGAAAATTTTCATGTACGACAAAAAAGTCAGTTGTTTATTACAATATGTGTTGAGCAAAGTTCGTTTGTTTTGTGTTCTGTGTATAATTTATCACAACTCCATCCAAGCGAGCATTTTTACGTAATAGTTGGGTTTTAAACAAAAGAAGCTACACAAAATTGGATTCTTGTTGGCTGAATAAATTGATGTTACAATGTTTTTGTTGCAAAAAAAAAATTGGGCGAACGTCTTTTTTTGAAAAACAGTTCAGAAGTCAACGGTGCAAATACAAAATCAGGCACCTCGAAGTAGCGCAACATTATGCACTTTAGTTTTGGGTGCGCGAAAATGAAGCCAGGTGTATGCGAACGTTGCGTAGCGCACATGCGTGAGAAGTAAATTCCTCAAATCGGATGGGATGGTCGCCAAAAGAGGAAAAAGAGGATTCTCCCAGGAAACAAAATCAAAGCAATCGGTTTATCGGTATGCATGCAGAAATAAAATATTATGAGCTCGAAATTTGTACTGAACGCAACCACTTTCAAGTTTATAGTTTTTCAATATATGTTTTCTTCGTCATCATGACGAATTTATAATTGCCTGTTACTCTGCCTGAGTGTACTTGTACGTGTAGTGTTCACATTTTCTCCGCGTACATTGTTTTGTAAGTCCCTTGGGTAATGTCTGACTACTTCAGGGAAAACACACGTACTCATATCATAGTCACAGCTTCATGTAATAAGATCATAATCATGATCATAGTATATCATTTGTATTTGATAATTTGCAAATTTTCAGGGCACTTTAACTGTCTATAGACTATGATTATTGAAGTTTTTATCATACATCATAATAAACTGAGAAGAAGACATAAAAATGGAAGCAATACTTTTTTTATCTTTTTCTGTTTTGAATCTAAAAATACTACCAAGCCAAAAGACAGCAGCACTTTCTCCCAGGATATACCATCAAAGCAATCGGTATGATGCTTATGAGCTCGTAATGTGTACGGAACGCAAGCAGTTTCGAGTTCATACTTTTTCAGTTAATGTTTTCTTTATATTGACGAATGCATAATTGGTATTATATTATATGTTTTTTCTACGAAACAGGGTGCATACGGCATTAAGTTTAGTAAGCAAATCGGGAAGAAATCCAGAGGATAATCCTCATATGTATTTACGAAGATTTTCTACGATTTCAGCTTACTGCCGTTTTCTAATAAGCGGATTTATCCGTAAAAAAAGGTCTTTCGATAGTTGTTGCTTCGTTCGCGAATAATACGTACTTTTGAAGAAACGAAAGATGTAAAATGCTTTTCACTATTCACTAAACAATATTTATACTAGTGAAGTACAGCGAATAAAAACTTCGGTATAAGTTTTCCCAATGAAAATTAAAATACTTTTTTTGGGTGGAAAATCCACAATTGAAAAAAAAAAAGAAAATCCACAAAACATGTTTGCTAAATAAATAAATGGCGTAAAAATACCAAAAAAAAAAGAAACCACTCTAATTAAGAAATAGACAATATCAAGGTAATAAATAGAAAGGACATCGCCTGTTGGTTCCTAACATACATGTCAACTCTATGATATATGTTTTCCTCGTATTTTACTTTTTTAGAAGATAATGACCGCTTACTGGCAAACATTTCGTCAGTTCCCTAAGGTAATTAGTGGCTATCAAACTGACGCATCTTAAAAATGCCCTTTTCAGCAATAATAAGACATAGTCATTGTTTTTTCTAACTTCCGCGTCTGACAATATGTTATGCGTGGACTTGCCCGTCAGAAATGTATTTGATTTCTCACACATCTCGGGCAATGCGCTTCAGATGGTAATTTCTGGAAGACTTCAGGTCAGGCCAGAGAGGAACCCCCTATTTCTCACATCTCGGGGCTACCTAAATGCAACCCAGGTACTGGTAATATTTGCAAAATATACACGGAGAAACAGATGGTGTCGTCAAAAATAGGGGTTACCTTAAGTTTGCCTGAATCGTGTTCCTGGTCCTCGATACTGTTTTCATGGCAATTGCATCACCGTCAGTGACAATCACTTTCGAGATTTCGGATCTCCTATCGTCTACTACATGATGTGTGTCGAACACTCAATTTCAAAATCCACTGTACTTTCCACAAAAAAACCACATGACTACTGCAAAGCAACTAAGTCAACGTGTACTTTCCACACGTTTTCTCAATTTCTATTCAAAACTAACAAAATCGGATTTTCTTTATTTTTACAACAATAAAATTCACCGTTCTCCATTGAAAGCAACATTTGGTCGCATTGTGCGGGAGCCCGTAAAACTATCAATTAAAAGATTCAAATTCGGAATAACCGATATTTCGGGTACTGTATTAGGGAGTAGCCGTATAAAAGCGGGCCCGGGGGCCTAGAAATCAAGCCACTCGTTGGATCCACAATAAAATGAACAAGCTCCTTCTTCTCGCTGTATTCTGTGTACTCGCTGCATCCGTGCTGGTTGGTTTTACTAAAAGTTTAGTACTTTTTCGGGTCTGCAACTCCGGCTTCTCTCACTCAGTATCTAGTACCACGGTCTTCAGAATTTCCAATAACAGAACTAGTGTAACTTCCCATTGGGTGCATTATCCACGAAACAGATAGTACTTACAAATAGGATGAGGAAAACCTCGAATAAAACGTACCGATAGTCACGGAAGAGTACTTTGACTGTACTTCAAGGAGTAAATTTCCTATTTTCTAATTAGAATTCCCATATTTAGGCAGCAGTGGCTCGTCCTGAGCGTCAAAGGAACCCTTTTTTCCCACTGGTAAGTTTCGTTATAAGTTATAGTACTCGTTGCTGTAACTACCAGTTGTCCACATTTAAGCTATAACGACAAATTGTTTACGGTGCTGCCATGGCAAATATTTGGCGCACTTTTTAGAGTGTGCCGCAGATGCGCCACAATATGCACAACCACAACAGTCACATTTTGTTCAAAACCTTTCTTCTAACAATAAAGCGTTCATACATCTTGGACTACCCCCGACAGACACACAATTTGCGTATAATACATCGAAGTACAGCTGTACAGCTTCACAAACCACATGTAATACCACTTAACATTCAGAAGCACCACGCACTCGACCGCAAGGTCAGGAAGATCCGTGAAGTCCAATCGGTGATCTACCCGTCCAACGAAGCCAGAGACGCTGACCTCCGACGCAGAATCGAAGAACACTTCAGAGAGTTGGAGAAGCAGAGAGAGAAGAAGAGAGCTGAGAAACTCGCCAAGGCCGACGCAAAACATTAAATAAACTATTTTACTATAATTAGCATGTTACCTACGCCAGAAAATGAGTGGCACACTGTGGCTACAATCAGATTCGTCCGTGAAGACCTACATGCAAAATGCTCACTCAAGTCTTACAATCCAGTGCCTCTACTTGAAATCCAAACCCCCTTCGTGGGTGTAATTTGTGTTTCCAGCTGTCGCGCATCTCCTTTTGCTTACTGGGTTTCTAGATTTCCAGTCCGGAGAAACGAATCTTACAAGTTTATCGTATTTATTTTTATTTTGATGGAATATCTGCGAAAAATAATTGTAAGACTTACCGGTTTTCGGTTATTATATCGAACCACCAAATATACACTAGAAAACGAAAACACTAGTGCCTCTATTTTAGTACAAATAATATGGAACAGATGCACACAAAAAATTACCACAAAAAATTAGTATCTATTAACAAGCCAACAAAATCGGACATTAGGAAAGATCCGACGTGAGGATAGGGAACAATAAATATACCTCTATTCAGGTACAATCATAACCTACAGTACACCAGAGAACAAACAGGTTACTGAACAAAACTGCAATATAATCCGACGATACAACTCGGGGAACACTCTCTAAAAACAATACATGAAGACCCTGTCCGCTTGAAACACTCCAATTCTCCAATAATACGTCTACGCAGTATATCTCCCTGCCTATGCAATAAACTAAACCCGTAAAAAACCTAGAACCGAGTACTTGCACCTAAAACACAAAATAAGTACACCAGAGAACGAGAAAAATACACAGATTACTGAACGGTACTGCATTAGGCCACGTCGATACGGCCCTTGATTTTTTAAGGGATCAATCGGTCTAGTTTTGCTGTTTCTGAATTTTGTCGAGCACGACGACAGTACGCCATTATATACATAAAGAATTGTTCACTTTTTGCGCTTTATAAAAAGAACCAAAAACTTCAACTTTAAACTCTTTTTTCACAATATAAAAATGTTGTAGTTGTATAGGCACACATAAAAGTATATTATTTTATTATTATCTTCAATTCAAATATTAGTTTTTATTCTTAAATTAATTAATCAGTATCTGAAGATAAAACAGATAAATACCTTAAAAATATAACACAAAAAACTCCAATTATCCTTTCAATCCGTCCACTTTTTGTAGCATCGGCACTCCAATTTCGAGTAGTTCGCTTCATCATAAAAGTACCGCGTGGCATAAAAATTACGCAGTTACGCCCTGTTGTATGCAAATTAGCATAAAAAGGGGACATGATTGTACTTGCTTCCGATAATTGTAGAAGTCGATGATTGACCGGTTGACTTGGTCGTGACCAGTTCACGAAATATACAACTCCGGCAAACTTACTAAACAAGACAAAGACCCTGCCAGCTGGAAACTGGCGGGGAACCCAAATTAGACTAAGCAAAGGTCTCACTTGGTCTTCTGATATTTTGTTACGATCTGACAATACACTCTGAATACCTACAACTTTCCAACTTAATCCTCACAATGTCTATTCAAAACTAACAAAATCGGATTTTCTTTTTTACAACAATAAAATTCACCGTTCTCCATTGAAAGCAACATTTGGTCGCATTGTGTAAGAGCCCGTAAAACTATCAATTAAAAGGTTCAAATTCGGAAATACCGATATTTCGAGAACTGTGAAAAGGGAGCAACCGTATAAAACCGGGCCCGGGAGCCTACAAATCAAGCCACTCGTTGGATCCACAATAAAATGAACAAGCTCCTTCTTCTCGCTGTATTCTGTGTACTCGCTGCATCCGTACTGGTTGGTTTTACTCAAAGTTTAGAAAGATCCTTTTAGAGTCCGCATCCCTGCTTTTGCACAAAGTAAATAGTACCGCCGTCTTCAGAATTTTTCAGTAACAGTAGTGTATCTTTCCATTGGGAACATTATCCACTGAAAAGATAGTAATTATGAATAGGAATAGGAAACCGAATAGAACGTACCGATAGTCACGGAAGAATACGTACTTCTGTATCCAAATTTCTACTTGCAACTAGAATTCCCTTATTTAGGCAGCAGTGGCTCGTCCTGAGCGTCAACGGAACGCATTTTTCCCGCTGGCAAGTTTCGTTATAAGTCATAGTAATCGTTGCCGTAACTGCCAGTTAACCAGCTGCAACGAAAAATTGTTTACGGCGCTCGCTTGCAAACACTTGGCGCACTTTTTTTGGAGAGTGCCGCAGATGCGTCACAATATGCACAACCGTAACTAGCCACATTCTTTTAAAAACAAACTTTCTAAAGCGTTCATCCTTTCAGAGCCGGAAGTGATACGTCGGGAATAGAAGTATACATACGTTTCACAAACCACGTGTCATTCCACTTAACTTTCAGAAGCATCACGCTCTCGACCGTGAGACAAGGAAGATCCGTGAAGTCCAATCGTTGGTATACCCGTCCAACGAAGCCAGAGACGCTGACCTCCGACGCAGAATCGAAGAACACTTCAGAGAATTGGAGAAGCAGAGAGTGAGAGAAGAAGAGAGCTGAGAAACTCGCCAAGGCCGACGCAAAACATTAAATAAACGATTAATCTATAAATAACATAACTTCCCTACGCCTGAAAATGAGAGAGGCACACTGTGGTCCGTGAGCGTACACCTACACCTATGTAGTATGTATACTCCCGCAAGTCTTTACAATCCAGTGCCTCTACTTAAAATTCAGTCCAAAACCCCCGTGCTTTAAAGCGAAATACTAGCCCCTTTGGAAAATTTGCATATGATAAGCAAATCCTATGTATCCCATGCTAATTTTGCGCGATCGTCCACGGCAATCGCGCAAGATTAGCATAGGATACATAGGATTTGCTTTTCATATGCAAATTTTCGAAAGGGGCTAGCATTTCGCTTTAAGCTCATCATCAGGTATCTTATTGCTTGGGTGTAATTTTGAGTTTCCAGCTGCCGCACATCTACCTTTTGCTCAGTTTTGATGCGCAACGTCTGCATTGTACTTACGTACGCATACATTAGGCTCTTCTTCCAAGGCTTATCACACAAAAACTAACAAACAAAACGCGTAAAAAATATAATTTATTCCACAAACAACAAAATTTCACTTTACTATACAGACTATTGGTAGGCTCACGAAGAACGAACTATAACATAAGCTCAGATACACATGCGTAAGATCTACGCAAATACATAGGTACCCCAAATTTGGGACTATGCGAAAACTGAGACTGCGCCGGTTTTCGGCTATTATATCGAACCACCAAACCATACACTAGAAAACGCTAGTACCTCTACGTTAGTACAAATAATGTTGCACAGTGGAACACAAACAATGACCACAAAAAATTAGTATCTATTAACAAGCCAACAAAATCGGACAGTAAGAAAGATACAACGATAGGATATAGGGAACAATAAATATACTCTATTCAGGCACAATTATAACCTACAGTACACCAGAGAACAAGAAAAATACACAGGTTATTGAACTGAACTGCAATATGCTCCGACCTTACAACTCCGGCACACTTTCTAAACTAGACATAAATACCCTGTCAGCTGGAAACGTGGAAACACACCCGAGGCCATATTCAGCACTCGACTCCCCATCGGGAAGTACCCGTCTCCTTTTAGAATGCTACTTCCTGTCCCCAGGGAATCGGAATCGGCGTGGTGAATATGGCCTCAGAAATACGCCATACAGTCTACTACCTCCCTGTCTATAATAAACCCGTCAAAAACCTAGAACCGAGCAATTGCACCTAAAACACCAAATAATGGCCAAAACAAACTAGGTTAAAACGTTAAGTAATGTACATTATAGGGATTGTCATAAGGTGACATGATAAATAAGAAATATACCCAGAAGGACGAAAGTCAGGAAAGGTTTAAGAAACGGATTAATCTAACAAACATAAAGATTAACAGATTATCTTACAACATCAAGGTTGCAAGCCAAGAAAGCAGACGACAAACTTCTAACTCTACTACTCTACAATACATTCTAATGCTAAACTCTGAACTCCAGTTATCATACACAATCATCAAGCATTCTGAGAACATCGCTACAAATGTGCTGCGCAAATGAAGATCTTAATCTTAATGGAAAACACAAAAAAAAACTATTTGGTTGGTGATGTTCATATGAATGATTACAAAAAATATCATTCTGTTTACTGATACCAACACCACAACCAATGAAAGTAAGTAAGTGAAAAATAAAGATGACCTAAGCCTAAGCCTAAACCAACACAATACACAATCTACCTAGGAAGTTTCTCCAATGTGGCGTTTCCGTGATCGTACAAGTGGCGCACATAAAACAACTGCAAAAAAGATTATCTCATATTTCGTCCGTTGTCCGTAGTACATACCGATAATCAATAAATACAAAAAATCTCATTCTGTTTACTGATACCAACACCACAACCAATAAAACTAAGTGTTAAATAAAGATGACCTGAGCCTAAGCCTAATCCCGATACCACAAGCTTAAACCCAACAAAAAACTACGTTGAAAAGTGGTGAAAGTGCAAGACAAGTCCCGCCGATAAATTCAAATCCAAAATATCGATAGCGATAGCTCACCTTTAGTTCATCTTCACCTTCACTGGCAGAATCCTCCACCTCCGGGTTGAAGAGCGCGCCTTTGTTCTTCGCGCACCTGAGACTCATTAGATAACGGCCGACTAATTGTTGCAAATAAACAAGCTGACCACAAATTGTAATTGTAGTACTGCTTAATTCATGAGCTCAGCAAACTTACGCAATCAATTACAAACTACGCAATTGTTTGAGTTATTAGTTAAGTTAAATTAGTTAGTTCCCCGTCTGGCTTAATCGAAGAACTCAAAACCGAATCCGATGTAATTATACCGTTTGCACCAAAAACAAATATTCTTTCTTAAAGGGAATATGTATGCCCTTTTTGAAGTTAAGCTGCATTAATAGAATGTGTATTCCTCATTAAGGAAACAACAACAAAAAATGTTAAAAATATCCCATTTAAAAGAAAATGATTTTCACCTTTTCCATAGTAAACGCGTTTACTGACACCCTGGCTTACACGGCAGTTCTGATGGAGCAAAAATTTAGCATATGTGTGCATACATCGGCATATAGCATGCCTCAGCGACATATTTGCATGCAAATCAGAATATTCGAATTTACATATTCAGTCGCCTACTTAAATTCATGTCTGGTGTGGAAACTCTAGTTTCGCAGTTGTTTTGCTCATTTTGAGTGCCTACATATTCCCTTTAACCAAATTACCCCCACATCTAACGGTCTATCAGTCTATCAGTCATACAGGCAAGAAGGCAGGTGTGAAAAATATCATCAACCCACAAGTATCAGATTGTTCAAGTCACAAGGGTCAGATTGTTCCGCCTGGTAAACCTCCACCACTCCCCAAGGACAAATGGCTGCGGACGAACAATTGCTAATTAGCTAATTACAGTGGGTGGAAAAACAAGCAAATGCTAATGATCAATTATAATAAACACAAGTAGCTATCTACATCAAGGAAAAACAACTCACTCACCAGCGAGATTCAAATTCTTCCAGCGACACGACCCGCACCTTGCCATCGATTGCGGTGACGGAAAGCCACTGAGCATGCGGTGTGAGGAATATCTCCCGCTTACCCGCTTTCATACCGGGGAACTTCCTGAACACGGTACTGTGCATCTGAAAAGAGCAAATGTTTGCCGTTGCCGGTTTGTCGGAATACCCCCTTCTTGCGCTATAGCTGCATGACAGTTTTGATCTCGAAAAGTATGAAAGGAAACGGCCTTGCTACTATAAAAGAATAATTATGGAGCCGCCAACGTACTGTATGCTGCATACGTTATATGTACAGCATACGCAGCACATAGGATAGACCATGACTGTAAAAGGTAGCCTTTCTCTTTTTAGATAAATTAAGCACACAGGACTCAGAAATATACATTAAATAAGTTAAATTGTTAAATACACACATAGCACAAGAATTTGGAACCAATGCACTCAGCACTCTAATGAGAACGCTTGCAACCGGCAGCAATGTCTGCCATGCAATGCAAGCTAAATTTCATACACCATCTCGGCTAGTGCGTTGCCTAGATGAAAGCGAAATGCTGGCCGATTTTTGAAACGCATCGTGGACAACTTAATATATGTATAGTTATGCTAATTTGCTCGAATTTTTATTCTAATTTATGTTCATTTGCATAATCAGCATAATAATGATTGTCAACTCGATGTGTTTCAAAAACCGGCCGGCATTTCGCTTTAAACAACAAAAACAAAGAAGTATACAAATTTTGCAGCAACCAAATACACAAACCTGTTCCTCTGTATAGTACCATTGTATGCGCACTTTCAACTCATCCTCGTCTTCATTATCGTCTCTTTCCTGACTTCCATCTTCTGATTCGCTCATCGGATACACAAAACCTTGCACTTGAAAAAATCATGTTCTTCAGCCCAAGGGTTTTTAGCTCTTACAATTGGTGACAGGAACAGTATTAAAACATCGTATTCTGCAGCCCAAGTGCTCAAGGTTTTTAGCTTACCTTGAGCGACAGGAATAGCTTACAAGTGGATGTAAGAAATAGAGTACAATCTTCAACAATATGAAGAATTTACAAAGTAGTTCGTAAGGTAGGATTGAAGCCCAAACTATCATGGAATGGAAAATTAAGTTACAGGCATAAGTAATGTCCCAAAAACAACCCAAAAAAAAATAAATAAAAACGATTACATTGAAAATAACACACCTTGGCGTAAGACTGGCCAAAACATTCCACATTCACCCGGACCACATCGCCTACTCTAAACATAAATTTCATATGCACACTCGTTTCTGAGGGTTACTGTACGAACTGTACTCTGGGATCTAGCCATACTTCTTACTTCGGGGGATTCCACATAAAGGATTCGTGATACGCTAATTGGTTCATTGTGATACCCATATTTCTAGAATTTGTTATTCATAAGTGTATTTCACTAGTTTACAAATGGGTTTCCAAATCATTTCCCGTTTCACGAACAATTCTTATGTTTGCTCTTTGCTTCTGAAATGATAGATTAAAAACACAATAAGTATACGACATTTCCGCAATGTTGCTCTTCTTATCAAGCAATAAACTTACGATATCAATACGTCTGCCTCGTGCTTTAACGCCCAGATAAACGAATAACCGGAAGGGTCTCCATCCACCTGAACAGGCATATATATATTATATGAACGACAAGGACAAGTTGTTGATTTCCCTTATTAATTAACTAGCCCTACCCGGCTTTGGAAACGTAAGTAGAAGAATTCTATTACTATTGATCAAATCAGTTAATCAGTATGTTTTTAATGAAAAATCGAGTTCGCTTAGTATGCAGATGTTCAACATACGTTTCAAAATTGAACAGAAACTTAGAAAAGCACAAAATGCTACTTTTTACTAAAGTGTCGATGGACCGCAAAGTTCAAATTTTCATAGCGTTGAGCCCTTACGGCAGAACTGATAGATGGTTCCAAAATGCACTGATATGCATGAAAGACTTGTACTAACTTCGTACAATAAACCACGGATCCGCTCTGGCTCTGGCAATTGCGCTGACAAATGCAAATCCACAAAAGGCAATTGCGCTGACAAATGAAAACTCAACTCACCCCACCCGTGTAGTAAATCTTCCACCTTCCGACGGTCTTTTGATGGCGTGCATCATGCGGCGAAGTAACTTTCCTGCGAACCTAAAACACAGAGCAGACTCATTAGGAATTAGGAGATGTTCGTTTAGTTCTGAGTCATAAATTTCATTCCATAATTCCATCCTTCGGAGATAATAATACTAATACTAATGCTAATAATTTATTGACATATTACATAAAATATTAAGTGTGCATCATGATGATAAAGATAAGATCATTATTTTATTTTGATAAAGTGAAGCAAGTCAAAAGGAGATGATTCGTGGTTGATCGTATGCACCAATGCACCGACTTATGTTCTGATAGTACTACCCACTAATCAAAAATTAACTAGTTTTAGTTTCTAAAAGCTAACTTTTCTTAATCATACAACGTTTGTACCAGTGATCGACCCTGAACTAAGCGACCTTCTTCAACCCAAATTTACGCTGGGACGGTTGGGAAATGGTCGATTTATTGGAGCTTAAATATTAAAAGTAAAGAGCGAAAGGAAACACGTCAAACCTTTAATAGTACGCTGAAAAAAGCGACAATACTACAGTAGCGACAATACTGTTGTCGTCTTGCTGTGCGGCTGCCTCGCGGCATTGCCCCAGCTAATTTTATTCGAAGGGCTATAAATCCTTCAATTATCCACGCACTTCGTTGAAATTGATATCTATCTGTACGTCTCGTAATTCTGTACCAGACTGTGGAAAAACCTGCGAAAAGCCCGAGTCGGCGGGCCAAGAACCTTCAAGAAACATCCGACCTTAATCGGTGAGACCATTTTTGGGTGTTCGTTGATCACTGAAGTTCTCTGCGCTCTCTCGTGTACCTGCACTCTCTCCCCGATCTCTCTCTGTCTCGTTTGCTGTCTGTGATTGCTGAGTCCAAAGATCAATCAAACTAGATACAATTATGGGCAAGCTTGAGAGGGCTAAACGAGTAAGAGCTGAGAGTGAAAGTTCGGAATCTTTCACAGTGTCGCCTGTAAGGCCTAAGAGCAACTCGGATTCCTGGTCAAACAGGGAGATGATGAGTCATCATGTTGCACAACTGGATAAATTATGCCGTAGGGGGTGTAAACCCCAGTTGAAAGGCTTAATTAGTCGTCTTGTTGCCTTCTTCCATCTTCAGGAGAAGCATAATGAGGAGGCCGAAGAGGAGGTTGATCTGAAGATCAACAATGTTCGTAACCGAGTAGATACGCTCGAAACCGCCATACAGTCTCAAATTCAAGAGATGAAGAATATGGTGAAAGAGCTGAAGGAAAAGTCTGAGGAGGTGGAGAAGAAAGTACTTCTTCCACAAGGTCAGTCTTTCGAAGAGGGGTACCGTACCCGAAGCTTGGTATTTAGCGGTCTGATTCTGCCTACACCACAACAAATACCAAATTCCCAGTACAGAATCAAATCGCTAAAAACTCAAGTGGAGGAGGTACTTGCTCATATAGGTGTATCATATCCCGTTGTTGATTTGTTTGCTATGGGCAAGCATCTGGTAAAGGTGCGTTTCGGCTCACGCGAGGCTGTGAAGGAGGTTCTTGGGAGAACTGCGAAGCTCAGGTTCTCTCCGTTCCCGAGGGTCCACATTAGACCCTCGTTAACGGAGGAACAACGGGCGACGCGTTCGACCAACCTCCGGAACGCCCAGCATGAGCGGCGGGAGCGCGAGTCTCGCGGGGAGTTTGTGTTCATCAGAAACCTCCCTAACTTTACGGAGTTTTCTGTGGAGCGCAGACGTCCTGGCGGGGCACGGGCTCCTCCTAACCATCCGCACCCAAACCAGACGCGCGTCTAGGTATAAATGAGAGAGTAGTTACGAAGAGTGAAGAAGTCACCAAAGTTCTGTACAGCAACATACTGTCTCTGAAAAAGAAGTTGCCAGAAGTTAAGGTTATTCTGGAAACTCAGTCACCCGATATTTTCTTGCTTACTGAAACATGGCTGCAAGATTTGCATACAGATGCTTGTATTTTATCGAACTTAACTAATTACTCTCTTGTTCGTACCGACCGTGTCAGTACCACTGGTGGCGGCGTTGCAATGTTATATAAGTCACATTTAGTTACGAATGTTATCTCTAAATATGTTGACAATTGGTTTGAAGCTTTAGTAGTTGATTTCTTTCTATCACAGCCACTTAGAGTTTGCGTTGTCTATTTCAAACCGTCCAGTTCTCTTGAAAATGTGATTTCTCTCACTGAGTATTTGGCGCAGTTTACTGTAATTGATTACCCTTGTCTAATTGTTGGTGATTTTAACTTGCCTTGTATAAATTGGTGTGATAATTTGGCAAATGGATCAGCAGCAAAACTGTTTCTGGATTACTGTACGTCTGCTAATCTTAAACAATTTGTTAATTTTCCCACAAGGAAGCAACATTGTCTAGACCTAGTTCTTACGTGTGATGATATAATTCCAACAAAGGTTGTTCCTATGCCTCCTCCACGTAATTGTGACCATAGTTTATTGTCATTTGATCTGAATGTATCCCTTACTCGAAATGTAATTAGACAATCATATGACTTTAAAAGAGCTGATTACGTTTCGATATCCAGAAATTTGGCGGAAATAAATTGGCCAAGTTTGCTTGTCTTTTATCCAAATGCTTCAGACTTATACAAATTTTTCGTATGTTATTTGCATGAACTGATGTTTCTCTACATTCCTCTCAAAAAGGTATCTGTCGGTGGCGTTCGTATTCCTAAACATATTGAAAATTTAGTTCGTCAAAAGGAAAGGCTTTTCCCTTTGATGGATCAAAGTTCCAGTCTAAAGGAAAAATACGAACTGGTTAGTAAACGTTTAAAAAGTGCTTCCGACAAATACTATGGTAATGTGGAAAGGAAGGTGATTGCTTCTGGGCAATTGAAACAGCTCTATAGGTATATCGGTTCGGGTACTTCCCGGTCAGTCAAGTCAAATCATACGGTAATTGATATGGAAAACCGGGTGCATGTAACTGATATAGATAGAGCTGATATTTCCATTCAAATTTCATACAAGATGATGAACTTGCCCATAACATTGATTTTCCTGATTGTACAGTGCCTTTCCCCCATATGGTTATTGATTCATGTTCAATTTTGTCACTTATTGATAAGTGGAAAATCTCTTATTCTCGTACTCCCGACGGTTTACCTATGCATTTTCTTAAGGAAATTGGTCCTGCAATTTCCGCCCCCTTGTCTGTGATTTTTAATAGATCTTTTATGTCTGGTGAAGTGCCCTACTTTTGGAAATGGTCCTGTGTTATCCCCCTTCCGAAAGGTGACCCTAGCAACTGTATCGTTAGTAATTTTAGACCAGTTAGCATAACCAGTTTTCCCTGTAGAATTTTTGAGAAATTATTGGTGAAATGCATTATCGATTTTTCCATTTGTAACAAATTGCTTCCTGAAGAGCAACATGGTTTCCTTGAAAAATCGATCAAGGGAAACTGCTATATTACACAGTCTAAACGATTGGACGCTTGCTTTGGAAAACAGACAGCAAGTTGACATTGTGTATTTTGATTTTGCAAAAGCTTTTGACCGTGTTTCTCACGAGAAATTAATTAGGAAATTGGAGGCTATGAAGTTCCCTGACTATGTCTGCAGATGGGTGAAGAACTGGCTTAACGATAGGAAAATGTTTGTCCGTGTCGGTTCTTCTACCTCTTCGTACTGGAATGTACTAGTGGTGTCCCACAGGGCTCAGTTCTAGGACCTATATTGTTTTGTCTATACACTTCTGATCTTGCTTGTGAGCTTCGCAACTTAGGAATTAGCTTTGTTATGTATGCTGATGATATTAAGATATACAAGGTTATAGAAAATCCATTGGATAGAATCACCATCCAACAAGCCATTAATCTAGTTCATAATTGGTCTTCCAAGTTTCAGTTACCACTGGCACCGCATAAGTGTCAAGCTTTGTATATTGGTGGTTCTAACCCAAAGGTTGACTATCTGTGCAATGATATTGTGATATCAAAAGTAACTGAAGTAAAGGACTTAGGATTCATTATTACCGATAATATCTGTTTCTCAAAACATATAAATTTTGTATGCAATTCCGCAAGGAAAAGAATGTTTGCTTTATTCCGGACACTGAAAACTAGAAAAGCCAACGTTCTTGTTCTTGCGTATACTTTATACGTTAGGTCTATTCTGGAGTCCGGAAGTGTAGTATTCAATCCCTACAAGAAAAGGGATAAAGTGGCTCTAGAAAGAATCCAGCGTATGTTTACGAAGCGTGTGTTTATGAGATCTCATTTAGTTGGATTTATGGATACGCCAAATAGTGAAACTAGAAATGAGCTTCTCAAACTGGATATGTTAGAGAATCGTAGAAAGAAAGCAGATGCCAGAATGCTGAGGAAAATACTAGCTGGTAAATGCGGTTTATCTTTACAACGTATGTTTAAATTTAGATCCTACAATTATTCTTCTCGTAGAGGTAGTTCTAGGATTGTTATTAATAGGGCATCAAGAAATGTTCGGAAACATTCATTTGTCCATAGAACGTCCCTTATGATTGAACAGAATGCTACGAATTTCCTGTGATTTACTTCGAATTTGCTTGCTGAGACATTTTACTACTACTTTATTATGTTTTATTTATTATGTGTATTTTATAACACAAACTGCACGTTACATTGCTTTCTTTGATTGTCTTTGTGCGTAATAAATTATTAATTATTATAATTATTATAGTACACTAGCGTCGAGACCAGGGCATAAAGCTCGTCGGGAAAAACTCAAAACCACCATCCAAATATATGCACTGTTTCCGAAACTTGCATCTCATTACGATACGTTTCTGATTTTCACCATACCTATTATTCTAATCCCGACGGTGGTATGGCTACGAGCTCAATACCACCGTCTAAATTTATGCAGTATGCTAATTCGGATGGTGGTTTCGTCGGGTAGAGCGTCAACGAGTTTATGCCATGGTCGAGACAAATGAAATCGTTTATAGAGAAGCTTATAAATGACACAGCGTACACAAAAAAGACGACTTATACATAAAATGGTGAGTATTTCAGTAGCTGGAAGTGAACCCGTTGCATAAGAAAGGAAAGGAAGGAAGGACCAATATCAGACACAAAAATACATACCTTCTGTTTTTCACCGGAGGTCGAGCCACGATTCGGAGATACTTGTCGACATCGCTGTCGCTGAAATGAAAAACGCTTTTAGTTACGGTTACGGTGCTTATTTCGTCCAAATAAATTATGTACGCGGACGCGGTACGCGCAATTACATCACTACACTGTTTATCATCACTGATATTCTGATGAGTTTAAGCATTACATCTTATGTTTCACACAAAACATTGCTATTCATTAACAGTCTGATTAGGGCGCGTTCGGGATTGATTTTCCGAAAGGAAACTCGGCCAAATCCTCGTTCGGGATGGACTTTTTGGAAACGTTCCAATGCTTGGAGAAAACAAAAAATACAGTATGAATTAGCATGGAAAATTTGAAAAATATGCGCGGGAAACGTTTTTGGCAAGCTAATTCATACTATTTCATAAAAAGTCCATCCCGAACGAGGATTTGGTCGAGTTTCCTTTCGGAAAATCAATCCCGAACGCGCCCTTACAGCGCGAGCGCGTGGTCTTAGTTTTAGTTTGTATTTGTACCGTACTCGTACTTTTATCGATACTTCTTTAACCTCGTCGACAACTAAAACAAAATCAAGAAAAAAAGCCTAACCTTCCGGGGGTTTATTTTAAGCCGATCGTATTTATTCATATTTTCGTCTGTTTCTTGGACGGGAGCATCTTGATCACTTGGAGCAGCACTGACTGAACCCCTCGTGATCGGCTCACGTTCGGCTGAAAGAGTACTGTACTATTTGAAGGAAACAAACAAACCCGGATGGTCCAATGACTAGCGCGTTCGCCTCAAACGCGCGATGTTCGAGTTCGGATCTGTCCAGTAACAACAATGAAGCCCCGCTTCTATGTATTGCTAAGCAAACAATGTCTCTTATTGCTAGTGTTAATAAGGCAGTTTAGACTAAAGCCTTAGAAACATCCAGCCGTCATATCTCTCAAATAAAATCAGGTCAGATAATTCACAAAACAATCACCTTCTTCATTGACTCCCTGCTCGACCGACACCGCCTCTGGTTCTACGGACTCCGCCTCCCCAGTCCATTGAGCTACCGCTTCCGCCTCCTGTGATACCGCCTCTCCAGTTTGCCCCAATTCCGCATCCGCTACATGAGTCGGTACCTCCGCCTCGGCCGCGGCCGCCTCAATACGTGATGGTTCCTGAATAAATTGGTGCGTAAAATGGCGCACAGCACGGATCACCTATGGATTGGCTTTAACACTGACCACTTCACGAAGCTATTCCAAATGTATATAGTTGGGTGAAACACGACGTTGTCACATCCACGTAACAAACTGTTTTCTATCACATCACAAGGCTAAACAGGACACTCCAGTTACGCACGAAAATCATAATCATACCCTGGTTGATTCCGTTTCCGACCGTTGCCGTTGAGCTTCCAACGCCTCCTCCGGACGTGGCGTTTCAGCTTCCTGAACCTCCGCCTCCCCGAGAGCTACGGAGACTACTGAAAAAAGGGGTTTCCGGTCCTCCGCTACTTGCGAATCAGATTTGACAAAGTCCATCGCCTCACTTTGTTCAGTGTATTCTTCTTCCTCGACGGCTTCCGTTTTTATCGAATGTAGTGGAACTGGAAGCGAGCCAACATCATCCTCGTCCCTAGACAAACACTTTTCAGCATTACGCATTATCTCTGTTATTCAAATTCTAATCCACCAACCAGTGTTAAGGGTTTTGGTACCTAATTTGTATTTGCAAATCACAAACAGTAATTATAATTCGAGGACACCTTCCAATGGTGGAATTAATGAAAATAAGTACCGAACGTCGATCTCATCTCTGAAACCGTACATGGAAATACCGTACACACATGGAAATCGAAATTCGACAATTAATTTGCATACCTGTTAGAGTGGTTCGAACCAGGACCGGTATGCCCAATGACATCTTGCGCAGCCGTCACAGGCGTTGCACCGGAAGTTGAAAGTCTGGAACTGAAATGACAAAATAAAATAAGAAAAACAAAAGCGCACAATGCTCCAATCGCATATGGAAATATAGTACGTCTGTTATTACTCTATTAATGTGTTATTCATTTCCGCATGTTGTTTCTCTACTAAGTCGCTAGCCTCCAGTAATTAAATTTATAAAATGTGAATTAATAATAGGTGAAGAAATAAGCGACGGCTGTGAGTGATTAGTGATTCACTTTTGAATTCGTGGCTATCCAGACCACAAGAAGGGGTTTGACGGGTCTTCATTACATAACTGGTGGCTGGCGCCACCATACAATAGTAAGATATATCAAATCGGCAAACTATAACTAAACCCGATCGGGTACTCAGGAGTTAGACCTTAGACCTAGGCAGTTCTAAGCTTTCAGTTATTGAGCAATTAAACAGAAGAAAAGAATAAAACGGCGAAATGTGGGTAGTGAACAAATCGCTCAGCTCAGTCAGCAATAAATGTCCACGTTCATCAGTCGCACACAAACCAGATACGTATACAATTCACGCAATCACCAATTTTATAACGATGTTTCACAAGCGATGATACGGCAGAAATAACGCGTCTGCGAGATGTGCGACTGAGAGGTGCAAGTTTCCGTTGGGCACTTCTTCTTCTTCCGAAAGTATATTCCTAACTTAATTCGAACCTGGCCGTTGGTTCCATCTTGATGACGTTAGGACGAACGGAGGGGTGACAAATGGGGTCATTACTAGGACGAGATACATCTAAAGCTAAAGAAGGTTCACGGTATACGAGAACACAATTAAATAAAGACACCTTGAGTTCGAGACCTCCGCTTACAGACTTACTTACACTACAACCGAACGAAACTGCGCAAAACAAAAGCGCTCTGCTGTTTAGCTGTTTTCAGCATACCAACCTACTAATTCAGCCTAAATAATGAAATCCAACTTCGCAACTTCCCATGATAAAGTCCTCACGGCAAATTCCAAAAATCAAAATACACATGCTTCAAAATTAAAGAAAATCAAGAGCCCACCGGGACGTGAAGGGTCCGGATGCTGAAAGGTTCCGTTCGGCGGTGCCGGGGTAGGTGTAGGAGTAGGTATTAGGGCGGCGGTCGTCAAAGCAAGTCCACCCATTGAAGAGTACGGCATCGGAGGAGGATACATGTCATAACCACCACCAAAGTTCATTAGTCGCATCCTCTTAAGCAAACGAATCTATGAATGCGGACACCATAGCTACGTAAGCCGGTGAGCGTGTACGTGAACTAACGATCAGCTGACACGCTGACAACCAGTAATCTAGAGAACCATCCATCTCCGAGATCATCAGACATTTTTAATAGGAATTGGTCAAGAAAGTTAAGAAAAGTAGAAAAGGAAACTTTCTGCCCAAAACAAAATGATTACAAAGCGCACATGCTAATTTTTATTGGGAGAGCAACAAAACAAACAACTTACCAGAGCCATGAGCTCATTGTGTAGCATTACATCGTGCACACTGGACAGTGAGCCATATCCTGAAACATATCGATAGAAGGTATTTGTCATAGAGCAAATAGCTTTGATTTTCGATTTACTAAATCATATGAAAGGCAGATATATAAAGTGAACACGCCAACAGTCAGACTCAGACTGACACACTGCTGATAGGGACTAACAGTGCGCAAAGATTGAAACAAAAAATCGCAAATAGAGCGAAACCGAAACGCACCATAAGGAGCGGGAAATCCTGTGAAGTACTGTGGTGGCGGTGCATGCGGCGGAGGAATTCCGGGAGGCTGAAATTTAAACAAGGGATATATGAAAGGAGGAAATAAAGTCAAAAGGACAATCACAGAAACGATTTGCGAACAGAATAGTAGTAGAAGAAGAACTCAAACCAGCATATTCGTTCACTCCATCAACAACCTACCGTATCTAACAATGCTTAAACAAAATTTACTTGTGCGCCGGGACGAGGTGTCCACAAGTTCTCTGCTCTAACTAGGCGTGGGTGTGGGGTGGCGCCCCTTGACGGGTACGGAGGGATATTCCGTGCGTGAGCTTGGGACGAAGGCGGGGGGAATCTCCCTGCATTACTCATAGGCGGAGCTGGAGGGAGGTTCCCTGTAAAATTCGTCGCCGAAGGAGCATTTTGTGAAGAACTTTGGTAGACACTGCGTCTACCATCCATCCTGAAAATACTGAGCATGAGTAAAAAGCACAAAGAGTGTAAAAACACATCTTACAATTATAGATAGTTGTTTTATTACAGTAGACGACGCTCCACTATACATACACATATTTGGCTCATATACATTACTAGCAAAAATCGACAATATAGGAGATGCCATGCTCACTTGCCACAGCATGGAAAAGAAAAAGGTAAAAACTTTATATTGTGAAAATTCTGTCGAAACTCGAGGTCAGCGAAATAAATAAATAATATTGATTTTCTTCCGTCGGCATATCTGACAAAATGCCCCCTTATTGATTTAACTCTGTCACCATATTCGACAAAACCTGTAATGTACGGTGGTTTTGTGCGCATAATTTAGAATTTGGATTCATTCCGGGAACGAAACTTTTTGTCTTGCTATATCGCGATGCTTCTTTTGTTTCGCATGTTTGCTTATGTTGTTTTCTGTTTTGTCGCGCCAAGTAACTTGTCTCGTATTCGTTATTTACTTTGACACACGGGGATATACAGAGTCAGTTCGGGCAGATCGAAGTATGCCTCCGCTTACCACATGTTTCAAACTTGCGTCGTGGCTCACTGGCAAGGTTCTCGTCTCTCACACATACGACCCGGGTTCGAATCCCGCCCAGTGCTACCATCTTGCAAACATGCCACGGCGTCGGGAATAAAGTTAAGGCGCTCCCCTTGCCTAGCCTTAGGACGGTCCTTTCGCTCTGTATTATCTTCTGTGCCGTCTTCTACCGTTTACTTCACTCTATGGAACACATCGGCTAAGAGACACCGCCTTGGATTGGAGCTAAAAATGAAGATCCCCGACTTCGAGAGCAAACGGGACCCTGGATTCTACATGTTTAAGTCTATGTGTGTTGATTGTATGTCTGAATAAAGTGGTATTCACATAACCTTGACGTCGTTAAATCTCCGTGCTTTTCCGTCATATTCATGCAGCCTTTCCTGAAGTCGCAGCCCAAAGCATTAACGCAAACGAGCGCCGTCCAAAGCACCCTTGACCATAAAACCGCGGCGACTTTTATAGGGAATATGTAGGCACTCAAAATGCGCAAAACAACTGCGAAGCTGGAGTTTCCACACCAGACATGAATTTAAGTAGGCGACTGAATATGTAAATTCGAATATTCTGATTTGCATGTAAATATATCGCTGTTCCATGCTATATGCCGATGTATGCACACATATGCTAAATTTTTGCTCCATCAGAACTGCCGTGTAAGCCAGGGTGTCAGTAAAAGCGGTTAATATGGAAAAGGTGAAATTTGAAAATCATTTCCTTTTTAATGGGAAACTTTTAACAATTTTTGTTGTTGTTTCCTTAATGAGGAACACACATTATATTAATACAGCTTAACTTCAAAAAGGGCATACATATTCCCTTTATCAAGCATATTATCAATGTAGACAAGAGGCTGGCTTCATTTCTGCTTTGTTAGATTCGTCTATCCTTCGATGTGTTTTACCACAGACCACATATTCATCAATTATGATTATATGTGGCGTAGCCCACCACTACGGCCTCCCTTTCTGCTACGAATTTTATATAATGGAGCCTGTGCATGTAACTGTAGAAAAATCTTAAAGCGAAATGCTAGCCTCTTTGGAAAATTTGCATATGATAAGCAAATCCTATGTATCCTATGCTAATTTTGTACGATTGCCGTGGACGATCGTACACAATTAGCATAGGATACATAGGATTTGCTCAGCATATGCAAATTTTCCAAAGGGGCTAGCATTTCGCTTTAAACTAAGTCTTTTCGGCTAAGCTGAGAGCTTATTCGGGAAGTTTTCTTTAGGTTCCTTCAAACTGCTTTTTTTTGGGTTGCTTGTAAAATGTGTTAGCCAACAATTATGCTTTTAGATTATTTCTCGTCACGACTCACAACCGATGTGTCGTGCGCTGTGTAATCGTCGAAAGCTTAACAGGTAATTTAAGCTTTTGTCATTTTGATCTATTTTATTGGCTTGACTAGGCTGGGAAACTGAAGGGTTAAGTGCACCACTTGGGTAAACTGAACCCGTAAGCAAACCCCATAAGTGTTGAGTGGAAGTGTTACGTAACACCTAGAAAAACTCAACGGTTAAGCTGAACAGTGCATTTTTTCTCCGCAGCGTGCATTTTTTTTTTCAAGTTTTTTTTGGACTTTGCAGTAAACTTCGTGTTTTCTCAGTGATTTACTATATATTTTACTAGTTAAGCATTGCTGTGTTGCCTTTGTGGTGTAACTCTCTTTATCTATTCATGTTATTATTGAAATATGGTCTGTATTGTTCATGTTATTCGAATTACAACTGTTTCGTTCTGTGTTCTATTCTGCTTTTGATTTATTTTATAGAACGCGCTGCATCAAGTACGTGAGACGAGGAGGATCACTGTCCTGAATCGGCATGGAGTGTTGCCTCTCGATACGAACATCGCCGAATGTAGCCTTTTCCACTGTGGTATGTTTTACTTACACATCATTGTCTCAATCCTCAAATGAGCAGTGAATTTCGTTAATTTCATCTTATCTAGATATGTACGCGTTCTTATTCTCTTTTTTTAGATGTTATGCTTCTTGTGCCTTCTGCGTCCCCTCTTCCCCTGGCGTGTTCGGCAACTGTACATCAACTGCGAAGATCTTGAAAAGGTCTGACTGGAATCTGACGGATGTTCTGCAGTGGCGCTGCGCTGATGCAGGAGTGTGAATGGAGATGGAGATTAGAAAGATTGTCTTTTGCTTTCAATATATTTGTTGGTTTTGTAGACAGCGCATTTTGTCTTGTCCTTCTTTTCGAAGCGTGACGCCTGGCCTGTGTATGCCTTTACTTTGTTAGATCGTTATTGTATGAGATGTACCGAATATAGTTTTCCTCTAAAATTGTTTATTGTTGCAACTTCTGCCTACTTATCGTAACTTCTGACTACTTATCGTATGGCAGCCGTTAGGTTCTATCCAGAAATGCCAGCTTTTTCATTGATAGTTAACGATTATTTAAAATACATACCTGAACGACTATTTCTAACATCTGTATTTTGTATCTATCTTGTGTAATTTTATACTTAAAGCGAGCTAACATCTGTATTTTGTATCTATCTTGTGTAATTTTATACTTAAAGCGAGCTTTTCCTCTTTATACACGATTTTATGTTTTATATTTTGCTATGTTTGATTTTTTGTTTGTTGACACTTTATAGAATAGTTTATTTAACGTACATGCACCTGCCGTAAAGCCTTATAATATATTACAATATTATATTGATGCACACACTCTATGTGTTAATAAATATTTATATACACTTATTCTTTATGTTCATCTTGTATTTCGTTTTGGCTGGTTTTCGTTGCTTTTATTATAATAAAATTATTTAAGGCAAATTTCTCGTTATTTTTAGTGTGCTCTAATTTTTGGATAGGTTACCGTATTCTAGTAGTTGCGACACTACTTGGTGCTACCCACCCGCAGAAATTTTCCCGAAGGTGCGCTCTAAAACACAAACGCGGTACCGTAGTCGGGGCACTTAAGGGTTAAACTTACCACTTCAGCTGAAGGGTTAAGTTTAACAATAAACGAACCCTTCGGCGGAAGTGGTAAGATTAACCCCTCAGTAACCCTATCAGAGGAATTCAGGGTTATAACTTGTCGTATTTTACCAATGTTGTCTATTGCGTACATTGTACATCCTGCAACTCCTTACGAAAGACATGTGCGCCAGTCTCGCGCTTTTTGGCTCCGCCCCGTTTCTATGGTTACGCATAGGATAGGCGAGTCAAGTAGTGTTTCCGATTACTCTTCTTCTAAAACGAGCAATTATAGTTGTGTAATTATTGTAATTTCCTTTACTAGAAATCGTACTTGCATTGCATCTTTTTTGCTAGTTAAGGCTTTTTTCCGATTTCATCGGCGCGTCCATTCAACATTCACTTTACCTACGGTTACTTTCTTGAAATGTTTATACTTTAATTATCATGGCATTATGGAAAGGTTCGCCTTTATAATTTGCACTTATTACTGCAACTCGCTACTAGGCGAGACGAATATTTTTTTTATACTGCATTATGTCATTAACCTACTGCATCCATTTCAGGATGGATGGCGAGCCTCCTCCGTTTGTCGAAACATCTTCAAACGAGGAAAATCGATATTCTTACGTTCTAGGTGGGTACAGAACGTATAATAATTTGGCTTGCAGATTCCATCGGCCGATCGGCCACCGTTTCGCTAGTTTTTAAGTTTTCGTGTCTGTGCGTTCTTTCACGTCCTATGGGTTTGGGCTGTTAAGAATATTAAGAAATTTTGTTGTCATTATGTTATTATGTGTCCTGCACGTTTGAGTTTTCCATTGACACTCTCGGTAGGCGGAAATACGGTGATTTTCTTCTCGTAAAATTACTTGATTCAGATGAGGACGATGATGTAATTGATATTCCGTTGCCCGCTCAATTGCCTTCTCCACAACCACTGTCGAGACTTCCGCCTTGTAAGTTATTTCCTAGTCTTATTTATTTTGTAACAAACTGTAGTTTGTATTTTATAAAAAGAACATACTCCGTGAGGGAGAGAACGAGCGTTCGTAATGTCGAAATACAAAGAGCGGTTTGAGTTCGGATCCTCTAACAGTGAAAAGATGCTAAAATTAGCTTAAACTAAGAGATTAGTTTAAAAATATGATCAGTCTGTGGATCTAATTGTAGTGAAGATATAAGATTCAAGATGGATTTGTTTGTGCTTCAAAATGGTATTGTGTATGTGTCAATTCGTAACGTTGAAATAGACGTGCAAGACATGTAATTGAACTTTCGGGAGCGGGAATAATGGTAGTTTACGTTTACATTCCAGCGTCCAATGGTTTTCGACCCGGTCACGATTCCTCGGAACCGTTCTCCCAAACGGAACACGCCAGAGACACTGTTTCCATAACCGAATACGCTTCAACTATTTCTGAGCCGACGACACAACTGAAAGGTGCGTTTCCTTCTATTGATCTTTTTTAAATTTATTATTTCCTTTATGTTTATGTCTGACCCCTTTATTTTGTGTGATTAGCGTGTTTTTATAGTTCGTTCAGAGGAGAGTCGGCTGATAAAGTGAGTAATAATTTTTATGTAGTGAAAAAGTGTTTAAAGTGGGAGTTTTTGTTTCTTTTTTTTTTACAAACGGCAAAAAGTGAACAATTCATTACAGTAGAGGCGTGGCGGCACTCATTCTGAGCTAATTTTATTTTAGAAGAGGTTCTCAGATCGCCGACTGCTCAGGTGAAAAGGGCTGTTGAAATCAAGGCGGATAGGAAGACTGATCAACAAATTGACCCTTTGTCGGCAATTACAGAAGAACCAACGCTAGAGTCTTTGTTACGGGAGAAAAGTAGGTTTAGCTATTAATTATTCTTTTCTTGAGACTGAATCGCTGCCTTATTTAATGTCTTAGAGTCAAAAGGGCACCACATAAGTGTGGGCGTTTCCTGTTTTTCGTAAACGACCAGAAACTTGTGGGGTTTGCAAGTATGCTGAAAATTTACCGTATCTTGGAACTACACGAGAATATTTTTTTAATTTTTTTCATATTATATATGCAAGTTTCGTGCAGAAATATGGTAGTATTGACAGAATCACATCGAATTTTTGGGATACTTGGAAACCCCATTAGGGATGCGGTTATCGTTGTTTTTTGAAAATTTCTTCTGCTTGAGAAAACCCGGGGCGGGGGTGCCTCATGCTTTTGTGCAGCACTTTATTATGCCTAGCGGGGTAACCAGAAATTTAATTCAGCCGACACGAGTCTAGTCACGTCCAATAGCAATACACTGCCACTCGGTGCGGATGCGGATACGGAGTTTGCCGATTGCAGTGTGCAAGAAGCTGTCCAGTATGTTTTCTTTCGTTTTCTGGAGGATTTGCACTGTTACTTGGTTGTATTATGATACGCGTTTATTCACGGCCTGTGCTATGTAATACTGGTATCTAGCATAGAAGCATAGATGAAAATAGTTGATAGATATTAAGATATTAAGAACGCAAGCATAGAACGGCCAACGGCTAAAAACCGTATACCACTCAACAAGGATGAAGTGAAGTCCTTTACTTTACGAGTTTCTTGATTAGTGAGCATTTTGTTCCAGATCTGCATCCGAGGAAGATATTAGTACATTGGAGGAGAGGAGTGGTGAACGACTGGGAGCTGGCGTTGACGATCTTCAAGGTAAGGTTGTTTTAGCCTTTATTAGGGACTTTACCATTTTCTGATTCTGCCTGATAGTTGTGGACCAGCGGTTTCACCGTCCCCCATTGTATCATTTTAATCATCTTTGACTAGTGTGATGGATTTTGTTGATCGTAGTATTTGTCACGTTGTCTGTGTGTTATAAGTACTTTTGGGTGCTGCTAACTCAATTCGAATTCGGATGTTTTAGGTGTTGTGCAAAGTCAATCTCCTGAGACGGACGGCGTTATGGTGCCCGAGTCTAATAATGTTGAAGAAATAGTCCCTATCTCTTCTGAATCCGACGATGTTCATTTGATGACCAATGAACCCTCGCAATCACAAGATCCAGTAAAATTGAATGAACAGGTAATTAGACATAAACTTTAATTTTTTGGAATTTGTCTATAAAAGTATTTATTGCTAGCTATTGTTAATTTTGTATTACCATTTTTCTTGTCTTATATAGTTCATTCGTACCAAAGAAAACCGGTTTACTACTCGTCCTTCATGGTTTCGTTTTTTTTACCTATCATTGAGTATCTAATGTGTGTAAATAGTTTTCCCCATTATTTCCAGGAATTACAAAATAAATCGCTAGAATGCTCGGATATCTCTTTGAACAAAGCAGAAGAAGATAGCGATAGTTTCTTGGATTTTGATGATTTCGCCTCTGCTCCGCCTCCAACGTCAAACGGTAACGCTGTTAATTCTGGTTCGAAAGTTTCTTTTCTCGGAATTGACTTTCTATTATGAGAATCGCTGGGAAAAATACACAAGTTGCCCGTCGGGGAATTGAATAGTGAATGTGGCCTCAATGTGTTTCACTTTGTATGTAAGTAGTTCCGTTCGCTCAGTTCTAATTGGTTCAGCATTAGCTTACCTTACGAGACTTGCCTTACGACTTAAGATTTTATTTTCAATGTTCATTCAATGATTTCAGGCGGTAGTCAATTTGCTGCGTTTGACTCGGCTACAACAAATAATGGAGTTGTTGAGGACGACTGGGCCGCATTCCAGGGTGGATCTGCTGCGGTTTGTATTATCTTTTAGTATCTGTAACTTAGGAACATATGCTGATTATTGAGTTTTGAGTTTTGAGTAACTTCCAAATTCATTTATGAACATGAACTAACATATGAAATGCTTTCTTTTAACTGAAAATAGCCTCTATACTACCGTATCATTTTTGTTCGAAAAATACCGCATGAAATTTGTTACTTACAGAAAGAGACGTCTTCCGTATTAGTTTAATCGTAGAATGCTTTATTTATGAACTTGACTTATTTACCTTTGCTGTGAACTGTGAATGTTGATAGAGAACTATAATTGGTTGTTTAACGTTAAAGTGACCAAATTTTTTTAAATTTAATTTTAATTTTAGCCAACTCAACAAACTTCTGACGATGATTGGGGCGCGTTTGATGGAGCTAGTCCTGCGCCAGTCAAACAGATACAATCGTCACAGGTTGGTGTCTTAATATATGTGTTCTATTGTTTTATTTGGTTTCTATTCTTTGTTATTAACTGTGTTGTTGTGAGTTGTGAGTTATTATGATTAATTTCAACGCGTCTGTGTAATTATGATTGCGTTTCGCATTTCTGTACATATTTCGATTAGAAATTTATTGCATTATGAGGAGGAGAGGATCTAGTTTCACCGAAAGTGCTAATTTAAGAATTTAATTAGTCTAAGCTCCAAGCAGAAGCAGTACATGAGAGAAAGAGATTTCACATTTTGTGGTCCCATATTGTCGTTGGTTGTTCTGGATCTCGATATTTGCGACTGCCAAAATTCAGTCTCAGAGATATGATTCAGTGTATAACTTGTTTGCGAGTTATAGTTTGCCAGTTTCCGTGTATTAAGTATAAGTATTAGACAATCAGGCGAAAACTCTGCTAGCGTAGTACTAGTACGGTACTATTACTAAGACTAAGCTTATTGTTAGTACGTGGACCGTATTCGGATTCGGCAAGAAGTATGAAGTATCTGTATCTGCCGTTTTTTTTTTGCTTTAAAAAAAGTAATATTGTACTTTCTCCAGAGTGCTGCGCGAGCAAGTATAAACGACGATGACTGGGAAGAGGCTGATTTTGCAAGCGCCCCGCCACCTGTGACTTCTTTACCGGCAGAGACCCACGTAAGTCTTATTATGAATTCTGTAGTTTGTAGTTGGTCATCTTTTTTTGTTGTGCTGGTGGTATTCTCTCATATTTAGTGTTCTTATGCCAGCGAATGTTTGTTTACTCTGATCTGGGTATTCACTGTGCCTTTAGTCTTCCTCCATAGGTCTTTTTTCTGATATTGGTATTGTTATTTCATTCGTTGACTTTCCATTCCAATTTTTCGTATTTCATCTTGTAGTTTAGATCTTGCCGGTGCTTGAGGATATTACCGCAAATGACTCGTTCTTTGAATTTGGGGACTGTGAAGAGGAGGTAGGTAGTGAATTTTATTTTATTTTATAATTTCTACTCATGATTACTTTCTTTCTTTCGTACTACTTGTTCTTACAGCGAAATACCGTCCGGCTTTCTTTCTTTCGTACTACTTGTTCTTACAGCGAAATACCGTCCGGTTTTTGAAACGCATTGCGTACACCTGCTTTCTTATGCAGCATATGATGAGCAAACATTAGAATAAAAACTAGACTTCATTTAGACCCCACGTTGCATAAATGCATAGGAATGCAAGTACTTGAGATGCGTTTCATTCAAAACCGGCCGGTGTTTCTCTTTAATTTGCATATGTTAGGATGATTTTCGTGAACATTAAGTTGTGTTTTGCGAATGTACAATGCACTTTTGAGCCTAGGTTCATATCTTATATTTCTAGGGTGGAGTTGATTATAAACAAGAACCTGAAGAGGACGATTTGCATGTGTTCCCCGTAGTTGAACTCTTTGATAAGGAGAACATTGAGTCGTTTGTCAGTGATACTGCTCGAAGGTACGTATTTCGATGTTTATGTGATGTCCGACAAAATGATATTGTAACAAATATTGGTAGCTGTAGGGCTGTAGCCATGTTGTCTTAAATCGAGGGAGTTGTCTACTCCTACCCTAGTTTTTGTCCAGGTCCCGTATCCGTAGTCCAATTAAAATGAAAATGTATTTTTTTATAATGAAATTCTTTTTTTAAAGATCGAAGGCAAACTTTTTTTGCAGCTGTACAAGTTTATGGTTTTCACTGCGAACAATCGAGGATGCAATTTCTCTTCGCTACAAATTTGGAGATTCGAAAATTCAAAAGGGATACCTGAAAGAACTCAAAGTTGACCCGGTTAGTTATTCAGTTTGTAGTTTGTGTTTGTATACTGTGAATTCAGTTTACTGTACTTTGGTCAGTATGTATAGGTTTGGTCATTGAATGCCTGCCCGGGTTTTGTAAAATGGTGCTGAAAATAGCCTGTGAACTGCATTCGGATTTACTCTGACCATCTTCGTAGGCACAGGAAAGGGAAAACCCCGATTTCGCCCCGATCATTTGTCAAAAAACCCCGATTTCCCCCGATTCTTTCAAAAAACCCCACAAAAAGCCCGATCACGTCCCGATTTCGCCCCGATCCCGATCACAAATAATCGGGGCATAATTGGGAACAAGGCCGGATTTCGCCCCGATTCTTTCAAAAAACCCCGATTTCGTCCCGATCATTTGTCGAAAAACCCCGATTTCGCCCCGATTATTTCACAAAACCCCGATTTCGCCCCGATCATTTGTCGAAAAACCCCGATTTCGCCCCGGTCACGGCCCGATTTTTTGAGGGACTTGATCGGGGCGAAATCGGGGTTTTTAGTTTCCCATGTTATTACAAATTGAATTAAAAATGCAGCAGTACATCGGTAACCCTTGATAAAACAGCCATATACGAATCTGAACAGAGCACCCTTCTTCACGCACAGGACTTTCGTCCTACCCAAGGCGCCTCCTAGTTTTCAGCATATTGAAATTCTGTGTTTTAGAAATTGGTTGGTCGAGGAGTGCTGCCGCCTTTGAGAGCGGATTCCGTATTGAAACCTACTCCATTAGGCGAGGATAATACACGGTGGGTCATTTAAGATGATTATTTATTTTTGTTTTATTATTGTCTTTGTTCGGACATTGTGTTTTTATCCATGTATAAGCTGTTCTTCTCTACTTCTCTTGAACATGGTTTCTTGTGCCTTGACTTTAGCATCAGCGTAGAACTGTAAAACATAATACTGCAGCTTGGTTGAAGGTTTTACTTATGTTACATATGGAATTTGCAGCTTAGCTTACGTAAAATAGCAATCATAATTTCTGTCTGTGCTAAATGTGGTGCTTGGTGCCTAGAAATATCCCATGAAATTTCATAATTATAATAATGATGATAATAATCGAATGTGAGTTAACTGCGCTTGGAATGAAACCGCTTTTTGCCTTGTTAAATCATTATATGTTAATTGTTACTTTGTTAAATCATATTTCATGTTAACCAATGGGAGCGTACTAAATGTATTTGTATCTTTGAATACTGTACGCTGCACCTGCAGCTTTACTGTGGAAATAGCCCTCATTCTTGTTTTGTTTTATTCTATTCCTTTCTTCTGGATTTGCGACCAGTTCCTGTTACGCGTGCGCGTGCTGTATATGTATATAGTATATGTCCTTTTCCGCTTCCATAGCACAATCTCTCGCTGTCTCCTGCCTCTCTATAACACTCTCTCGTTCTCTCCTCCTCTCTAAACTCTCCATTTAGCCCTTTTCATCATCCTTGAATTCCTTTTGTAATGTTCACTCGCCACATTCGGTTCTCTATTTTCATCTATCGCTCGTTCTGTTTTCTTCTTAGTCTCCTCTTTTTCGCACGGCCTCTCCACTATAGTTGCCACCTATTGCGCTCCGGACAAGCGTATCAATTTTGGCAATGATAATATTAAAGGGGCTTGCGGCATATTATGTTTATGAAATGTTTAAGTTTAATTAAGACTAATTTGAAATTTGATTGATTTTAAAGAAATATACCATTTTGAGGGCATATATAGACTGGGGAGGTTTGACTTTGGATGTAGTGAATAAGTGAATTCTTGGATATATATTTGTATATAAATTTATAATGAAACATTGAAACTAACATATTAACAGACACAGCTCATGGAGCAAAATTGTCAAGGTCTTTAACAGGTCCTTTACTCAAGTCCTTTACTCAATTACGCCTTAAAATAAGACGAACGTACGTTCTGACTGACCCACTGTTTGTTTATTATGTATGGTTAGTAAAGGAATTACTAATTAATGAATATGTTTAGTCGCGGCGGTCGTCCTGTAACAGTATCGTCCACATCGTCTGGCATGGCCAAGTTTTCCAGCGGAAAAGTATCGAAATCTTCAGAACACATTGGCTCAACTTCACCCTCGTCAAGCCAGGAGAATAAGGTCGGAATTGGATTTTGGTTTTGATTGCAAGTTGATTTACATTAGTTTGTGGATTATCTCGATGGTATTGAAATTTTTGCCCACCATAGCATCTAGCTAGAGTTTAGAGGCCGGTATTCACCAACACTCAGGGAGCCCTCCCCTGGCGTCCCCAAAGAAGCTAAAGAATGCGTAGAGAGCGTGAGGGGCGGAAGAGATTCAGAGTCAGAGCGCTCATGAGCCTAGGGAGGGCTCCTTTGTGTTGGTGAATACGGCCTCTGCTGTATTTTGTAGTATTGTTCCGCAATTCGTATTCTCCGATTTTCGATGCTTTTATCCCTTTCCTAGTGCATGATGTGGTAGCTTCTATGCATTAGTGTCGTTGTGCCCTTTTTGCTCCCTAGTCCCTAGCAAAGTGCTTGTTGGCTTGTTAGCTTGTTTACTTCTGAAATTTCTCATGCTGGAGTCTCATGTCTGTATGACATGTACCAATTCCAATACCGAAGTCCTTCAGAAACCGTGGCTTCGTCGCTCGTTCCGTTTTTGGAAATCAAATTCAAATGATAAAACTAGTGGTTCGAGGACAGTTCAGACGAGAAGTAGATCGATGGTAGGGTTGATTGGGAATGGGAATGGGTGGGAAATAATTGTGTAATGTTTAATTAATGTAACTAACCTAAGGTCCATTAGTTTTCGGTTCTTTAGCTGATGTCGTCACTTGTTTGTGTTTCTTGGTTTGGTGTACGTCGCTGTCGCGGTTTGTGTTTGGGTGTGTTCCAAAGTCTGGCACTGGAAACTGAGACTTGAGAATGAACCAAAGAGCCTGTCTTGTTACGCGTAACGTTGTCCCATGTTATGTGTGTTCTTGGTCCTTCGTCCTTTCGTGTGTGGGTTTTCGTTTTCGAAAACCGCGTTCTCGTTCACTCTTCTCTTTCCTTAGGTGTGTGGGCGTGGGCTTAGTAGGCTAAAAGTCCGGTAATTTTAGTGGCAATTAGCACCGCACCCGGTCCGGTTTATCCCCTTTAAAGGGATCAGCTCACCTTAAATTGTGTCTGTTTTTTTTGTTTCTTTATTTTCTATAAGGGATAATAAAAATTTGGAATAGAAAAAGTAGTGTTCAATTTCAATACTCACGAAGATATTGGGTGATAAAGTGGTGGATTGATCGGGCCGAAATGCAAAAAGGGCAATTATCCTATACAAACAAGGCAGGACAATTGCTCTTTTTGCATTTCGGCCCGATCAATCCACCACTTTATCACCCAATATCTTCGTGATAATTGAAATTCAACACTACTTTTTCTATTCCAAATTTTTACTATCCCTTATAGAAAATAAAGAAACAAAAAAAAACAGACACAATTTAAGGTGAGCTGATCCCTTTAATGTTGTGTTGTCATTTGTAGCCTGCGAACCTGTGCAATGTTGCTTTTTGGAGATTGGTTGGGTTGGAATGATTGTAGTTTGCTTTTTGTGTTTGTTAATTTATGCATCGTCCATCGTTATGACCCGCACCTGGTTCTCGCGAAATCGTGTTTGGTCCTTATACCTACTTTGGACTACAAGGATTCTAACAGCGAAGCTCTTCTTATTTCTCTTAGTGTACTGAATAATTGACTCTTAGGCATGGAACCCGTCTTGCTAATATATCAATATATATATATATATATATATATATATATATATAATATATATATATATATATATATATATATATATATATATATATATATATTAAATGTATGCTGTTTTCCTACTGTAAATATAGTTTCTTTGATATTAATTGTTTTCAGTCTCCCCCACAATCGTCGGCTTCTACTTCCTCCAAGTCACGTCCACCGCAAATTGATTCATTATCAGTACCACCGGCCGAGTTTGACTGGAATGATTCGGGGCTGGTGAATCCGCTCAAGGGACAAGGTATATAGTTGGGGTTTTGTTTATTGACGTAATAGTCTTAGCCAGCCCCGAGATTTACGTATTAATTATTCTGGGGATGATAAGTTTGCATGTTTGCAGTATCACCTTGTTCGCAAGATCTTCCATGTGCATCGTGAATAACCAAGAAAATATGATGTAAATGTCCAGTTTAGATTTAGTGCCCTTCTTTATTTATATATATATATATATATATATATATATATATATATATATATATATATATATATATATATATATACTTTATTGCGTTTAAAAAGGCAACAACAAAGCGGATCGAGAAAAAAAACAAAGAAAAGGAGAATAACAACAAAAACAGCAAAACACCAACTCAACAATAAACATAACACGAATACACAACAACAACAACAAAAACGGACAGAAATTACGATGAACGAATGTTTCTAATAGACCTCTCATACAAATCTACCAGGTCCATTTTACCTATCCGTTCTTTAAAGGCATCAACAGTGCTCACTTTTACCAATTCGTCAGGCAATAAGTTCCACATACGAGTAACCCTAGGCTTAAAAAAGTTTAAGGACTGATTAGACCGAATAGACTCTTGAAGAAGCGCAAAGGAATTACCATTTCTGCTTGACCTGCCATTCATTGTGAACATACCATCTAACATTGGATGTGAATGAAAACCTCGAACAATTTTAAAACACTCAACGAGATCAATCATAATACGGCGGTGTTGAAGAGAATTGAGACCAAAAATTTCAAGGCGACCGGAATAGGGTAAATCAGTGTACATATCGTAATCTACTTTTCTCATCTCATAATCTACCTATCTCAAAACTTTTTTATTTGGTAATGCATGTATATATCTGCTTCAGGTTCCTCTCAGTCGTCAGCCCTGATTGATGTCGATTTCTTTGGCGCGAATGGTAATGCGCCTGCGGCTAGTGTATCGAGCGCGAGCACCTTACAAAGGTTGGTTATTCTAGGTTTTTTTATAATATAGTTTGAAAAGTGCAGGGCGATTGTTGGCTGTGCCATTAGTTTCCTGATATCGGTAATGCTTTTAAAGAATGGGTTAGCTTCTTTCTTCTATATTAACTGCAATGTTATAAGAATTAGGAAGCGCTTGGTTTGGTATCATTTTCCGTAGAATTACAATTTCTCTCTTTTGTATGTTGTTTTGCTTATTTTTCTATTGTTTAGTGATTTGGATGCGCTTGGATTATCTGCCACGGGTGCGTCAATGACACTTCCAACTATAACACAGCAAGGGTACGTTTACGTTCAACGGTTCAACCATTGTTTCTGTTTAGTCTGTTTTTGTTTGTTGCTGGCTTCAAGCCGTGAACGCCGTCATGGTAAATTAGCTAACTAGCCCTCGTCGTCTTCAATTGCCGGCCGGTGAAATACCGGCCGGTTTTTGAAACGCACCTGATCGAGTACACCATCATTATTATGCAGCTCAGCTCATGCAAATGAACGTAAATTAGAATAAAAAATCGAGCTAAATTCAAGCAAATTAGCATAAATACATACGAATTCAGTTCTCCACGGTGTGTTTCAAAAACCGGACTGTATTTCGCTTTAAAAATTGGTCAGCCATTTTTTCATTGGCTTTCTTTAGAAACGCTCTCTATGCCCTATTATCGTCGCAACAAAGTACAAAGAAATACAAACCCGTTTGTGAGCTGAGTCTGGACGCCCGAGCACTACACGATCAGTTACCAGATATTGATTACCTGAAGGCAAAGATGATTATGTTCCCTATTGGGGGACGAGGATCAAAAAGTTGAGGTAGGGGAGATGGGTTTTTGTTTTGAGATTTGATATATCGAACTCCCAGTTTCTAAGTTCCCATATGTGGGATAGAGTAGAGGTATTCACCATATATTCCAAGTAAAACTTGTATGTAGACGGAGTATGAGTTATGAGGAACTGTGTACAAAGGAGGTATTTTCGTTGGAGATTTCTTTGTTTTACTATTTTACCTTTTTTTGTTTAGTTGTGATTTTGAGGGGGTTTCACAGTGTGTTGTGATTTGAAGAGTGGTTTTTGATTTCTTTTAGATTTAAGATATTTTTCTATATTAAGGTTATGACTACAGTATATCAAAGTATGAGATAATTCCGGTGAATTTATGTGAAGGATTGTGAATTCTAATTCCGAGTTTATTCATTTGGCATCGTATCACTTTCCGTTATTACATATCGAATATAGACATTTATTGGTTGGTTTGAAGGTGACTATTGATTGTTTTAAACATAATTAAAGATAATTGGAAGTAATTTCGTGAAGCATTCTTAATTACGTGAGTTGTAAGAGTAGTGTCTGTATAAAATAATTTCTCTCTCTCTCTCTCTTTGAAACTGAAGCGGTATAACATGCGGTTGTTGTTATTGAATCTTATGTTGGAGGCTGCAATCCCATGTGTTGTATGCAAAAGCATATAGTCAATAAACCGCGATGCTATTTTATACACTACATGGGAATACATTCAACGTCCAGCGTACTTTGCGAAAAACGGCTGTTATACCACTTTAAATACATAACATAATTTTCGTTAGTTGACTATAACCTATGAAACCTATATATTATGGGTTTGCCATGCATTGTGATAGCCTAGTCTTTGTACATATAAAATGATAATATTCGATTCGCTAATTTTGCTCGCTTTGATTGTGAATCAAAATTAATAGAATTTTGTGTGTATACTTGTTTGGTTTTAGAAACTAAATAATTGTTTATGAAATGTTAATATTTTATTTAGAAGCTCTTCCTGATGCATAATGCCTACAAATGATATGATTATGGAGTTGTTCCCTTTTTACTCAAAGCGGTATACCGGCCGGTTTTTGAAGCGCATCGAGTACACCAGCATTCTTACTTACTGCTTATGCAAATGCATACATTAGAATAAAAAATCGAGCTAAATTGGAGAAAATTAGCATAAATACCTAAGAATTCAGTGGTCCGCGATGCGTTTCAAAAACCGGCCGGTATTTCGCTTTAATTGTGTTACAATGATTTACTAGGATATTCTGTCTTTTGGGTCTATATTCGCTTTTTGTTATGATTTCACAATAAATTTTCTTTATAATATCTGACGGTTCGTGTTTTTATGCAAAGAAAGGAGGAAGTGTGCAATCTGTAAAGTCGTAGCATTAAAACATATAGGTGAAGTCATAGCATTAAAACATTTATACTACAACTGGGCGAAAATTGTGAACACCTTTCTGCTACAGATTACTATTATCAAAAGTAACTGAAGTAAAGGACTTAGGATTCATTATTACCGATAATAGCTGTTTCTCAAAACATATAAATTTTGTATGCAATTCCGCAAGGAAAAGAATGTTTGCTTTATTCCGGACACTGAAAACTAGAAAAGCCAACGTTCTCGTTCTTGCGTATACTTTATACGTTAGATCTATCCTGGAGTCCGGAAGTGTAGTATTCAATCCCTACAAGAAAAGGGATAAAGTGGCTCTAGAAAGAATCCAGCATATGTTTACGAAGCGTGTGTTTATGAGATCGCATTTAGTTGGATTTATGGATACGCCAAATAGTGAAACTAGAAATGAGCTTCTCAAACTGGATATGTTAGAGAATCGTAGAAAGAAAGCAGATGCCAAAATGCTGAGGAAAATACTAGCTGGTAAATGCGGTTTATCTTTACAACGTATGTTTAAATTTAGATCCTACAATTATTCTTCTCGTAGAGGTAGTTCTAGGATTGTTATTAATAGGGCATCAAGAAATGTTCGGAAACATTCATTTGTCCATAGAACGTCCCTTATGATTGAACAGAATGCTACGAATTTCCTGTGATTTACTTCGAATTTGCTTGCTGAGACATTTTACTACTGCTTTATTATGTTTTATTTATTATGTGTATTTTATAACACAAACTGCACGTTACATTGCTTTCTTTGATTGTCTTTGTGCGTAATAAATTATTATATTACTGTAGGTGATTGCTGTATACTTATTTAGGCGTTCGGTTTCATACTACTACTGTAGGTCAGGTACTACTACACGTTGGCTTCCGTGGTTAAAATGCCAGACTTGAAACATGTTGTTTGAATGATACGAATTTGATCCAGGCGCGAGAGAAGATAGGACGGACAGATTTATTGATTTATGACGTAATAAATCAATCGATTAGGAGTCCAGGTAGCACGAGACGTCAGCGCGCCGCTTGATCGTGCTGCGCGACTTGGTCGCGCCGGGGGTAGAGCTGCCTCCGGACGAGCTTCCGCTGATATTTTTATGTTTGAAGTACGGGAAAACGTTATAAGAGGGCATTAGAGAAATTCATAAATAAAGTTGAAGCGAAATACTGGCCATTTTTTGAAACCACCATTCTTATGCAGCTCATGCAATGAGAATAAAATACAATACAACATCGAGCTATTTTCGAGTTAATTAGCATAGATGCGTAGGAACTGAGCTGTCCCCGATGCGTTTCAAAAACCAACCAGTATTTTGCTTTAACGTTGAATTGAATTCTACCTAAAAGCTGTAATCCGAACGTCCATTTTATTCCCATTAATTGACTGGTGTGAATTTATTTATTTGCATGTGTTTTTCAGTGTCAGATTGCGATGGACTGTGTAAACAAATGTGTTTGGTAAGTTCAACAAAGTTTACTTTTCAAGTTTGATTGGGATAACAATGAAGGGGGAATGTTGATAACAGGGTTATTATTGAAAAACATTTTTATTGTTATCATATTGAGTAATTCAAGATTCGAGGCAAACTGCTCGATTTCTAATTAATTTCTTCAGTTTGGATAATGCGTCGTTTCAGTTTCAGACTTCCTCCACCGAAGGTAGTTTTCTAGTAATTTACACAAATGTTGGTGCTCGTGTTAGGTTTAGGTTACGCCTTAGTCAATGAGCACGTTTATGTCAAGGAATTATGTAAAAATTCTCAATGCCTTGGCCTTGCTCATCAACGTTGTTCTAGAATTTTTCACCGGAGTTCTTTTTAGATCAGGGGCGCATACCAAGTGGTGGTCTAAGCGCACATTCATTTTTAAAGCGAAATACCGACCGGTTTTTGAAACGCATCGTGGACAGCTGAATTATTACGTCTCTATGAAAAGTTGCTCGAATTTAGCTCAATTTTTTATTCTAATTTATGTTCATTTGCATATGCTGCATAAGAATTCCGGTGTGCTCGATGTGTTTCAAAAACCGGCCGGCATTTCGCTTTGAATCAGGAACAGTAAAGATGAGGGGCGCTGGTCTAAGCAATTTGCACGTTCAATTCTAGTGTTCTCTATTTTTCTAGGTAATTGGCTACATCGCTGTTTTCGTTCACTTCGCAGCACATTCAGTTTTAACTGGTCTTATTATTGTATCGGATGGTTCAACTCCGATCACCGCTTCTTCTACCGACGGAAATGACACCTCAGCGGTAGAAGAGTGGGTTTCAGTTGGAATTCTAGCGTGGAAGAAACTTCAGAAATGATATTGTTGGATATTAGATCTACTTTTCGTTCTGTGTAATTGAAGGAATGTCGTCCGAAGTTTTTTGTTGAATGAAACAAAAAGCCTTGAAAACACTCCGCTAGGTTTGAACATATGATTATGATCCTTCAAGTAGACGTAGCAAAGCAAAAGCCCTTGTTGGCTTCAAAAAAGGGGCATTTTTTGAAATATTTTTGATTTTCAGATCCGCACGCCTTGCCTTGCATAATCATAATGGCACCCTGTATTCGTCTGTTAGAAGCGAAAAACTGGATTTTGACCGATGGATAAGGTTCCAAATTGCCTATTATATTTGTGCAGCAGTGGGAATTGCGGGCATTTCTTCGAATTCTCGGGCATTTAAGCTTGTCTTTTGTGTGGCCAAGGTGGGTTGACGTATTGTTAGTGTAGTAGAGGTATCTGGTCTTTTGCTTTATGGAATTAACATAAAGCGAAATACCGGCTGGTTATTGAAACGCATCGTGGACACCTGCTATCTTATTCAGCTTGTGCAAATGAACATAAATTAGAATAAAAATTCGCGCAACTTTTATAATTACGTAAGAATTCAGTTGCCACGATGCGTTTCAAAAACCGGCCGGCATTTCGCTTCAACTAGTGTCTACGGAGATTAGATTGAATTATGTTACCTATGGAAAGGGAAGGTAGATCTAATATCCAATAGTGACAAATATAATAGAATGGAGCGTGACCCTGCAAGGAGCACAAGCTATGTAACCCAACTAGTCATTTTCCAACTTTATGAGATGTTTATTTACTCAAGCTCAAATATTTTAATTTGTTTACTTACTAGCTTAGCCTCAGTCTCTGGGTTTTTCTGATAATGGGGAACGCCGCTTTTTGCTTATTCAAAGAAGAAGTTCGGAAGTTAAAGCGAAATGCTAGCCCCTTTGGAAAATTTGCATATGATAAGCAAATCCTATGTATCCTATGCTAATTTTGTACGATCGTCCACGGCAATCGTACAAAATTAGCATAGGATACATAGGATTTGCTTATCATATGCAATTTTCCAAAGGGGCTAGCATTTCGCTTTAACAATGCTTCAAGCTCATTTAAATCGATCGATGATTAGATAAAAAACGGTAATTATCAATTTTCAGCTTGTCGCATTGATTTTCTGGATGCGCGTGCTCAAGCTGGAATTGAGCCATGGCAATAAAATGAGCTTCGCTGCGGGCTGGAGCCTGGCCATGATACCGATAACTTTTGTAACTGTTGCGTTACTTATTTGGGTGAGCTTACTCCTATCCCCCCCCCCCTTGGTAAAAACAGATTTCTTTTTGGACTTTACCTCAGTCCTCAAAAAAAAAAACTCGAAACGCATATTTTTGAGATCAGTGGCCATATTCACGAGTCCGAGTCCCTCGGGGAAATAGTCCCTGGGGATAGAAAATATCATTCTTATGTGAGACACCACACGCAGATAAAGAGACGGAGAATTCCCCATGGGGAATAGTGGTGAATATGTCCTCAGTAGTTATTCAGGTTTTCACCACTTGTTCAAATCCGTCTTTGAAGCTAACGAGCCTGAAGTCCAACGCTCACAAAAGGGCTGCATAGTGACTATATAACAAAAAAAAGAGATAATATATAATAAAATTTTAGGAAGACAGTGTCACACGGCGTTCTGACCGGGCCCACTTATCCTATTGGAATACGCGGGACCGTATTGTACCGTACTTTGGTGCAAGCTCCGTCTCATCAATTTGCAGTTGTTCAGAAGTGGGCGTGGCATGCTCATGCTCCCCAACGGCTCAATGTACAATGAATAGAAAATCGATAAATTGCCTCTCCAGGCCAACCATTACACCAATAAACCACGAATCAATAAACCCAGCCGAGGTCTACAAGACATCAATTGATAAATGCAATTGTGGAAACGAACCTTCTGATTGTGTGTGCAATCAGAGTCATGTCTGAACCACTAACTTAATTTTTGAAAATGTGTATATTTCGTCGCATACACAGTTTGTAAATAAAAGTTTTGGCTCATTTTGGTGGGTTTTGTTCGGTTTAACGAGAGAGTAGAGCCCAATTCCATTTTGTGAAGACGTGAAGCAACGTCGACTTGTTTTACGTGCATTTGGCTTAAAGCGAAATACCGATTTTTGAAACGCATTAACACCAGCATTCTTATGCAGCTTGTGCAAATGAACATAAATTAGAATAAAAAATCGAGCTAAATTCGAGAAAATTAGCACATAAGAATTCGCTCTAGATATAAAGTTCACAGCCACATTCAAAAGCCTTTCCCCTTCGGGTATATTATAAACTAACATTAAGTCGAGGACTTGTTCAGAGCTACAAGAGCATTATAACATTTCCAGAAATTTACCAAAATGGAACACGTCATCAACTTGAATTGCTTGAGACCTCTGTGACTTTGTAACCGTGACCCATATGAGCGGTAAGGTAAAGCAATAAGTCCCATACTCATTCAACACTTTATTTGAACAATCCGTAGAAGCGTAAAGCATTTATTTATTCTAAACGAGCGATTGCAAAACATTCTTTCTTCTTCAATTTTCTAATGTTTCGCTTTAAGTCCGCTCTTGTTATCACACTCCAGGAATGGGTAAACATCCTTTTCGCTGGAAAATTAGATAATTAAAGTACTTAAGGTGGATGTGAAATATAGTTAGATAATTACATAGCAATTAAGCTGAACCGTGAAAAGGAAGGAACAGGGATTATTGTCACTGGAACAAAATTGTCAGCTCTTAACCAAAGGCAAACAGAGTTAACTACCTACGCGCAAACCTGTGACCTGGCACGTCGACCGCGCTCCCTAGGCTCAAAACTCAGTGAGCCGCAATGAACTGGCGGAAGTTGGTACGTCGAAAGCCTCACTTTGTAACCTATTTAAAAAAGTGGACTCACTTTTCATCCAGTGTGAAAACCTTCCCAGCCACATCCAGGTCGATAATCTAGAGTAAATTTGGTACAGAGGCCGTAATCACCAACACACCGGGGACCGGGGAGCCCTCCCTAGGCTCACGGGCGGTATGAAGTCTGAATCGCTTCTGCCCTCACACTCTCTACGCCCTCTTTAGCTCTTTCGGGAGACCAGGGAGGGCTCCCTGAGTGTTGCTGAATACGGCCTCAGATATATCTTTGTCAAGTTACGGCTTTCGGTTCGGTGTATACGAAATACTTAGTTCTGTGTATATAATTGGTTGAAACGATGAATGATCCCTACTTCGCCCCGCTGGAAGACAAATAACTTGTTTAAGTAAATCAATTAATCCATTAATCATTGAACCATCTATAAACGGTTTATAATAAACCAATAGTTATCTGTAAAGCTTACATGGTCTCCGTGCAGTCCTGGTCCATTATGTTTGGGATCCCAAGAATACGCGTTGGCGCACCTTTCGGTGTAAGTCTGAAGAAGAACATTCAGCTAACATTAGGCGTAAGGTAAATGCCCGCTAACTTAGGGCGCATTCCAGTTGGGCAAAATGCCGAAATTGCGGGAAATATTCAATTCGAATTTGAGTTGATAGGCGAGATTGTTGATAAATAAGAGGTAAACTGCGTCTCTCGTATGAGCGGGATATTTCGCGGCACGCTAAAAGTGGTCTCGAACAGAATATTTTACGAAATTTCCTATTTTGCCCATGGCATAAACTCGTTGACGCTCTGACCGACGAAACCACCATCCGAATTAGCATATTGCATAAATTTAGATGGTGGTCTTGAGCTCGTTGCCATACCACCGTCGCGATTAGAATATTAGGTATGGGGTAAATCAGAAACGGATCATAAATAGATACGGGATTGCGAAACACTACATATATTTGGATGGTGGTATTGAGATCTTCCCGACGGGTTTTATGCCATGATTTTGCCCAACTCGGATGCGCCAATACTTGAGTCGTAAACTTTGGACAACACAACGTTCGGTTACATTGGGCTGCTTTTCGAGGTCAGCATTGTATATACACAAAAACTTCTTTGTTCCAACAATGGAGCTAAATACCAGACTGAAACAAAAAAAAAATGCTGAGCGCTAAACAAAATATTAAATAGAGAGCTGATAGCTCACCGTTTTAAAAGTCTGCATTGATACGCATTTTACTTCAACTTTGAAGTAGAATTCCTGATCGTCGTCCCAGAATCCGTCGTCCGTGTCGGCCGACATCACGCACTGAAATGGTGTATACTTCCATGTGAGCCAGATCTTCGCCAAAGCAACGCCAGATGCATACTGTACCGCCAGTGTTCCTTCTAAGTAATTACAGTATAGATGTGGCTGTATTTTGGAATGGTCTTTGGATATTGGCTGTTGTCATTCAGGACTCCCAGTCGTGTGTTTACTTGGTAAAACTCGGAGCTAGAGACATTTACACAACGCGATCCATGCTAATGGTGTATACTTCAGCTAGATCGTTACCAACCACCACTGATCAGCCCGAACTCATCAGAATACGCTGCACACCAAAAATATCAACATATGGGCTTACCGCAGCGTCGATGGAAACTACGAGGCTGGGTGGCCGCCGCCTAGGGGATCAGCATGGTGGCATGGTAAGTAGTAAGTACGTCATTTTAACGAAATGTTGAAAAATAAAGATCGTACACCCTTTTCCTCATGACAATCGGTAGCGAATCCAAAGTAGTCATCTGCTGACACCCTGTCGTATTCGTATAGTTTAACCTTGGTTTTCACCTGAATATATGCATTATAGAAAAGAGATAGCCATAGAGAGAAGGGGGAGGAGCACTGCGGGTGTAGCTGATAACTTATAAAATTGCGTTTTATTCGCTCGAAGGCCTATTTCCATGAATTCTAGAGCCAGGCAGCTCCGTACTGCGTTCTTGGTGCCGCTGCCGTTTTCCGTGCCGTAGAGGTGCGGTACCGAGCTTCCCCCAGTGTCGCAAGGGTAATGTAAGGCAAGGGAGAGCTGTTCATCCGCCTAGTTATTTTTGTCAAGCGCAACCCGGGATATTGAACTTGAATTATGAAGCCACTTACATAACTTCCTTCATCGCAGCCACTGTGCAAGTAAATGCGAAACTGTAAATAATATGTTTAAAGAAGTATGACACTCGGCTACACAGCGACAACGCCGACAGACACGTACATAACAACGTTGTTATGGGATAGTGATTTCACTTTTTTTTCGAAAATTGGAGCATAAGTATAAACGCTACATACTACGTTCAAATGCGTAACCGCGTCCGCGGAAAAGAGGTGGCTCTTTAACATGAGAAAGGCGGAGATGCAGAAAAGAGATTTATCTGTGTCTCGAATTTTTCAGTGCAAATTTGCAATCTTTTCCCGCGGACGCGGCTGCGCATTTGCCCGCTGCGCGCCTGAGGACCAGAGTTAAGAACTCACATTGCTCTCCGGTTTCTGGTGGAACGCAAAGCAGCTTACAGAAAATAAAAGCAGTACGACAATCGCAGTCTGCATTGGAAAGCTGTTATGTACTTTACGGACGGTTATTTGTCGTAACTGATGCACTTGACTTGAAAATTTACATACACGCTAATATTGTTACTATTGTATTCAAAACAAGATTGACTGTGAATTAACAACTACGTTCCCAGGCGCGCAGCGCGGAAATGCGTAACCGCGTCCGGAAAAGAGATGGTTTTTTAACAGGTTCTCTCTCTATGTATGTGGTGTGGTGGTATTTGTGCTCAAGCCTGTGTCTAAGACCGCAAAGAAAGGTACAAAAACACAGCAGTTGTACAAGACGGTAACTTATGGTAATAAATAAAAACGGTAATCTCTTCGCAAAAATATCTCATGCTAATATATTTTATTATATTTTCAATCAACGTTCGGCTTAACCCTACCATCCTTTATTGTTGTTGCACTCGAGGAATGGGTAGTGAGCCTCGTCTCTAAAATAGATTTTAAATCACTGGTGAAATGTGTCGTTCGTGTAAGCCGCGTGGATTTGGCAAGCTGCTGGCGGGAGGACGCACCTCCGCAGTGGTTTGGCAGGCAACTCGGCACACGAGGTGCCATCCGCGCACCACTTTTCCAAAGTCGCATGCAGCGCCGCTTACGCAGTAACGTTACAACGGCCTGCCTGGCAAAATCTCGTTATGTTGAAAGATATTTCAAAAAATCAAAACTCACCTTTCGTCCAAGATGAAGAACTGATCCTCCATATAAAGTTCGATGTTCTGAAGTTCTTAATATATTTTATGGGACAAGGAATTCTAGATATAATAATAGTAAAAGTTTATTACGCATGATGTTAGGAGGTACTTCGCAGTACGTTGCCGGCTTTTACTGCGCCGTATTCTATTTCACCATTCGTGATCCTTACAGACAATTTATAAAGATAATATGGTCATTATTTCAATTTTACAGGAGTTTACAAAAAGTCTTTTTACGCTTCAAGAGCCCTTCAATCAAGTTAATTCAACTTCAAAGTTTGCTTATGGCAGGTTCCGCAAAGGCTTATGGTTAGGCATAGGCTTAGGCTTAGGCTTAGGCGTCGGGGGACGAGTTCCAGACGACAAAATGCTCGATATGCTAATTAATAATAATAAAATAACATACATGATCGCCATGTAGACCAGACTTCTTGGGATCCCACTTGTAGAGCCATGCACAACGTTCGTGATGAGTCTAAACAGAATAATTTACAAAATTCATAGGTTAATTATACAAATGAGGGATAACACCGTCGTGATCTCGCCTCCGTCATTTTTCCGTTAACAAGTGCTAAACATGATGTGTGTGTGTGTGTGTGTGTGTGTGTGTGTGTGTGAGAGAGAGAGTGTGTGCGTGTGTGCGTGGGTGTGCGTGGGTGTGCGTGTGTGTATGTGTTGGTGCATTATAAAATAATTATGGATAAAGCAGGCTAAACCTACCCATTCCACAGACCCGACCGGAGTACATGTCTCCCTAACTTTCAGGAACCAGTCTTGATCATCAGTAACCAGGTTCCCACTTGCCGGTCCAGTGAGCACACACTAAAAGGGAGTTGGGCAATTATTGAGAGAATTTCGTTACTAGTTACCTATATGTTCAATACATCATTATAAATAAATGACTGGTTATCCTAAACTACCGAGGCTACCTTGCCTTATAATATCGCATGCTTATGAAATACAATGTGCAATGTACTAGTGTATTGACAATGCGTTTGTTGCAACCCTACGTTGCAACTATAGAAATATGGAGAATTATCTAAGAAACGTAGTCTAAAAACATAGTTATATCTTATGTCTAGTATTGACGATGTTTATGCAATAACAGTAATTACGTACTGTATTAGCCTCTTAACTAATGTATAAATACTGTTGGCTAGGACTAGAGATTGTGGAAGCACTGGTGACAGAGTTCTACCAAGAGGCGGGCGTCCTCCCTAAAAACCCGCACAAGTTGGCAGAGTACCTTTAAACCGCCTCGGGTCTGACAGAGCCCATAAGTCTGATCACGGCTTAATAGAGGTACAAAACTGCTAGGCCCATGGACAGTGGTTGGTGTAAAGACGCGTGGCGGAGTGGCCAGTGACGTAGAGGAACGAAACCCCGTCATTTGGAGTTGGCAGAGAGGCCTGTGAGCCCCCATCCCTTCGGACTCAGAAGACCAAGAAGACGTCAAGCTTTCCCTGTTTATTGATTAATAAATATATTCTGGCATCGTTGTTTACACCGTTGAACCTAGTTCAAACAGCGTTGGACTACATAACGAGAGTTCGAGGGTACGATACCGGGCATGGTGGGCTCGATTCCCCTCTGAAACTGTTGTAGTAGTTTAGCGTCTCGCACAACCATATAAACAAATTTAGCCCATTCATCTCTGCTCCTCAGACGCGCAGGCGAATCCGCGTCCGCGGGAAAAGATCGCTAATTTGCATTGAAAAAACTCGACACGGAGAGAAACAAGTCCTGCCCTCTTTTCTGTGTCTCCGTCTTTCCCATGTCAAAAAGCTGTCTCTTTCCCGCGGACGCGGTAGATATACTTATAAGAAGATAAGATATAAGGGGTATGGATAAGAAGATCTTCTTGAACACCAAGAACCGAACGCAAAAAGTGAGATATTTTGATGTGAACTTGAGTCTTTTACTTCCACTTACCCCTTTCCTCTCATGACAGTGTGTTTGAAATCCGAAGTCAAAGTTACTGGACCAGGTGTGTGCCCACAACTCCACTCTCGTTGTCACCTGAACACATTTTTTTCTAACAAGATCGAGACAAAATTTCACTACAGTCTCTGAAGTCTCGCGCTCTTTCTAAGAGACTAATAAAAAAATTTAAGAAGCCCGTATTGAGCTAGTGTGAGGAAATTTCTTTTTGAGAAATATCTCTGGCCTGGTATGGCGAAGACTGGCAGAAAACGGATTTAGGAATGAATTATACAATGATAATGGTAATATTACCCCTCAGTAATAATAGCTCCTCAGACGGCTATCGCCGCCTGAGGCGACTTTCAGTGTGAGGACACTTGTGTGAAACGTTTGCAACGTATCTTGAAAAATCACGAACTAAGGTTCGATTTCGCTTGCTCAACACTGGACTCCGATTCTCCTTTTATAGCCTCGTAGGTATTCTAATTTCCGTTTCGTTCACACAAACAAAAGGCCAAGTAAACTCTTCTCCTTTATATAATAAGATTAGCCAAGAATAGCCGAACCACACATGTAGTATTCGCATGAAAACAGTGGGAAATGTGAGTGAAACTACCTCGTCTTGATGACCGCATGATGTCTTCAGCTTGACGTTAAACTAAATAATTAATGTGTTCATTATGGATTTTCATAGAACTTGGGTGCAAACGTCTGTGTCATCAACATTTCAGGACACGGATTTTCCGTGCGCAACAAAATAGCAAAAGCGTGGGGATGCAGACAATTATTGATATTTTGCTCCTGACGTTAATTTTGATGAAATCGGCCTCACAATCAGGACAAACTTTAAGCAGTACGGCAACTCGATTTTAAAACATTTTGTACGATGTATCTCCATGCAGTGTATGCATACATGTTCGTTTGCAAGTTCTCAGCATTCGTTTCAGCAGTTTTTCGTAGATTTATCCTAGCAAGTTACCCAAAACTTATCTTTATTTCCTGAAACAACTTACGTTACTGTTGCTCATATCGGCACTGCAAAAGACCGACAAGACGAGTAACAAAATCAGTGAACGCAGCATTTTATTTCTTCCTGCAAAAAGTATGTGAATTGTTTACAGGTTATTGGTTGACAATATTAGATATTACGGTGTAGAACAATATTTATTTAAAAAAAAAGTGAAAAAAATACACGCGAGAAAAGTTAAAGCGAAATACTTGCCGGTTTTTGAAGCGCATCGTGGACAACTGCATTATTATGCAGCTTATGTAAATGAACATAAATTAGAATAAAAAATCGAGCTAAAATCGAGCAAATTAGCATATACACATACTAATTCAGTCCGTTTCAAAAACCGGCCGGTATTTTGCTTTAATGACAGCTAATGAATGAGGATAAGTTTGAGCTTTGTCAACTTCAACTTGACTGACTGACTGCCAAGTCTTGATTTACTTCTCAAATATCCAAACTCGGCATAAACATATTCAAACGCAGTGAACTAGGAGATCCATTTACATAAAAGAGTAACTGTAGCGTAATTTGTATACCGATGTGCTTTACGGAAATGCAAATGTTCGACAATTGTTCCGCGTGTTCGGGCATAAAAAGAGTGTCGAAGCTCAAATTAGAATATTCTCATGTAGAAGAACGATCTATGTCTTCATTCGTGAAGAATTTCATCTACGTTACAGACTTTTCATAAGTATGGAAAGACGCCTCGGGCGGCCTAGCCGTCTGGTTCCAAATAAAGTAAATGAGAAACGTAAAACAATAAAAATTGCGCCAGTAACACGTCTATCATCCTTTATTACACATCTATGGTATACTGTATGTGCATACAATATAGTAAATCTACGGCATTTAATAATATACACCTTTCATCATAATTCTATGGAAATAAAAGCAATTAAATCTGATATATGTGTACATTGTGAATATTGATCATCTAATCTACGGTTTTTTGTCTGCCTTCATTACATACAATACGGGAAGGTTTTTTTTTGATATTCGGTTCGGGTTTCGATACAAACATATATAAACACGGTCTAAAGTAAAGTTTTTAACCTTTAGTATTAAAAAAGTTAAAAAAGGTTTTAAAACTGGGAATGTCCTTCAGGGAATAAACTAATCGAAAATTTTGTCCTTAAAATTAGTATTTCAGCCACCTTTAACGCAAGCATGGTAAACACTAATGCGGGTTTCCAAGTATGCTGAAAATTTACACTATTTTGGAACTAAACGAGCATATATTTTTAAAATTTTTCTTATTGACAAAGAACCCACGTATTTTATTCACATTGTCAATGTCATATAAATTGTAGTTTTTTTTAGGTAAACAGATACAATTAATCGATGATTTGCATACGGTACCCGGGAATTCCGTTGTCCAACACACAGGTCAAACCCTGAACCCTGATGTTAACATTCTTAATCCAAGACATTTCGTAAAAAAAAAACCGGTTACCGACTGCTTTTCTGTTTTAAGGAATAAGCCCTAACATAAACATAGACTCAAGGTATTAGGGTTTCAGGTGCAGAGTAGAAACCACAGGAATCAATGGTTTGATGATAAATGTTCGTGGACTATGAACTGCATGTGTTCTCTCGATCCATGGAAAGCTCTCACGCTATCAGTGAAGCGCCGAGGGCCAAAAATTTAAAATTTGTTTTACGCTTCAAGAGCTCCAACTAACCCCCCTCAGTGTGCCCTTTGTTGTAATATGTATTGCAATATGTAATTTGTTGCCACGATAACAATAAATATGTGTTTTTATTCGATCTGTTAATCAGCGCGTAAGACACAACATACAAGACAATATTTACACATTTTTCTTCCTAGTTGGAAAAATAAGCTTTGAAAATACACTCTGATACTCTGATATATACAAGACAATACTTAAGTTGTGGGCACGAGCAAACCCATATTTAATATCGAAAAAAAACCTTGACACGCCCATACGCTGACCATTAGATGACCATGTAGTGACACAATGTTTTTCGCGTAAGTATCAGAGTCGCCGGTAGTATATTGTTTGACTTCGCGATTTTTTCTTCTCTGGCCTCGTTTTTCTAACTAAGCATATTAGCGTATCCAAGAGTGGTTAATATATGGCGCGCGCTCACAAATCACTTAAACCCCAGGCAACGGGTCATCCAAACCAGGAAGAAGTATAATATTTTTCTGCAGTTTGCATTCACATTTGAGCGAAATGCTTGTTCTCCTCCTCTCGATGTGCTCCGAGTTGCTTACCAGTTGCGACGCTCAGGTAAAAATGGAGTTTTGCTTTGTTTTTAATTTTATTATCAAGGAATTTTATTTTATTAACACGTTCAAGCTTATTTTTGTAGGTAATTTGTAGCTGAACAATACTACCGTAGAACGCCATACGATTGTTAACTGTTCACTTGACCTTATGAGTTAACGCACCATTGTCAGAAGGTGTTTTAACACTAAGATGCAAAGCTTCGACGCATTTTGTTTTCCACATGTGGTTTTTATAAAGCCGCGTTCGAGTTGGGGAAAAGTTGGTGGAATTCCGGAATTCCACCGTTCGAGTTGGACGGAAAAACGTGCGTGGAAAAGCAAAAATACCGCAGTGGAATCGTTGTGGGATTATATTTTTAACCACTGCAGGAGCCAAAAATGACGCTTGACCCCGACGGTTAGGGTGAAATGGCGGAAAAATATTTACGTTTCCGGTGTCCCATTTGGAACGGTGGAATTCCGGAATTCCACAATTTTTCCCAACTCGAACGCGGCTTAACTACGTGCATACCGTATATGTTATATGCTAACGAGCATTCGGTTAAGTTTATATTATTAAAAAAGAGGATGTTACATTTTCCCAACTTTAACGTTTAACCGCAACCTCGCGTAGAACCCTTTCGCCCAGCGTACAGCGAGCGTATTACATGCTTCATTAGGGCTGCTGACAAAAAAATTGTGAAATGGGTGAACGGTTAGTAGGTTAGCTGCCCTCAGGCCCTGGGCAGCCACCCTGAGGAAAGTTAACTTATCCTAACCGGAGCTAAATTTTTGTGAAACGGCCTTTGTTCAGGTTTCTTATACGTCTTCTGGGATCACCGCGTTTAAATGGATTTCTTTCTCGAATAATTCAAAAATAGCTACGGAAACCAGGCAGATGCAAGAGGAGTGTGCAAGGCGATGTCTAAATCAAACAAACAATGTGAAAGGAAAAGCTTGCAACGGATTTGCATTTTTATTTGGCACGTTTTTTTTTAAATAATACATCTTTTCGTCCTAACAATAAGGTTAAATAACACAAATTAAGTTATCGTTGAATTACCATTCAAGACAAGTTGTATGGAAGTCTTGATACATAATTTTCCCACGGTATGGTTTTTTTATTGTTGCGAATAAAACACCCTATTCGAATATGTGGCCATGGGGGTTTGTGAGAATGACTGAGTTTTCTCGC